>OZ024916.1:14668682-14798453 GCA_964017125.1 Flabesymbios commensalis
CCTCATGTCTGGTAATCTCTAGAGAAATTTCTTATCATATCTTTTTTAGTGGGTTGATAATTATGTGTGAGGTCCAGTAAAACTTGGTAGTTACTGGACATAAACGAATTGATAGTTTTAAAGGCTGGGTTGGATATAGCTGCCGAGCAATCTGGGCACACACAAGACATTCAACTGATGTTGGCTTAATGCTGAGGCAATGTCGTGTACAGTGTTGCAGCATTAAGCCAACATCGGCTCAATGTTTCATGTTTGCTGTAACTGTTCTGTAGAGACCTACTAACTTCAATATAAAACCTAAAATTACATTTACTTTGCTGACTATCAGCAGTAGATATATTTCACCTCTCTGTGCATAAATCTACTTTTGACGTCCTAAGCTGAGCCTTGTTACTAGTTATGTAATCTGTATAGCGCCCAACTACTTTATCTGTTTCTGTCAACTAATTTGTCAATAATGTAACTGGGTTGATTTGATTTGCTTCTTTAAGGAGATGGTGAGGCATTATCTTCTGTATCATATTGTCTGGATGGTATTCGACTCCCTCCCCCCCCCCCCCCCTGCTGCATTATTTACATGGGCTATGTTGTGACCTACTCATTTATATTCTTTTTGATGGTGTCATCCCTAATCGTTATTTACCGCCTGATTGATTGTTGTGTGATGTAACCCCTGATTGACATTCCTTTTTGGTTATTTTACCTCCGGATTGATTGTTACATGATGTAACCCATGATTGCTACTCCGCTCAGTGAAAATCACCCCTAGATGATATGTATGTTAAATTATCACCCTCCCCTATGATTTATATATATATGTTTAATCATACTGCCCATGTATGTTTTATTATAGACTAGCATTCCTCGTTTATATCTAATTTTAAACATTTAACTCTCTGAATTGTATGTATGTTGAATGTTATTGACGCATGACATTTTTACTTCGAAATAGATGTAAAATTGGATGTTTCTGGTGCATGTTTCATTGTGCTTCACATGTATGTTCAGTAATGCTGCCCCCTGATTGGTGTTGTTATTGATCCCTCATTTATTGGATGTTACCTCTTTTCTGTGATCTGCATGTTTTGTGATATAAGCAGTCATAGTGATATTATATACGCAGGCTTAGTGATGATATGTTACCCTTGTTTATTTAACCCTTTAACCGCCACTTTATTCAATCTGAATTTACTCTCACTTGAAGTTGTGTCTCGCTCACGCGATCCACAACTTCCAAGTGAGTGAAAATTATTCAGATTTGACAAAATGGAGGTCAACAAATTTTAAATCTTGCTGATTAATGTCCCTTTTTATCTTTAACAGGTTTAACAGCTGATATGTAATGTGCTAATAAAAAATGTAAAAAACGAATATGGTTGGCACCGGCGGTTAAAGGGTTAATCATATATCGCCCCCCTGGAGTTTTAATATCGTCACTCATATTTATTATATGATGACCCTTCACCCTTGGACTGGGAGGGGACCCTAGGGTAGTGGTTAGCACTGCTGCCTTTCACGCCATAGTTCGGGGTTCGGTTCCCGGTCTCGGCGGTTTGAAAGAAACAAAATGTTTTCTTCTCCATCCAGGTGTGAAAGTCAGTATTGTGGCAAGCCTCCATGACCGAGAGGTAGCGTGCTCGACCCCAGACCGCCAGGGCTCGAATTTCGAATCCTGTGTCTGGAGTACAGTGTCATCTCAATCATCTCACCATCCTCAGGAGGTTCTCCTGGCCCAGTTTAGCCTATATGTGCACAAAAGGTGGCCTAAAGCCTAGCGGCTTATAAGTCTTTTGCAGGTCTCTTTTGCATTTTTATAATTATTTGCATGTACAGTAATTATCCGTTATAGCACGAATCGTTACTACACGAATCGGATATAACACGATGCAACCATGGATCCCAAAATTTTACACTATCTTTTTTACTATTTTTCTGGAAAAATCGTGTTATAAATATTTGAACATACAATTAAGCATGAAATTGTCCGCCAACGTCACATGTTAATCGTGCAGTAGCGGTAGGCCTAATCCTTCACGCACGACGCTCACGCAAGGTCGCCGGCAAATGGTATTGCACAGCACATATCGGCACCTTTTTAGAACAAGAGTTTCTCATTTCGTATTTGAGCCCAACTTCAATTCAAACACGAATCGTGTAATAGATAATATAAAACGAATATGACACGATTTGATCTCAGAAAATGTATTTACTTACTCAAATTAACTTAATGTGGCGTGTTTAGCAAAAGAACATGTTTATTTAAATCGTGTAATAAAAATATTATAACACGAATAATATTGTTTTTACATGTTTTTTTAATCTGTTCTAAAATATTATAACACGAATATGGTGATTCTGCAAGTTTTTAAAATCGAGTGTAATGAAATATTATAACACGAATATGATGTGTTTTATATCATGTGTTTTATATCGTGTTATAAAATATTATAACACGAATATGGTGCTTTTCATATCGTGTTATAAAATATTATAACACGAATATGACGTGCACGATTTGATGTCAGTAATCCTAGCTATTAAATAAAATTAACTTTAGCAGGTTCAACCGAAAAAATGGTTATTTTTAAATCACGTAATAAAATGTATGTATGTTTCAAGCATAAATAAATAAACTGAATTGAACTGAATTGAATTAAAGCCCGATTCATTTCACTCTTGGACTACTCATGTTCACTGCAGTGGTCTTTGTATTTTTACTAGCATATATAAAAAAGCAATTTTTAAAAGTCAAATGTGTCTTAATTGTATCTCAAATGTATAAATAGTGAAATAAAATGAATAAATCCATCTTCATCAATCTTCATCAATTTTTTACCCTCTTGAAGTTGTGGATTGATGGACACAACTTCAAGGGTGTAAAAAGCAATATTGTATTTCAGAGCTCTGAAAATGCACTAACATCATTTTTTGTTGTGGTTATTTTTTTGCTGCTTTAATGACTATGGGTAATTGGTGTTGATCATTGCTGCTGTGAATGTTTAGTTTACATTGCCCACCATCTGTGACATTGGCCCAACATTATTCCAACATTGATCCAATCCTTGTGTTGCTATGAGTTTTGCTTTGCTTTGTGCTGCAGGTTTTGAGGTGATTTATGAGGGGATAGAGCGGGAGCATTCCTGTGATCAGTTACAGCCGGGTCACACATACAGAGTCAGAGTCTCCTGCTGTAGTAAAGGTGGACGCAGTGACGTGAGTAAAACAACATATAATACAAAGCATCAAGTACCAAGCCTGGTAGCGGGTTGTCAACTAGTATTTTGCGTTATTTGAATAATAATAGTACAATTTGCAGCTTCAAATGACAAAAATATTCATATTTATGAAAAATCTTCCTCTCCCAATTTGAGCATCTATCACAAATATTTGACAGATTTTGAGTGACATTTGGTTTAAAACTTGCATTGAAACCTGCTCGAAAATGTATAGGCTATATAAGTGAAGACCCTCCACACAGGACAATGGTTAACATTTCCTTTATGTATATATACATGAACACCCTTCCACACAAGACAGTTGGTTTACCCTTGTCCTACTAGGCCCGTATATATATATATATATATATATATATATATGGTTTTATACATATTTTAAGCCACCTAAATGACTAATATCGATTATGGTAGATGCTAAGTTAGTAAAATAGCTCGAATAAAAATATTTTTTGTCATTTGAAGCTGTAAATTGTGTTAGCAGTTCCATCTTCAAATGACAAAAAATGCCATCGAACAAATCAGCAGGACAAGAGTGAATATATATCTATATATACATTGACACTCTTCCACACAGGTTTATCCCATGTCTCTTGTCAACTTGGCTTCTCTTATGTATTCCAGAGGATGAGTTGAATTCACCGCAAAGTCCACAGGACTAATATCCAACATTCCAATATATTATAAATTACTGCAGATAAAGTAGTGTTTTTGTTGCAGAGAGTGGAACAAGACGAGGCTATAGGCACAGAGGTTTATTCCTTTCGTTCATACTGTGTGTTATATTTTGTTGACAGTTGTCAGAGAGTGTGAACGTGACGACACAGGCAGTGCCCCCTGGTGTATGTCAGGCACCCAGGCTACAGGGCAAACCACGGGCTACATCACTACACCTCAGATGGAGTAAGATTACACACCTCATTATAGTAGCACTATACTTATATCCTTGAACATGAAAGGGTGTATCTGATACTTTACAAAGCAGAATATACACCCTTTCTTATCCGATCAAATGACTCGTCCTGCCATGTAATTCGCTCAGGTTCTTACACAGAAACCTCCATTTTTAAGTAGATTAGTTCTAATAGGATCACTAGATTTTGCTAACCGAAAAAAGGCCACATAAAATCAGTGGTCAGTGTGGCCGGGTATGCGGCGAAGCGATTTGGGCAGACTGGTCATGCCAGGTAGTAATTCACTGAAAAGCTTCTGAATTCTGTTTCAGTTTTTGTTTCTTTATAAGCAGCCTTTTACATTCTCCAGTGATCTAATTTAAACCCTATGGTATCTCAGTATAATCCTTATGTTAACTTCAACTGGTTTATAATTCCTTATCCCCCTGCTATTTATGTGGAAACATTCTTTGCACTTTAAAAAGGTTATATATGTATTTTAACAAACACTCGCCTCAAGTTTATAGGCCTATATCTGGCATTTTACAAAGTGGTAGAAATTATTTTCAACAACATACACCATTATTCAATTTAGGACTTAATAATACATAATTGCTTACTTAATTGTGGTGTGTTTATTATCAGATTATCCTGATTATGACGGAGGGGCCCAGGTGACAGATTTTGAGGTTTCTATGACAAATTCCGACAGCAGCCAGCGTGAAGTTTATAAAGGACGTGACACTGACTGTATGGTGGCTGGTCTCCTGCCGGGAAGACCTTACCTATTCCAAGTCCGGTGTAATAATAAGGCAGGGGTAAGTCATGTAGATTGTAGCTTACACTGAATGTAATAATAATTATAAGGCAGTGGTTAGTCACATATATTAGCTGAACTAGATTACAATGAATGTAATAATCATTATTAGGCAGTGGTTAGTCACATATATTAGCTGAGCTAGCTTACACTGAATGTATTAATAATTATAAGGCAGTGGTTAGTCACATATATTAGCTGAACTAGATTACAATGAATGTAATAATCATTATAAGGCAGTGGTTAGTCACATATATTAGCTGAACTAGATTACACTAAATGTAATAATAATTATAAAGCAGTGGTTAGTCACATATATTAGCTGAACTAGATTACACTAAATGTAATAATAATTATAAAGCAGTGGTTAGTCACATATATTAGCTGAACTAGATTACACTAAATGTAATAATAATTATAAAGCAGTGGTTAGTCACATATATTAGCTGAACTAGATTACACTAAATGTAATAATAATTATAAAGCAGTGGTTAGTCACATATATTAGCTGAACTAGATTACAATGAATGTAATAATAATTATAAGGCAGTGGTTAGTCACATATATTAGCTGAACTAGATTACACTGAATGTAATAATAATTATAAGGCAGTGGTTAGTCACATATATCAGCTGAACTAGATTGCAATAAATCTAATAATAATTATAAGGCAGTGGTTAGTCACATATATTAGCTGCACTATATTATACTGAATGTAATAATAATTATACGGCAGTGGTTAGTCACATATATTAGCTGAACTAGATTACAATGAATGTAATAATAATTATAAGGCAGTGGTTAGTCACATATATTAGCTGAGCTAGATTACAATGAATGTAATAATAATTATAAGGCAGTGGTTAGTCACATATATTAGCTGAACTAGATTACAATGAATGTAATAATCATTATAAGGCAGTGGTTAGTCACATATATTAGCTGAACTAGATTACAATGAATGTAATAATAATTATAAGGCAGTGGTTAGTCACATATATTAGCTGAGCTAGATTACAATGAATGTAATAATAATTATTAGGCAGTGGTTAGTCACATATATTAGCTGAGCTAGATTACAATGAATGTAATAATAATTATATGGCAGTGGTTAGTCACATATATTAGCTGAACTAGATTACAATGAATGTAATAATAATTATAAGGCAGTGGTGAGTCACATATATTAGCTGAACTAGATTAGAATGAATGTAATAATAATTATAAGGCAGTGGTTAGTCACATATATTAGCTGAACTAGATTACAATGAATGTAATAATAATTATAAGGCAGTGGTTAGTCACATATATTAGCTGAGCTAGATTACAATGAATGTAATAATAATTATATGGCAGTGGTTAGTCACATATATTAGCTGAACTAGATTACACTGAAAGTAATAATAATTATACGGCAGTGGTTAGTCACATATATTAGCTGAACTAGATTACAATGAATGTAATAATCATTATAAGGCAGTGGTTAGTCACATATATTAGCTGAGCTAGATTACAATGAATGTAATAATAATTATAAGGCAGTGGTTAGTCACATATATTAGCTGAGCTAGATTACAATGAATGTAATAATAATTATAAGGCAGTGGTTAGTCACATATATTAGCTGAGCTAGATTACAATGAATGTAATAATAATTATATGGCAGTGGTTAGTCACATATATTAGCTGAACTAGATTACAATGAATGTAATAATAATTATAAGGCAGTGGTGAGTCACATATATTAGCTGAACTAGATTACAATGAATGTAATAATAATTATAAGGCAGTGGTTAGTCACATATATTAGCTGAACTAGATTACAATGAATGTAATAATAATTATAAGGCAGTGGTTAGTCACATATATTAGCTGAGCTAGATTACAATGAATGTAATAATAATTATAAGGCAGTGGTTAGTCACATATATTAGCTGAGCTAAATTACAATGAATGTAATAATAATTATAAGGCAGTGGTTAGTCACATATATTAGCTGAACTAGATTACAATGAATGTAATAATAATTATAAGGCAGTGGTTAGTCACATATATTAGCTGAGCTAGATTACAATGAATGTAATAATAATTATACGGCAGTGGTTAGTCACATATATTAGCTGAACTAGATTACAATGAATGTAATAATAATTATAAGGCAGTGGTTAGTCACATATATTAGCTGAGCTAGATTACAATGAATGTAATAATAATTATAAGGCAGTGGTTAGTCACATATATTAGCTGAACTAGATTACACTGAATGTAATAATAATTATAAGGCAGTGGTTAGTCACATATATTAGCTGAACTAGATTACAATGAATGTAATAATAATTATAAGGCAGTGGTGAGTCACATATATTAGCTGAACTAGATTACAATGAATGTAATTATAATTATAAGGCAGTGGTTAGTCACATATATTGTAGCTGAACTAGATTACACTGAATGTGATAATAATTATAAGGCAGTGGTGAGTCACATATATTAGCTGAACTAGATTACAATGAATGTAATAATAATTATAAGGCAGTAGTTAGTCACATATATTAGCTGAGCTAGATTACAATGAATGTAATAATAATTATACGGCAGTGGTTAGTCACATATATTAGCTGAACTAGATTACAATGAATGTAATAATAATTATAAGGCAGTGGTTAGTCACATATATTAGCTGAGCTAGATTACAATGAATGTAATAATAATTATAAGGCAGTGGTTAGTCACATATATTAGCTGAGCTAGATTACAATGAATGTAATAATAATTATAAGGCAGTGGTTAGTCACATATATTAGCTGAGCTAGATTACAATGAATGTAATAATAATTATACGGCAGTGGTTAGTCACATATATTAGCTGAGCTAGATTACAATGAATGTAATAATAATTATAAGGCAGTGGTTAGTCACATATATTAGCTGAACTAGATTACACTGAATGTAATAATAATTATAAGGCAGTGGTTAGTCACATATATTAGCTGAACTAGATTACAATGAATGTAATAATAATTATAAGGCAGTGGTGAGTCACATATATTAGCTGAACTAGATTACAATGAATGTAATAATAATTATAAGGCAGTGGTTAGTCACATATATTGTAGCTGAACTAGATTACACTGAATGTGATAATAATTATAAGGCAGCGCTTGGTCACATAGATTGTAGCTAAAAAAGATAAGACTAAATGTAATAATAAGGCAGGCAGGGCACAGCTGTATACTTGGAAAGTTTGAAAAGAGTTTCAAAGGTTTCAAGTTTATTAATAGCCTAAAATCTGAGAAAAATGTATAAATTGCCTAAGAATAAATGCAAATTTCCGCTAATGCGTGCTAAGAGTATCAGTTCTAGTACCATATCCCCACCCCCTTTGTTGTCAAAGAAAATGAAAAATATTTGATACATTTTGCTGTCTTTTCATTTAAAATAACCCATTCTAAGCACTTAAATTAAAAAAATTTAAAGCTTAATTTTTTTTCTTTTGTTGGACGACCCCTAGGCCCTCAACTCAAACATTTCAGGTGGAAACCATGAAGGATAAGAGAACATTCATATAAATAACACTATGCTCTTCAAGTAGATAAACCTTATGTTGTGTATGTGTACAGGCTGGCCCCTGGTCAGAAAGCTTGGACCTGGTAAGTGGACCCGGAGTTCCAGAATCTCCTAAGGCGCCTATAGTTGACTGTCGCTGGCCTAACAGTGCTGTGGTGTCGTGGGAGGAGCCGATGAATAACGGAGCAACCATCACAGAATACAGACTGGAGCAGCAGCGTCCTGAGGGAGAATTCACACAGGTAATATTGCCATTACATTGCTGAAATATTTTTATTTTAGCGATGGAGACCAAATAATTTTTTCAATTTAAAATCGTCATAAATGTCTTAGTTAGCTCTTTGTAATCCACTTGAATACCTATGTTATGTGTCAACGGCCATTATAAATATTTTAATTCTTTCAATGCGGGGACCTTCTTTATACGTCTACAGACTCCAGATTCTGAAGTATAACGACAGTCGCCGCGCTGTAAGGGTTAACCTTTGTCTTGCTGAATGCTCTATTTCTATTTTTCATTCATTTGACGCAAATTCCGGCTTCAATGATTTTTATTATTTCATTAACCCTTTAAGTGCTACATTAAATAAGTAAATTTCCACCCACTTGAAGGTGTGTTAAAGTTGTGTCTTGCTACCGCTATTATCAACTTTCAAGTGGGTGAAAAAGTTTTATTTTTTGGCAATAGTTTTTGATGGAATGACTTTAGGAGATGCTTTTGATGTTTTTGTACCGAAAAATGTCCCATCTAGTTTTTTACTTGAAACATACTTGAAACCGTATATACATGTAGGTATCTATGGATATAGCATGACAAATGCTGACCACATACACACATGTCATACATGTTCAGCCTCTTGAAGAGGAATTTACACCGTTGATATTAAGGTATAGATGTACAACATTCTTCAGAACGAGAATATGCTTTGCTGAAGTACTTTGAATGATACATGTGTTGTGTTCTTGTAGTTATATGCTGGATCAGCGCTTAGCTATCAGGTACGGGGTCTGTCTCCAGCTACATCCTACAACTTCCGGGTCCAGGTAAGACCATCTATAAGTGAAAGCATCTTTTCACAAAATATGTCAACCGTGATCAAGTTTTTTTCAAATAAATTCTTTTTTATATATTTTATATCAAAGTATTAAAAAAATAAAATAGTAAAAAGTACATGGAATTAATATAACCATTACAACGCTGCTATATTTTTTTTATAAATCATGGAGACTGAAATTTTTGTTTTTGATGTGAAATCATCATAAATGTCTCAGTTAGCTCTTTCCGCTTCATTGGAATACCTACCGTATGTTATGAGTCTATAAATATTGTATTTCTTTCAGTGCTGGGACCGTCTTTAGATGTCACTTCTGACATCTAAATACGATCCCCGTTCTGAAAGAGTTGAATAATACATAAAATTTAAAATACATATACCGTAGGCACAATTGACTTGCTACAGATCAGGAGTTATCAGACGTTGTAATTAGTGTGTTTATGTGCTGTTTGCAGGCTGTAAACCTGGCTGGGGCGGGACCCTTCAGCACAGCGGCCTGGTGCCTGACCCCCTCTAGCCGACCAGATGCCGTGGTCTCTGTACGCTTCTCGGCCACTGCCACCACCATTCACCTCATGTGGCACAGACCCGCCAATAATGGCAGTGACATCACCGCTTTTAACTTAGACATAGGAGAAAAACAGACAATCACAGTGACTGATGTCACAGAGTACGTGGTGGAGGACCTCATTCCAGAGACGGTTTACAAGTAAGAAAATACCCACTGTACAGGGAGGAGAAAATTCCACTGATCCACTGATTACTGATTTTTATCCCTCGCCCACGAAGTAGGCATCACCATGTCTGGCCGTGCTTCCGTGTTTCGTTTCAGGACGATATCTCTGAAACCGTTAGCCAGATTGCTTTCATATTGCATACACACATCCCTTAGGGGGGGGGGGGGGTAAATGTGCATTTTGGGGGTTATGACCTTTGACCTAGTTTTTTACCTTTGATTTTGAGGTGATTATCGACTTTAATTGATTGCGGATGACAAGTTCAGTTTCCGGACGATATCTCGCAAAGCGTTTGCTGAATTTTTTTCATACTGCACACACAAATCCCTCAGGGGGTGTAGATGTGCCTTTTGGGGGTTATGACTTTTGACCTAATTTTTGACCTTTGATTTTGAGGCGATTATTGATTTCAATTGATTGCGGATGATAAGTTTAGTTTCCGGACGATATCTCGCAAAGCGTTTGCTGGATTGTTTTCATACTGCACACACACATCCCTAAGGGGGTGTAGATGTGCCTTTTAGGGGTTATGACCTTTGACCTAATTTTTTACCTTTGATTTTGAGGCGCTTATTGACTTTATTTGATTTTGGATGATAACTCACGAAGCGTTTGCTGGATTGTTCCCATACTGCACACACACATCCTTCAGGGGGTGTGGATGTGCCTTTTGCGGGTTTTGACATTTGACCTCATTGCTGACCTTCAATTTTGAGGCCATTATTGACTTTAATTGATGGCGGATGATAAGTTCAGTTTCCGGATGATATCTCAGAAAGCATTTGCTTGATTGTTTCAATATTGCATACACATATCCCTCAGGGGGTGTAGATGTGCATTTTGGGGGCTGTGACCTTTCACCTAATTTTTTGAGTTTGATTTTGAGGGCAGTAATGACTCTAACTGATAGCAGAAGATAAGTTCATTTTCCGGATGATAGCTTGGAAAGCGTTTGCTGAATTCATATTGCCACACACATCCCTTAGGGGGTGTAGATGTGCTTTTTGGGGGGTTGTGACCTTTGACCTATTTTTTAACCTTTGACTTTGAGGCCATTATTGACTTTAATTAATGGCGGGGATATCGTTAGCGTCAGAGCTCTTGTTTTGTCATCCGCTGATCCGTGGTTTCTCCCCATTTTGTCATTAATTTATCTCGGATTTGTGGTTTCCGCTTTCTTTTCCATGACCTGTTATCATCCCGGACTATACCAGTCTACCCAACTAACACAATACATTAACCTATGGTATTCTTATTGTAATGTTGAACCACCAGTGGTCCAACATTAGTGACATTGGGTCAATGTCCTGTTTGCTGGGTATCAACAATCCTTACAGCGCTAAAATATTTTTGTATAAACCTTAGAGACGAAAGGGTTTTTTTAATTTGAAATCATCATAAATGCCTTAGTTAGCTCTTTCTGATTCATTTGACCACTTATGTTGTGGGTGTAAAAATATTTTTAATCTTACAGTGCGGGGATCGATTTTAGACATCAGAATCTGACGTCCACATTAACTTTTGATATATTCAATATAATTTTGCGAAATTTTCAGCACTTATAATTCGACTGGAAAATGGCATTTTAAGGAAATAGGTTGCGAAAATCATGCAATCCCGGTCAATCTGAATTTGGGTATAGTTATTCAGAGATCGCATTTTTCCCAAATAACTGACTTTTAGCTTCTGTGAAGCATCACACGGATTGAACTATTGAGCAGTGAAAGTGTCAAACCTACAAGTGAAACTACTATTGTATTTTTTGTTGCCAGGATACGTGTCCAGGCTGTGAATGGTGTTGGCGTTGGTGCATTTAGTGCTCCGTTAAAAGTAACAACGCGGTCATTACCACCTCAACCACCCCGGGTAGAATGTGTGTCTGCCGGCCCGAACAGTCTGAAGCTCAAGTGGGGAGATGGCCGCAATCCAGATCTCATACAGTACTGTCTGGAGATGCTGCGAGATAATGGAAGGTAAGCCAACATTATTTAATTTGTCTCCATTTACAACCTACAAACCATTTAAGAAATAACAGTAGAGGAAATACACTTGAATCTGTCAAAGTATGATGTTTTACTAAGTTTTTGCTTGATATATTGAATTTGGATATTTTTAATAAAGCACCTCTACTATATACAAAGTGACTCGTCTAGATCTTAGGTATATGGTTGGTTATCAGGACTCGAAATTGTCTCTGTTCGATCGTCCGAGACGACCAAGAATCTCAGAAGGACGAGTCCAGTTTCACTGAGCTTGTCCTTCTGGATGAGTGTCCCTGCTTGACAATAATCAGGAAGGACAAGTGTTATTTTTGGAAGGACTAGTCAATTTTTTAGCCAGTTGTCCGACGGGACAAGTGGAAATTTAGTCCAATTTCGAGCGCTGGTTATGTAGGTGACCATCCTCAACCATCGGACAAACTAGATGACTTTCTGTTGTTTCAATGTGAACATATTATATGTTATGAAAATCCATCCCAGCAGACACAGGATGTTCTAACAATGTCTTATTGATGTTTGGCCGATGTCGTAAGCAGTGGCCAGCATTAAAACAACATTGATTGAGCATCTCCTGTCTGTTTTAATAAGAAACGTTCAATTAAATATAAAAATCTTTGCCTGACATATATAAAAGGTATAGAATACAACTCAACTTCCTCTTTAATTTCGATTGTGATTGATTGTGAGGAGTTGGGAAGCTTGGGAGAAACAGCGTTGGACACTGAGTTTTTTCTTTTTTGTTTTAGTTTCCACCCGGTGTATCACGGTACGAGTCACACACATAAGGTTAACAAGCTCACAGAGATGACCTGCTGTGAACTGCGACTGTACGCTAGTAACGAGGCCGGAGACGGACCCTATTCTCCTATCTTCTCATTCTACACAACTAAAGCTCCTCCACCTGCCGTTAAAGGTAACATAGCAAGAACACACTCATGTTATGTATTTAATCTTTGGGCTAGAGAAATGAATTCAATGGTTGCATGGTATTTGGTACATAATTTGGAAGTGAAAGATTGGCACTGACTTAACATTTAAACATCACATGACAGATTTTGAATAAAATGAATTGAATGAATAATGGTACACTGAATTATGATAAGGACCACCTAAGCTTTCTTTTACATTACCTAAAATGTAGGCATGTCATTTTGCATTCCTTTAATTCACTACACAATTGAATGAATTATATAAATTTTTCTTTCTCTGGTTAACAGTGTGGGGATCGACTTCAGTCGTCAGAATCTGACGTCCATCCCCACTCTGTAAGAGTAAAAATATTTCTAATGGTCGTAGACCCATCACATAGGTATTCAAATGAATCAGAAAGAGCTCACTAAGTCATTTGTGATGATTTCAAATTGAAATAATTCCTTTGGCCTCCGTGATTTATACAAAATTAATTCAGCGTTTAAAGGGTTAATGTCACCACACATTAAAGCATGGAGTAATTTGATTTAGATCTGTGTCATTAAATTTATATTTCTCTTTGCCTGATTAAAAACCTAATTTAAAACAAATAAAATGATTACGTGTAAAAACGACTAGGTAGTTATGATTTGATAATCTATTTTTAGACATTTTTCTGTTGTTTTATAATTGTTTTGTTTGTTGTAGCACCACGGGTGAGTGACCATGGACTGGAGGGAGCGTTAGTGGACTGGCCGGCATGTAAACCCATGGCGTCTGACACTATAGTTTATGTTCTGCAGTTACAGAATTTACAGGGCCGCGACCAGGAATATAGACAGGTGAGTGAACAGTATAGGCCTACTCAGGTTCA
The DNA here is from genome assembly GCA_964017125.1 of Flabesymbios commensalis. NCBI lineage: Eukaryota > Metazoa > Annelida > Polychaeta > Terebellida > Flabelligeridae > Flabesymbios > Flabesymbios commensalis. The sequence goes on from OZ024916.1 coordinate 14,682,768, forward strand.
AATTTACACTGAAATATTTTAATTAACCAAACCTACGAAGATCTCGGGGATAATGATTTGGTACATATTTGTATTGAAATATATAGTACTATACTTATTGATTCAGCAAATTAATATTTCTTCCAGGTCTATCGTGGGACGGAGACAAGTTTTCGCCTGCAGCATTTGTCTATGAAGTGTGAGTATCAGGTTCGCGTGTGTGCTGTGCGGCAGTGTGTGACGCCTGCGGCTTCTGTGGAGCAGGAATCAGACCAGCCTCAGGATGAGGAGACCAGCATCATTAGTGAACCTGCAGCCGTGATACCTCACACCCCTGACCTGACCGGGGCGTTTAGCCCGGGAGTTACCTTCTCCACACTCAGCCCACGACCAGCACATACCACCAACAGCTCCACAGGCATCACCAGCAAAGCCACCGAGCGAAAACCACTCACTGACCAACAATGGGCCGCCATCATACTTCTCATATTCACACTGTTTGCAATCTTTATTGCTTTTCTCGCTCACAAAATAATAGCGTACAGGAACTCTTCTGCAGTGACAGGTAGTCTGTCGTCACCTGAACTACAAGAGCCGGGTGTACAGTAAGATATGACTGTATATGATGCGAGATTGTGAGCATGAGGTACACCACACACACACACACATACATACGGTAGCAGAAGAAACATCAGAAGGGTTTGGAGCTTCCAGTGATACATCCACGTACTCACAGTTGTAGCACGGAGAAAGCTATGGCATGAACAGATGAGGGTATCAAGTACCTGTTTAGTATTCTAGGCGTGGAAAATGTAACCAGAGGTGTAATAAACCAAACAATGGGTTAGTGATGAAAACTAGCATACTCTGCCTAGTCACTAGAGGCTTAACGTAATCAATGAATAGCTCCTCAGCTCAACATGAGTCACCAAAACCTTCTGCTCTTTGTGTTCAATGGTGGATAGTGAAAGCTTTCTCTGTCTGGTGGTCAATTAGAGATATTGATTTCATATAGGTCTGGTGATGGGACCAGTCTTCTGCAGAACACGTCTGCACTTTGTCTGGCTGTCCAGGCATTGGCTGACATCCCAGCAAACACAGGGTATTCAGCCAATTCTGCTTCAATGTTGGCCCATTGTCTTTGACGCTGGCCCAACATTGAAACAGCATTGGGTGAATGCACCATGTTTGCTGGGATGGCTGATCTGTACTGACGGCTGATTGTTAGTGATACTGCAGTTGTATTGTATGACAGTCTTGACCTGTGGTTAGGGCGTGGTATGTCGTGAGAATTTGTGGTCGGACAAGGTTTATGTGTGGACAGCGTCCAGTTTGTCCTGTTACTGTGTGGATCAACAAGATTCACCTTTTGTAGCAACTTGAAGTTCACAGGGTGGCCCGACAGGGTTCATCTGTAGATAGGTACAGGTGTGTCCTGTCTGGCACCGTGTGTACAGGGTATATCTGTAGATAAGTACAGGACACACCTAGGTACAGGTGTGTCCTATCTGGCAAGGTGTGTACAGGGTGTACCTGTAGATGGACACACCTGGGTACAGGTGTGTCCTGTCTGGCAACGAGTGTACCGGGTGTACCTGTAGATAAGTACAGGACACACCTGGCTACAAAACCTGGGTACAGGTGTGTCCTGTCTGACACCGTGTGTACAGGGTATACCTGTACATAGGTAAAGGACACACCTGGGTACAGGTGTGTCCTGTCTGGCACCGCCAGTACGGGATTTATCTGTAGATAAGTACAGGTGTGCCCTGTCTGACACCGTGTGTACAGGGTATACCTGTACATAGATAAAGGACACTCCTGGGTACAGGTGTGTCCTGTCTGGCACTGCCAGTACGGGATTCATTTGAGATAGGTACAGGTGTGTCCTGCCTGGCACCGTGTGTACAGGGTATACCTGTACATAGGTAAAGGACATACCTGGGTACAGGTGTGTCCTGTCTGGCACCGCCAGTACGGGGTTCATTTGTAGATAGATACAGGTGTGTCCTGTCTGGCACCGCCTGTAGGGGTTCATGCTGTCTGGCACTGTGTGCAGGGTTCATCTGTAGATGTGTACAGGTGTTTCACATGAGTGTATGGGGTTCATCTGTAAGTGGGTACAGATGTCTCCGTCTGGCACCTTGTGTACAGAGTTCATCTGTAAATGGGTACAGATGTTCTGTCTAACACTGAGTGTACGGGGTTTATCTGTGGTTTCCTTGTGGACAGATACAGGTATTTCCAGCACGTACAGGTACACCGCATGTACAGGGAAGAGTCATCACACACAAACTCCGACTGTATGAGAACAATTGAACAAGACTCACTTTATCTCTGCAGTTGTATTGTAAATTTCACAAGATATAAAAGTTATTTTTCTCTTCAGAAAAACTCTGTATGAAATATTTTGTTTAATTTTAATTTGAATGTGTCAATTGTTATTCTAGTTGTTGATAGATGACTTAATATGGTATGCCGACATAGAAGCACAGTTTACTTTGATCATTTGAATCGCACCGCTGTCCTTAGTTATTATATATTGGTTGATTCATATGATTGATACACAGGATTCACATCTCTACTGGACATGTCATAGTTCATGTTAATGCCTGCAGAGATTTAACTGAGCTAACATACATAAACATGTTGTCTGGTAATTGTTGCCAAAAGAAAAACAACATTAAATTGTAACTTGATATTCGTTAATGGTTGACCTATTCAGAGGAAGGACTTGTTTAATCTGAGAATATTGATATGTTGTGAAGCGCTGTGATGCGTTCGATTTGAGATAATTCTAGTTGTGATTGAGAATTCTGTGAAAATTGTGATTCTATGTCAGGTAGACTTTGAAAGCATGAGGGATCAAGTGTTACCTTGACTTGAGATAGATGTCAAGTGTTGTACACTTAATACAGAGGTATTTTATTATGCTGCTACAGATGTATTGAGCTGATCACTACTAATATATTGAAGACATGAATGATCTTGCCTAGTCACCTAGCTGATTATTCCCAGCAAACACGAGACATTGAGCCAATACTGGTTTAATGTTGGGCCAACGTCCCAGACGGTGGGCCAACATTAAACCAGTATTGGCTCAATGTCTCGTGTTTGCTGGGTTGTACTGCTCACTTGAGAAACGCACCAATGATTACTAAGCAAAAACCTACTACCATCGGTAGACACCCGCTGGCACTGCACGCTGGTCCAACGCCAACTCCTTGTTGGAACAACAGTGAGTCAGTGTTGGACCAGCGTGCAGTGGTATCTGGGATGGAGCACTAATGCTCAGTCAATTTCACCAAACAGCAATCAGTGATAAGGTGATTGAGGAGTCGAACCCTGATCACATGACTGCTCGACTGGTCACATGACCACACCACAGATGAGAAGATATATCGGTGTTGCGACCGATCACGTGTTATATTTTGGTCATTGGTGCTGCTGCTGTTCCCGTATTTATCCAAATAGTCTGGTTGATGGTTGGTGTGGCGGCGGTGGGTGTAGATCACCCGAGCCTATTTGGCTTGTGTACTGTGCGGCTGTGGTGGAGGTACGACCAGCGTGTTTCTCCACACTATTATAAGTGTATGTGTAGAGTGTGTGGTGCTCTCCCGTGTCTCGTGGGACGGCTGCATGTAGTCACATACTAGGTGATAAGTTTGTTTTGTTTAGCGTAAGGTCACAGCTATACGGTGACCTGCAACCGATATTAGTTGAATGTTGGCCCAGCGTCTTTGAAGGGTCAACTTTCAACTAATATCTGGTGACCTGCAAGGTTCCTCAAATTCTCTACAGTGATACTTGTTGTTATTCTATATTAGCAGACTAAGATCTATACACATCTTGTAGTGCTGTCTTTTTTCCAATGTGTATGCTTCAAGTTGTCTTTACTGGGATATTGTTGACGGCCAGTATTACAATAACCTGGCCTGAATCCTCCCAGTTATTACCGTGACAACATGCACACTAGCAGCCAGCAGAGGCTAGCGTACATTATTTCAGATAGAATGACCATCGTTTTCAACCCTCTCAGCACACGGCAAACACGAAGCGTTCACCCAATGCTGAGCTGATGTCGAGACGGCATCGTAGAAGATAGGCCAAAATCAGTGCATCTTTTGGTCAATGATTCGTGTTTGCTTGGACTCATTTTTCTGCCACAATTCGCCCCTCAAGATGTCGTGATTATAAAATAACCCATTGTGGTACACCAAATGAAAGCTCACTCTGTCTGTTTCAGACGGATTATAATATTTTTCAGTGGAAGAATTTTATTGAAAATATATCGTCTCTTTGGCTATGAAAGGGTGTATCTGCCACTTTGCCAAGTGGCAGATACACCCTTTCATATCCAAGGAGACGATATAATGTTGAACATCCATATGACGTGTGTGTTGAGAGGGTCACTCTCATTCTTGCCATCGGAGAGTGGAAAACCAACTTAACCCTTCTGCTTTTGGCACTGTACCCAGCTAACAAAAGAATTTGACCAAATGTTAGTTCAATGTTCGGCCAGCGTCATAGACGGTGAACCAACATTTGGTCAATTTCTCGTGTTTGCTGAGTATATATATGTTTTCAAGCAGGTTTTGAACATTACTAAATTTAATAAAATAGTTTTTGGTAGATGCTTAGTGAATCCAATAATTCAATGTTGAAGATGTCTTTTTTTCTCAAATATTAATATTTTTCATCATTTGAAGCTGAAAATTGCGTTAGTAATTCCAGCTTTAAATGAATGAAAAATGGACACGAAATTCAGCAGCACAATGGTTGAGCTTTGACATAGCTGTTAAGTGTAAATTTACCCAGTATTTTGTTACTATTTTACGTAGAACTTGAACTGTTGACGTGCTACTGCTGTTATTTGGCGCTGTGTGTTGCGCTGCCAGGCGACAGGCTACTCTGGCCAATGCAGCGAGCGACACACTCTGTAGAAAGTAGGAGACACAACCGGTTATTTATCTCCAAAAATGTGCAATATAATGTATTGAGGAAATGAAATCTGTGAAGCGCCATTAATAATTATTATAATGAAATATAAATAGACGGTGCACAATCGGTTCTCACGACAATACGTGAGATGAGTTATTTGCTGATTCAGTATCTCCTGTATGATTAATTAACACTGCGCACAATATGTGGAACACCAGTGATGCCAAACAATACATTGTGGTGTCCCACATGTTCTACATCAACTATATCCTGTGCATCATTTAGTAGTATTCATATTTCCTGATTCTTTCAAGCATTGCATATGATTTCGAGTAGCTAATAGCAATGTCAACTTTTTTTAATTCTAATAATTGCATGTGTCACTTTAAATGTTCAACATTCAAGCTGTAGATGATGATATATACATAAAGGCATTCAGGTCTTTATAAGGTCACGGGAGCGGAATATCTTAATTCTACTTTATGATGCACGCGATAGAATCAGTGATGACATATAGTTTGTGGTGTACCAGGCATTATGATAATGATATATTTATTCTCTGGTGGATTCTGCAAGATTATCTTTATTGTTGTTGTTACCACATTATATGTGTGCTTGGAACTTTTGTCTGCAAATGTGCTTGGCATTTCGCGTGGATGTCAATGTCTATTTGTTCTCTTCCTGAACGCCTTGTTGTTTTCTTCATATTTAACTCTAAAGTGCCCTTTGACATTTCACTTTGTTTAAATCGTGTAGTTGATAATGTTATTATTACGTTGTTCTGCAGCCATTGTATTCATTAGAGAAAGAAGCACCTTGAAGTGAAGCAGTGTGTATGAGGGAATATAATTCGACCCCCAGAGTGTCGTACCTGCCACTGATTGAAGTAGCACGTATGACACTCTGTCTGCTGGAGGCCTATTTTGTGATACAGGTATAGCACTTGTTTAACTACAGTTTTGTCACTTTGTAAAGTATTGAACATTCAAATAATCAAACTAGAAGTAATCGTATTGACTATCTATACAGTTCTTTGTTCACATTATCAACATTGTATTCTGTCCAACATCAGCGCTAAATAGAAATAAAACTGATAACAAATTTGTGAAGCTCACTAGCATCTAGGTAGACCTCCCCATAGATATTAAAATCCAAAGCAGTGAAAACGTGAATTGAAATTTACCAGGTTTAAGGCTTCTTTGACAGTTATTTGTGCCATAATAAAATGCATTTATCCCACTCCCATCACAAATAGGGATATCATCAGTGAACCCACCTACATATATGCTAAATGGTTCATGCCATTTAGTGGAAAAGGCTGTCCATTTCCGAAGATTTTGTGTCACTTGTTTAAATGTGCATTGAATCTACTTTTTTAAAGATTACATGATGATTCGAAAAACTCACTGTGCATAAAATGTGCATTGTAACGTTAGCTCATCAAGCCGGTTGTTTTACACAGACGTACGCAGTGATATTAGATGTTCAAGTGATATTAGAAAGCTAACTAGGTAAGATCACAGATATTTCCACACAAAAAAAACACATTTTTTCAAGCAAATCAAACTGCGGATTTGTCTGTTAGTGTACACAAAATGAGAAAAGGATTATTTATGTGGGGCAGATATTTGTGAAGTTAACCCCTAGAGCACTGAGAAATTCCATTTAAATTTTCAGTCAGCTGTGTGTCGTTACCGCTATCCACAACTTCAAGTGTGTGAAATGTATGTGATTTGTCAAATTAATATTCTAATATATATCAGTGTTTCGAAGTTTAAGACACATTTTAACATCTGGCTATACAGGTGCTATTAAAAACAGATTGTCAGAATGGCTATAATAGTGGACGCCAGTGCTCTGGGGGTTAAATGTAAGGCAAAGAGGTCGGACCCCCCACATGGTGATGTCACACTGGTCGTCACAAGATGCTCAGCAAGTCACCGCTTTATGTGTTTATCCCTTTAATCTCCCTTTGTCATCAATGTTATGTTTGCAATATATATATATTTATAAATATATATATCATGATTGTTTTATAGAAGGGACCATTTATTGACTTTATTATTGTTGCATTTGCTAATTTGTTGCCTGAGCAGACCAGTGCAGTGCACTTTCTGGTTCATCCCGATACTGAATGAAAAACTACCGGGTACTGAATTAACATTCTAATATTCCCCCTATATCTCGTGACCTAAAAGATAACAATACATAAAAAACAAACCAAGCTTATCATTTAAGAGCTTTGAAATGGTCATAAATGGGTTAGTTAGTTAGCTGTTTTCGTTTCGTTTCATTATATTTCATGGGTCTGCGACAATTATAATTATGTTAATAATTATTACAATTTCAGTGTAGGGACCAGCTTTTGACGTAAGATTATCAAATCAAAAGGTGGTTTCATGCACTGCAAAGGTTAAATGTGTAGTATTTTGTGTTGTTCCGTGAAGATTAAAAATATGTTCAAATCCATAAATTAAAGTGAACGCAAACGAGGTTCATTGAAAATTTCCATAGTTTTTTGCTGCGATTGCATTTTACACACATTTCTATCAAGCACATTTTTCATCATTTTTCATCCTCAGCTTCGAGATAATGCCGGCATTTAAAATCTCACTTCATGTGCAATACCAGTCGAAGATATGGTTTGGTTCTCTGTGAATTCCGGGTGCTTGGAAATTCTCTATGGGAAATAATCATTCGTTTAGAATTTACTGTGAAGAATTTAGGACATTACCTACTATTTCAAAGTCTAATATACATACAAATCCATCATGTGTTTAAAAGCAAGCAGTAAATAAAATTGTGCCAAAATAATTTATTCACAACTGATTGTAGATGATGTTGCACACAGCACATGACTAAATGAGTAATTAACTAATCACAAGGCCTACGAGCTTTGTCATGGTTCACATTCTGACAATCTATTCGTTACAAACATCGCGGTCGCAGTACCTCACAGCATTCAGCACTTAGAAAGTTGTACTATTTTTATACACAGTCATACCACACATGGTCACTTGAAATAAAGCTATTGTATACATATTACCTATCGGCCAGTAAGCTTTTGTCTCCAACACAGATACATTTAATCAAAACCGAGGGTATTTGTGGTCAAGTTCTGTCACCATATTCAATAATTGATAGTTAGTGTGAAGATTGACTCTCAGCCTAAGATGATTTACACTTGTACACTAGGCTAGCTGGAACTAGCAGTAAGATTAGCTACTCACTATAGATCACAGGGAGTAGTCAAATGCACTGGATGAATGCGAAGCCACTGACTACGTCACGCAAGCACAAACTAACATGTGTAGTAGCCACAGTAGCCCAAAAATGACAACAGAACGCGCTCAACTAGTTTGTGCGTGTGACTGGAATAATGGCACGTGTGTTTTAAACGTCTAGACGATGTGTACTAGCTGTGAGGCTGTACATATATTGACTGATTTGGTCCTATTTAAACTAACTGCTCTATTAGTTACTGTAGTCATATGGATTTTTTTTAAACTGATCACTTATCGCATTCAAATTTACATTTTTCTATCACTCGTCACAATGTAAGCACGAATCTCAAATTTTCATCCCGATTAGTCAATGATTTATATTTTGCAGATGAAAATGAGAGTTTCTACCAATGCTATTTTGCTTCATTTCAAGCATAGTCTGTCTAGGTCAAGATGAGAGTCTCCACTTATAATTATCATTTTGACATTGATACACTACCGTAGACATACAATGTACACATATATTTCATAATATTCCAAACAATTAGCCATTATTTGTTCACAAAGCACATTAAAACATGTGTTAAAACTGTTGTAGGACTATGTAAATCTCTGATGACTTTTGATGTTGCCCGTGTATCAGAAGACACTATATGTTGACTTAATGTTGGTTTAGTGCTGGCCCAGCATCTCAGACGATGCGCCAACATTAGATGACATTTTGTGAATGTGTTGTGTGTTCTGTTGTGAATCCCTGAGAGTGTGGGTATTCATGTTGGATGAACACAATCTGTGGTTAAGCTGCTATTTGCATTTGTTTGTTTGGGGTGTCAATGGTGCATTTATAGCTCTTCTAGCATTGCAGTCCAGGTTATATTTGCTTCATACATCTTCACGTATATCTCATGTTAACTATTATACTTATTATTATTATTATTATAATTATTATTATAATTATTCCCTCTTGTCAGCATGTAGAGTGTACCAACAATAGAATGTTCTGATTATTATTATTATTATTATTGTCATTGTGATGTTGGGTCATATCGTCAAAGTATATATTATATTCTATCAATAAAAATATATTGAAATGGGCAGAGAAATGATCACCTTGTTCTGTGTTTTATTTGTATACAAGCCCTGCGATTTGAAACTGTTATCCACATTTATTCACTTTGGTATTAAAGGACAGTGGATTATAAGGATATTTAGAACAAAATATACAAATTTCATTCGACAGAATTCGAATTTTCGTGCAAATAAATAATAATGTAACCCTTATTCCTCTGTAACTACATTGGGTACAGCAAAATAACATGACAGCTATTTCGTTTCTATATATATACGATTTTCTGAACATTTTTTCTGTTGCAATTTTAATTTTTTTTAGGCCATTTTGGATTTATACAAATTTTCTACGATCCTAGAATGATATAAACTGTACTGCTATTAGTACTACCATACCCGCAAGAGAACCAATTTCAGTCTTTAACTCTTTAACCGCCAAGTTATGCAATTTTAATTTTCTCTCGCCTGACGTTGTGTGTCGCTGACGCGATTCACAACTTCGAGTGAGTGAAAATTATTCAGATTTGACAAAATGGAGGCTGACTTTTTTTTCAAATCTCGCTGATTGATGTAATTTTTAATCTGTAACCTGTTTGAAAGGTGGTACTAATGTGCTAAGAAAGATAATGAAAACCCGAATATAATCGGGACCGGCGGTAAATGGTTAACTCTGTTATTTAAGTCTTCGTGAGAGTCTCTAGTCATGTAATTTGGTAGAATAAACGTTTTCTGTTTGTTTGGTTACCTACGTGTCCCCACTTTACACAAAATGAGAAAAGGATCATTTATGTGGGGCAGATATTTGTGAAGTTAACCCCTAGAGCACTGAGCTATTCCACTCAAATGTTCAGTCTCTTAACTCTTTAAGTGCTTCATTACTACTTAACATTTTCCTTTCATTTGAAGTTGGCATTGCTCACGCAATTGCCAACTTCAAATGAAAGGAAAATACCTCCTCACTTAAAAATTAAACCTGCTAAATTTCACAATGGGGGCTTTACTCAAGATTTATACATGCATATTTGTTCAATTTCTGTCAAATTTTAGTTGTGGAAAAACAGTATAAATGCGCTTAAAAGCGTCGCCCGCACTCAAAGGGTTAAAGCTGTGTGTCGTTACCGCTATCCACAACTTCTAGTGTGTGAAAATGTATGTGATTTGTAAAATTAATATTCTAATATATATCAGTGTTTCGAAGTTTAAGACACATTTTAACATTTGGCTATACAGGTGCTATTAAAAACAGATTGTCAGAATGGCTATAATAGTGGACGCCAGTGTTCTAGGTGTTAAATGTAAGGCAGACAGGTCGGACACAGGTTGATGTCAGACTGGTCGTCACAAGATGCTCAGCAAGTCACCGCTTTATGTGTTTACCCTTTTAATCTCCCTTTGTCATCAATGTTATGTTTGCAATATATATATATTTCTAAATATATATATCATGATGATAGAAGAGACCATTTATTGAACCAACATCATAGAAGGCAACCTAAAATGTATAAATGAATATTATCTAATCAATCTGAAAGTTATCTCAGGCACTACAAAACTGATCTTTGCCACAGAAGAAGTGATAAACCACTTTAAAAGTGATATTAAGATTTCATAATTAGATTGATTAAAATGGTTTATTTTAAAATCGCTGTGACACTTGTATACCTACCCGATTTTTAGAGAAAATATCCGCTAAAATATGATTTTCGCGTCCTTTTCACTCTATTATAATGTTGGACCATTTAATGAAATTTTGTTGGATTTGTTTTTTTCTATTCATCCGGTCATATATCTGTAGAGATAAAATAGCATCTTAGCATTCCAGGCCTACCTCTAAGAGCTATTTTGACTATTGTAAATATGTCGAAAAATGCAAGTTTTCCCAATTTTCACATTTTTTTTGCATATAGTTTATGACAACAGGTTCGTTTCTGCACGAAAGTCTCCATGAGCGATATCATTTGGTTCAGATACATCCCTTAAGTCAGAATTAGGTTAGCAATGCTTGATTCGTCGAGTAATTGATCATTATGGCCAATTTCAATATAGCCGCCGTAAAATCCATGGTTTCCCGAAATGTATTATTGAACATGGTTTTCTAAAATTTCGCATCAAAAGCACGCTTTGAGTGTCTGATTTTACAAATGCTGGAATGTGATATTTAAGACTTAATCCAATATGACTGCCAGAAATGATCAGGAAAATGTTCAAAATTTCACATTTTCTTGCAAATATTTTAGAAGCACATGTTTTATCATGTAAGAAAACCCCCACGATCGGTGTCATTTGGTTCAGAGACAACCCTTGAGTGAAAATCATATAATTAGTGCTTGATTTGTTGAGTAATTATTTAATATGGCCGATTTTAAAATAGCCACCGTGAAATCAATGCTTTATCTTCAAATGCATAATTCAACATGGTTTGCTTAATTTTTATCTCAGAAACACGATTTTAAAGTCTTTTCTGATATTTTAATGCTGAATGAATCCACTAAATATATCTATGTATATTTTAAGCGCTAGAATATGTCATTTATTCCAATATAACGTCCCCTTGGAGTTAGAAGGTGCTAAACTACCACTTTGTAAAGTGGCAGTTTAGGACCTTCTTACTCCAAGGGGACGATAAGATGACCGCTATAAAAATGGCAAATAATATTTTTCGAAACTTTTGAAAATAGTTCATGCGCACAAGTTCTGTTGTGTACGAAAACCTCAGCGAGCGATATTATATGGATCAGAGGCATAAATATATTAAGTCAAAATCAGGTGATTAATTCTTGATTTGTCAAGTAATTAATCATTATGGCCGATTTGAAAATGGCCGCCGTTAAATAAATGCATTATTGAACACCGTTTACCTAATAGTCATATCATAAGCACGGTTTTGATGTAACAACTTAAAACGACACAATCAGGCTAAAATCATAAAAAAATCGGTAATTTTCTTTTGGCTTCTCTTCTTAATATGACCGTATGATGTAAACATGTCCTTAGACTAGAACTGTCGAAGTTGTTTTTAATTTTCGTGCTGCACATTAACCAGTTGAGAGAAATATAGAGACGAAATTCCCGTATTTCTTATTTTGGACATGCATGTCAGAAATAAAAAATCGGGAATGTCGATCTGGTGCTAAAAATATACTACAGTAACAAAAATCACTTTTGTAGTGGCTTACTTATTTTGCAAGTAGGCTGTTATCACTTCTTCACTGGCCAAGATCACATTTGTAGTTGCTGAGATAACTTTTAAAATCGCTGTGATCACTTCTTCAGTGGTCAAGATCACTTTTGTAGTGGCTGAGATGACTTTTAAAGTGGCTTATCACCTTCAGTGGCAAAGATCAGTTTTGTATTGCCTGAGATAACTTTTAGATTGATTGTAATCAATTCATCAGTGGTCAAGATCACTTTTGTAGTGGTTTAGATATTTTTAAAGTGGCTGTTACCACCTATTCAACGGCCAAGATAACTTTTGTAGTGGCTGAGATAACCTTTAAAGTCGCTGTGATCTCTTCTTCAGTGGTCGAGATCACTTTTGTAGTGGCTGAGATGACTTTTAAAGTGGCTTATCACCTTCAGTGGCAAAGGTCAGTTTTGTAGTGCCTGAGATAACTTTTAGATTGATTGTAATCACTTCATCAGTGGTCAAGATCACTTTTGTAATGGTTTAGATATTTTTAAAGTGGCTGTTATCACCTATTCACTGGCCAAGATCACTTTTGTTGTGGCTGAGATAACTTTTAAAGTCGCTGTGTTCTCTTCTTCAGTGGTCGAGATCACTTTTGTAGTGGCTGAGATAAAGATACATTTTAAAATGGTATCAATCACTTCTTCAGTGGTCAAGATCACTTTGTAGTGGTTTAGATAACCTTTTCAGAGGCTGACACCAGTTTGTTAGTGGTCAAGATCACCTTTGTAGTGGCTAACATAACTTTTAAAAAGTGTGATCACTTCTTCAGTGGTCAAGATCACTTCTATAGTGGCTGAGATAACTTTTAACGTTGTCCTAATCACTTCTTCGGTGGCCAAGATCACCTTGTATTGGCTAAGATAACTTTTAAAGTGGTTCTAATCACTTTTTTAGTGGCCACGATCCCTTTTGTAATGCCTGACATAATTTTTAAAGTGGCTGTGATCACTTCTTCAGTGGTCAAGATCACTTCTATAGTGGCTGAGATAACTTTTGACGTTGTTCTAATCAGTTCTTCGGTGGCCAAGATCACCTTGTATTGGCTAAGATAATTTTTAAAGTGGTTCTAATCACTTTTTTAGTGGCCAGGATCCCTTTTAAAGTGGCTGTGATCACTTCTTCAGTGGGCAATATCACTTTTGTAGTGGCTGGGATAACTTTTAAAATGGTTGTAATCACTTCTCCAGTGGTCAAGGTCATTTTTGTAGTGGTTTAGATAATTTTTAAAGTGGCTGTGATCACTTCTGCAGTGGCCAAGATCACTCTGTATTAAATGACTTAGATAACTTTTTCAGTGGCTGACACCAGTTTGTTAGTGACCAAAGTCACATTTGTTGTGGCTGACATAACTTTTAAAGTGGCTATGATCACTTCTGCAGTGGTCATGATAACTTGTGTAGTGGCTGAGATAACTTTTAAAGTGGATGTGATCACTTATTTGGTCGTCAAGATCACTTTTGTAGTGAATTAGTTCATTTTGAAAGTGTGTGTGATCGCTTCGTTATGGCCAAGATCACTTTTGTAGTGGCTTAGATAACTTTTTCAGTGGCTGACACCAGTTTGGTAGTGGCCAAGATCACCCTCGCAGTGGCTGAGATAACTTTTAAAGTGGCTGTGATCACTTATTCAGTCGTCAAGATCACTTTTGTAGTGGGTTAGGTCTTTTTCAAAGTGGTTGTAATTAGTTCTTCGGTGGTCAAGATCACTTTTGTAGTGGCCAAGATCACTTTGTAGTGGCTTAGATAACTTTGTCACTGGATGACACCAGTTTGTTAGTGGCCAAGATCTCCCTTGTAGTGGCTGAGATAACTTTTAAGGTGGCTGTGATCACTGGAGTGAACACCAAAACAGTGTTTCTATAATGATTATTATGTAGTACATGTTAAACAATTACAATAATTAAAGAGGACTGAATGTTCATTTTATTAGGATACAAGGCTTTAGGTCACCGGGGCCGAAGCTGATATTTTCTTGTCTTTTTCACTGCTGCCATCTTAGCAGCAGTGGATTCACTGAAAATTAAAATGCAAAATTAAATACCAAGACCGTGTTTGTGAGATGACTATTATATTATGCACAACATATTCAATAAAGCATTTTAGGAGTATTCTTTGATTTTACAGTGGCCATTTTGTATTCGGACATAGTATTAATCAAGCATTAATAACGTGATCTTGACTCATAGGACGTCTCGGTAAAAAATACCACTCATGGAGGTTTTCATACAGATATAGAATAGAGCATGTGCTCATAAATTATTTGTAAAATGGTGCGACATTTTGGCAATGTTGTGGCGGCCATCTTGAATTTCTTAGTAAACGTCTACTTTTTTCTCATGTTATTAATCTTTTAATGGACATGGTGAGAATTGAAAAGTAAGATTATACACTGAAATCGTGTCTGTGAGATAGCTTTGTAACAAATACGTTCAATAATACATTTTACGAGAATTGCCGGTAATATCAATTACCGGTAATTGATTTCACAGCGACTATTTTGAAATAGGCCATAACTATTAATTATTCAACACATAAGCAATAATCACCTGATTTTTGTTCATGGGTACGTGACTCTCAATGAAATGATACCACTCATGGAGGTTATCGTACACCATTAGAGCCTGTGCTCATAAACTATTTGCAAAAAAAGTGAAATTTTGGACATGCTCTTCACTATTTTCTGGCGGCTATCTTGGATTTGGTGGTAAGTATCACATTACAGCATTTGTAAATACTTAAGCGAGAATTTAAATTAAGATTAGATATCAAAACTGTGATTGTGATGTGCAATTTAGGAAAACCATGTTTGATAATACATTTCGGGAGAAATCATGGATTTTACGGCGGCCATTTTGAAATTGACCATAATGATCAATTACTCGAAAAATCAAGCATTGGTAACCTAATTCTAACTTATGTATCTGAACCAAATGGTATCGATCATGACGACTTTCGTGCAGAAGCAAATCTGTTCTCATAAACTATAGGCCAAAAAAAAGAAATAAATTGACAATTTTATAAAATTGCACTTTGCGACATATCTACAATATCCAAAATAGCTCTTCGAGGTGGGATGCTACTGCAAAATTATATTCTTTTTTACTACTTTATCTCCACAGATATATGACCTGATGAATAGGAAGAAACTAAATACAACAATATTTGATTTAACTTGCCCAACATTGTGATAAAGTGAGAATGACGCTAAAATCATATATAAGCGAATATTTTTCTCTAAAAAGTTGTTAGGTAGTAGTAGTAGTAGTTTTTATTTGATAGGCCAATGGCCCTTTCAAAACATTCAACAACAATATTATTATAACAGTATGCGATATACAATGGTCATTTTTTTATAACTGTTCAACAATATTACCATACAAATAATTATGTCTTCTTTTAAGCGCATGGAGAATAAAAAGGCTCAAGCTTCGAATAATTTTGGGTTCATCGCATGACATTATTCGTACAAACGTGTGATTGTTTGGTGGGCTGTCAAATGGTCTTAGATATTTTAATCGTATATCATGAAATACAGGACATTGTAGTATCAAGTGCACCTCATCTTCTTTATACTCAGTGCAGAGTGGACATACAAATTGTGCGTGGTTATCAAATCTATTTCTATGTACAAAAATATCACTCACTCCCAACCTGAAGCATGTCGCTAGTTTTCTAAGTTTCCGTGTGTGCATTATTTTAAGGTAATCTTCTTTAAACCTGTAGAGCTTAAACGTCATATATACACTGTATCTATTACTCCTAGCTATGCAGGCTGACCATTTATTGTCACTAATTTCTATCAACTTACTTTCTACTATGTGCAGGAAATTTCTTTCATTTTCAACCAATTGATTTTCCCAATATTCGCTCAGATTTAAATTATATAAAACATATTTTATTTGATTAGTCCAACTATTTGCAGTACTCCTATTTAACATCATGTTATATACCTTTTTCACATACCTAGAATCATTCATTTCTAGAATTTTCAGCCAATATCTAATGCTGCAGATAGTACTTCTTATATACAATTCGTGTCTGCCAGTATCACCATAGACCAGTGCGTTGGGTGTTATCAAAGGTACATTCAAAAATCGTTTTAAAGCATTTAAATGAACATTTTCAATGACAGATGTATCACTACACATACCCCATACCTCAGCACCATAAAGTAAAATTGGCTTAACCTGTGTATCAAAAATGTTAGTCAAAACTTCCAATTCAAGATCATGTAAGTGTCTTAAAGTTTTATCTATCTTAGCTACTGCAGATCGGGCCCTTGTGGCTAAACGGTTTTGAATACAGGTTGAGCTTAGACGAGTTGACATGACAATTCCCAAATATGTATATTCTGACACAACGTTAAGATCAGTTGTACCGATATGCCATTTTTCGTTTGCAGCCAATTTACCTCCATTACGAAACACAACAATGTTTGATTTGCCCGCATGCACTTCCAGGCCAAGGATACATGATACATTATATAAAACATTTATCTTACGTTGTAAACCATACACTGTGTCCGCTATGAGGACGATATCATCTGCAAATAGTAAAATAGACAATTCAATAATATCAGGATGTAACTGTATACCGTGACCACCACGCCGGCAAACTTCAATTGTTACTACTTGAATGATATATGAGAATAATATAGGACTTAATATACAACCCTGCTTTAGACCTTTTGAACAATTAAAATATTTTGTGTTTCCAATATCACTACGAACACAACTCACCACTTCACTGTATATTGATTTCAGAACAGCAAGCATTTTCCCGTCTATACCATTTTGTTCAAGTATTTCCCAGAGGGCGTTCCTATTAATAGAGTCGAATGCTTTCTTGTAATCAATAAATGCAACATATAATTTTCTTTTTCTGTCCAAACAATTTCTAATAAGAGAATGTAGAATAAATACGTTGTCTACGGTGGCATTGTAGGATCCTGACATCGCTCAGTTAATGTGGCGCTTATCCCCAGATTCCTGGACGCGGGCGGACGGGGATGACCGCCTCGTTTTCATACCGTGGTGACGTGCGCACACAGAGCAGTGTGGTGCGGCCTTGGTATTATTCCCGCACTTCAAGCGTAATACTCAGCGACTGCGGACGTGCCGTAGCTCGCTCTCGCTAAGTCCATAGAGACGTGCCGTGCGCGGATGGTTGTGCTTTGCTGTTATCGCATGTAATCAAATAAACATGACAAGAGAGAAGAGAGTTTCCTGGTTTGTTTGATACCGTCGACCAGACGGATGAGGAGGATATTTGAGTTTTGATGGTGCGATTGGGCGGAGTCCTTCGTCGGTCGTTGTGACCCCATAACGGAATTCCTGGCGTAGGCCTATCACGACATTTTGGTAACTACGACGTCCCATCACGCCATATTGGTTACCCCGACGTTCAACTCGCCATATTGGTTACCCCGACGTTCAACTCGCCATATTGGTGACCCCTGACGACTGATCGTTTAAGCAACAGTGTTTTCACCTAGACGCCAGTTGAAAACCGCTGTTTTCAAGGATAGTTTCATTAATTTTAGGGGATTTTTTGAAAAAAATCAATAGCATTTTTTTCACAAGGTACGTGAAAGCTGTAGGTCAAAATATATATATGCCAGTTTAAATTAGTCAGAAAGAGTTATCAGACGAGAAGCACGTTTCTTTACGTCGAAAACGGCGTAATTTTCTAAACTTTTGGTCGAAATCCCACGTGTTTGGCGCCTTTTCAAGATGGCGGCCTTGCCGGTTTCTCTAGAAGAATCCAGAAAATTATTCTTATAGACATAGTCTATCATTTTTTATCGTAAGAGTTTGTTTAATGCCTTCATCCTACTAATGCCACTGTAGGCGAGTAGGAGGTGGGTATTTTCTGTAACTCATTTTTATCGTTGATTACCATAATTGGGTAACTCGATCTTAAAGTCTACAGACGAAATCTCGTCATTTTTTCCCGATTTTTTCTACAAATCGACAGAAATTTTTACTATCGCTTCGACTCGGGTAACCTTTAATAGGTTTAGGGCCAAAATAAATTGTTTCCCTAAATGAATGTCAATAAACGGTCTTATTTGGTCTGTTTAAAAATATTCCCAGGACCGTAGGTCAATATTTTGTACTATTATCATATGTTATTTCAGAGAATGCTGAATATTGTATTTGTATTTGGTAGGTGTGCGCCATCTTGGCCGCTGGTTTCCCTAACTTAGCTCAAAGCCCGCCGTGGGCACCCACGTGTTCCCCCCTAACCGGCATGCATCGGGACAGTGAACCTGTGTCGACGCATCACATTAGCATAAAGTAAGCCGCCATTTTGATTTGGTGGAGATTATTAGTCACGTGTTCCAAATTTTACAAGGACAGATTGTAATAAAAAAAATTTTTAAATTGTTTATAAATTTTCTTTTTCAACACGATTGAGGGAGAAAATGTGTAAATAAGTCGTTTCAAAAACGAAATTCTGCCACTAATTGTGCGAGACTTTTGTTCACTTTGAAACGCCTTTCGGTGTTTGTAATCGTGCTAGGCTATTCAGCGCCTTATTTGGGCACGCAGTAGCTGATGAATATGCTAATGTGAGGCGAGACGGGGATGCTGACTGTATACTATGTACGCACCGCTCAAAGCTTACCGTCACAGACTATAAGCCACATGCTGCCTGCTGCACAGGCTGTGAGCACCGACAATACACCACACACACACCCACCACAGACGACATAACAACAACCGCACCGAACACAGTCGGTTTATACGTCAACCAATAAATCGATGCGAGCGATTGATTCGGACGTTCATGAGAATGATTCGGTGATGAACGTACCATTATAAAAAAAAAAAACGTGGAATGTTCATCACAGATATCAATTTTCAGTGAAATGATATACTTTATCATTTATCAGCATAGACTACTGTCAGTCACGTTTTAGATATTATTCTTAAATCATAAATGTCACTGTTTTTCTTCACAGTCACATTTAGTCTATCACTTTGAGAACGAAATTTTCTCACGATAGTTATTTCTGAAGTTTTATTTTTTTATAAATACAGAAATATTCGATTTGACAGTTGCGCTATTGCGAAACATTGCAAATATTTGAATGTGTTTTTCGACTTGTGTGAATTTTTTTTTTTTTCACCCAGGTCGATTTACAAAATACTATTATCATAGCTTAGCATAGCTTATCACAGTTATATCTGGCATATTGTTTTTATGTACCACTGCGACCTACGGTTTTCACGGTACCATTTTGCATGTGTGTGACTCAGTGAAAATGTTTTATGTCTCATATAGACCTCCAGTTTTCACTTTAATCAATACATACCTTTTGTGAATTTGTGAACAGCACTTAGGTGAAACTTCAACTACGCATATTTCTGCAACTAATCTGCAACCCCCGTTTCTCGCACCATGCGACATAGCATGAACATTTTCTACAGTCTACACTTCTAGCTTCAACATATTACAGACATTTTTCATCTGATTTTCACGGCATTGCACAACCTGTCCGCGCACGGCGCGTCAAAAATAGTTGGCATGTGTTAATACGACATGCCATTTTAAACACATTTGGGATAGACACAGAGCCAATAGGCCAGCTATCCCAGATGCTTCATTAATTAAATAATTTTACAAACACTACTTCATAATGTCAAAGCAGTACGACAGCGAAGGCTTCATGTCAACGCCTCTAGAAGGTGCGGGTGCTAGACCCAAAGATAGCTATCATCCCGACAGTGAAGACAATGAGGTTCGATTCCGAGAAGCGGACGAGGAATATCAACGCCTCAAAGCCGATTTCGCTCGAATTGCTCTGGATAGACGTCTGAATTCCCACTCGAGGAGTGACTCATCAAGGAGTTCTTCACCGCTTGGTAGACAGGCGCAGAAACGTGCTACGAACTTGCCCAAGTTTAGAATCGCAACTTTCTACGCCTCTGATGTGGAGCTCTGGTTTAATCAAATCGAGACGCAATTCGCCCTCCACCAGATCGATGATGATGACGAGAGGTACAGCCTAACCTGCGCTGCACTTTCTGGCGAGATTGCATCAGACGTGAGAGACGTGCTGCTGCAGCCTTTCAGGTCAAGCAAATATGACAGCCTGAAAGCAATACTAATTGAGAGGCGAGGATTGACAACACCTGAAAGGGTCAATAAAGTTATCTCTGGCGAGAAGATTGGAAGTGATATTCCCTCGCGTTTCCTGAGGCGTCTGCAGAAGACTGCACTGCAGGTTTCGGCACCAAAGCTGTTGCGAGAAAGGCTGTAATTCGGCAAGCGTTCATACGACAGATGCCCGCTTCCATCAGAGCCCATTTGGCGACTCAACCCGACAGTGCCTCCTACGAAAGTTTGGCCGTTTTGGCTGACAGGGCACTAGCTGCAGAACAGGACGTTGAAGAGAGTAAGCCGGGGGGGGGGGGGGGGGGTCGCAGAGATCAAAGTCGACGAGACCAGCAAATTAGTTGGTTTGTTAGAAGATCTATCCAAACCCATCAAGAGATTAGAAACAGTAACAACATCGGAGAGGAAACGAAATAAAGGACGTGGACGAGCAAATAACTACGCTCACGCGCCTGCATTTGCCCCTAATGTACAGGCCTCAGGTTTCATTAGTAACCAAGATAGTCAGTATAGAGACGCTAAAGATAATGCTCGACCTTTCGCTCCGCCGACGAATTTGCAAACAAATGTCCAACCCTTCGCACCGCCGCCGCAAAATAATGTCGCACAACCGACCGACACAGCCACTGCACAGGTTTGCTATTACCACCACACTTATGGTGAAAAGGCGCGCTTGTGCAGTGAACCCTGTTCATACTATGTTTCATTAGGTCAGCGCGAAGTAGCGAATATCGCGTTATCTAACTCGAAGTTATTATATGTCACAGATAAAGGACATAAATGCAGATATTTAATCGACACGGGCGCAGCTGTCAGTGTTTTGCCGAAATCTTGCGCTAACGGGATTTTGGGCGCTGACAGTCTCCCCCTGGTGGCAGCTAATAACAGTACTATAAACACTTACGGCAATTGTAAACGCGTCGTCGATGTCGGCTTAAAGCGCGAATATCCGTGGACATTCATAGTGGCAGATGTGCAGCAACCCATAATTGGGGCTGATTTTTTAATGCACTACAATTTGCTCGTAGACTTGAGAAGCAGATGTCTTCGAGACATGCGTACAGGCTTAGCCATTGCCGCTTCATTATCTTCGATTAAACCTCTGTCATTGAACAGAGTTGATACAGTTCAAAATGAATATACTAAACTCCTCGGCCAGTTCCCGGAACTGACACGCCCTACGACAAAGGGTGAGCCCGTCAAACACGGCATAACTCACAAGATTGTGACTAAAGGTCACCCGGTTTTTGCTCGACCACGACGTTTGGCTCCCGATAAGCTGGTCACCGCCAAACGTGAGTTTGACGATATGATTAAATTGGGGGTCATTGAACCCAGCGACAGCGAGTGGTCCTCAGCGCTTCACATGGTGCCGAAGAAAAACGGCGATTGGAGACCATGCGGGGACTACCGTAGTTTGAATGCACAGACCGTACCGGACCGTTATCCGATTCCGCATATTCAAGATTTTACGCAGCGGTTAGCCGGATCGAAATTTTTTTCGAAGATAGACTTAGTCAGGGCTTATTACCAAATTCCGGTGGAACCGTCCGACGTACACAAGACTGCTGTTACCACAACTTTTGGCTTGTTTAATTTCACTAGAACCCCATTTGGTCTGAGAAATTCCGGTCAAACGTTTCAGCGATTTATAGACCACGTGACACGCGGACTTGATTTCGTTTTTGTTTATTTGGATGACCTACTGGTAACCAGCCCAGATCATAAAACGCATAAGAAACAGCTACGAATTTTTTTTACTCGACTATCGGAGTACGGAATCATCATTGGTCCTGAAAAGTGTCAGTTCGGAACATCTGAATTAAGTTTCTTAGGTCATCACGTTTGCGCCGAAGGCATTTCGCCGTTACCTAGCGCCGTTGACGCGATCGTTAATTTCAATAAACCCGAAAAGCAACGAGCATTGCGTAGGTATCTGGGAATGGTGAATTATTACCACCGTTTCATACCGCATTGCGCCGCGAAGCTGACGCCACTCAATAATCTACTGACTTCTGCCAACGAAGGCCATACCAGATTGTCACCGAAATCAAATTTCGATTTGAAGTGGAATAAAGAAGCAGAGTCAGCATTTTCCGAGTCCAAACAGATATTGGCAAACGCTACGCTTCTGGTGCACCCAGATTCTACGGCTCAGCTTAACATCACGTGTGACGCTAGTGATGTCGCCGTCGGTGGCGTTTTGCAGCAATTTTTAAACGGTATGTGGCAGCCGCTTTCGTTTTTCAGCAAGAAGCTGAACCCAGCAGAGACACGCTATAGCGCGTTCGATGGTGAACTTTTGGCAGTATACGCTACAATTAAACATTTCAGACAAAATTTAGAAGGACGAAATTTTTTCGTTAATACTGATCACAAACCGTTAACATTCGTAATGTCATCTGTGACTGAGCGCGCATCCCTACGACAAACACGTCATTTAGCATTTATCGCTGAATTCACCACCGATATTAGATATGTAAAAGGAGAGACAAATTTCGTCGCTGATGCGCTGTCACGACCATCAGTGTCAGCGATGCACGATGGCCCAGTAATAGACTATAAAGAGTTAAGTCTCGATCAAGCTAATGACGCGGAATTCACACGTTTGAGACATTCGACTACATCCACTATGAACTTCAAACTATTGAAATCGTTTGATAATCAATTGATCTGGTGTGATGTGTCCACGGGACACAACCGGCCGTACCTTACCGCGAAATTTCGCCGAAAAGTTTTTTCAAACTTGCACGGTTTAGGCCATCCATCGCATAGAGCCACCAGACCTTTGATTAATGGCCGATTTGTATGGCACGGCATGAATATAGATATTGCTAGATGGTGTCGTACCTGTAAGGGTTGCCAGACCGCTAAAGTTTCACGTCATAACACTCCAGTTTTCGGAAAGTTCACTGAACCTACCGAACATTCGATCATGTCCACGTGGACATAGTCGGACCTTTACCTTATGCCGATGGTTTTAGATATCTACTGACTTGCGTTGACCGTTTTACACGTTGGCCCGAAGCTATTCCTATGGTAGATATTAGAGCCGAAACGGTCGCCGATGCCTTCTTCAGCGGGTGGATAGCACGTTATGGTACCCCTGCCACTATCACCACTGATAGGGGCGCTCAATTCGAGTCCAAATTGTGGGATAGTTTATGTAACCAATTCGGGATTATTCGGAATCGTACCACGAGTTATCACCCTCAGTCGAATGGCATGGTCGAGCGTTTCCACCGTCAATTGAAAGCCGCCATTATGGCGCACGAGTCACCGAATCCGTGGACTATCACGTTACCTGCCGTACTGTTAGGAGCTCATTCAGCCGTAAAAGAGAGACTGGGCAGGTCAGCTGCTGAGATGATTTACGGGACAACCCTTAGACTCCCAGGAGAGTTTACTAAACAGTACAACGTCGACGCTAACACTGATTTGGAGAATTATTCAGACAAGCTACGCATGGCCATGTTGCGTCTCCGTCTATGTCCGCCACGTGACACACAACAACACAACATTTTCCAATTCAAGGAAATAGCTACATGTACTCATGTATTCTTGCGCCGAATCGCAATTGCACCGCCTCTGACCGCCCCTTACGACGGACCATACAAGGTCGTCGCGAGGAGTGGCAGAGTAATGAAAATCCTAGTTAAAGGCAAGGTTGAGACGGTCTCCTTAGATCGCGTTAAACCCGCTCACATGGAGTGCGAGCCTACAACAGGTACGACAACACAGCGTAAACCGCCATGCAAACCACGGAAGTCGACGGCTACCAGGACATCTAGTAAGAATCCACAGGGTCCACCTAGACCTGGTAGTGCGGACACTCCGACGTCCAACGGGACGAGAGTCAACACAAAAAAGTCGACCGCAGTCAGAAGCAATCACAAATCAGCCACAGTCCCAAAGCAAATAGATGTTAAAGTCAACTTGTCTAACAGAGACAATACTTACGTAGCGCCGCATTCGCGAGCCCCTGCCGCGTCCCGCGCTAACGGGAACGGCGGTGGTTTACGAACGTATTCCCGCATACCTTTACATCTACGGGGTAAAACCCCGGGTGCTGCTGACGCCGTATTCGACTCGACAAAAAGCAAACATGCGAATATCGCTAATCGCGAAAAAATTTCGACCGACCAAACAGTGCGAAAAACTAGAGCTCGATTCGTGCAGATGGTTCACGCCATAGTTGCGCCTAATGACGTCTATGGCGGGCCCAACCGCATACCTCGTAATCACAATGTTGTTAAATTGTAAATGCATATGCCAGGCCTGGCAGAATTGTGTACAGATATATAAATGTAAAGACATTTTCTTTTAGCAAGCTCATTGCTAATGCATTAATAGCAATTCTGTTAATTAAATGAATGGGTTGATCGCAGCTTGCAGCACATGAATAATATATAAAGGACAGTTGGTGCTAAGAGGATCGGACAATTCACGTATAATGCTGCGCTTTCAACTACCCACAATGTAACCACACTCGCTATAATTTTTTTTAAGAAAACTATGCTTAGTATAAGAGGTTACATATTTGACAACCCCGCTACTTGCACGAAGCAGTCTACTAAACGTCAGTTTGGTCCTACGTTGTCACTCAGCCGGGGGTAATGTAGGATCCTGACATTGCTCAGTTAATGTGGCGCTTATCCCCAGATTCCTGGACGCGGGCGGACGGGGATGACCGCCTCGTTTTCATACCGTGGTGACGTGTGCACACAGAGCAGTGTGGTGCGGCCTTGGTATTATTCCCGCACTTCAAGCGTAATACTCAGCGACTGCGGACGTGCTGTAGCTTGCTCTCGCTAAGTCCATGGAGATGTGCCGTGCGCAGATGGTTGTGCTTTGCTGTTATCGCATGTTAATCAAATAAACATTACAAGAGAGAAGAGAGTTTCCTGGTTTGTTTGATAGCGTCGACCAGACGGATGAGGAGGATATTTGAGTTTTGATGGTGAGATTGGGCGGAGTCCTTCGTCGGTCGTTGTGACCCCATAACGGAATTCCCGGCGTAGGCCTATCACGACATTTTGGTAACTACGACGTCCCATCACGCCATATTGGTTACCCCAACGTTCAACTCGCCATAGCATATCCTTTTCGAAAACCTGTGTACAAAAGTGTCAAATTCTCAGCCCGACCCCATTTTCGGCAATCAACCAGATTCTGTATCTAGAGGTACCTGAGAGCAATTCTAGACAAGTGGACAAATGTTGTACCGCCGGTTGAGGTACCTCGAAAATTTTGTCCCTCTGCTGCTGTACTATAGCACTCTTCAACAATCATCTCCTGCATATCTGCTATAGGTTTTGCGCAAAAAATACTAGGAATTAGAGATACAGGGAGACACAATACAAGAGAGCCGATCACGAGAACAAACCTCTATAAATTGGTCGAAAATCAAACTGGTAGTAAAAAGAAGAGTGTCCGCCTTCGGTAAGCTCCTATTTAGGCCATTTGATCAGACGTATAAAACAATGTTCTGTGTTACTCATTAGAACTGTACTGGTGCATATCAACAGAATAATGATGTCGTCGAGGCCACAACCGGAGAGGCAATTTTTTTCAAATAGGGCCTACAATAGGCCAACATTGTTTAGTGGTAACGGCTTATCCTACATACTTTTCATGGGCATTTTTAATAGGGATCACTTGATGCAAATTTTATGTCCCCTCTATCCAGGATAAAATTAAGGTGTATATTTAAAAAAATCTACCACAAGATTGAATCACCCATAGGGACTCACTGCGAAAATCGGTGGCCTCATACATGTATGTTATAAATTCTGGGATATGCCCCATGCCAACCATGGATTTATGGAATATATATAAATATGCATGTCCCTAATTGAAGTAAACAGTCATTTATCAATACACAGTGGCGTCTGATTATTTTGAAAGTGAGGGGGGGGGGGCAAAAGTGAATTTGTGTGACTTCCGCTTCCGTGCGAGCGATTTTTTCTGATTTAGTGGTGTCCAAGAGCTTCTCAGATGAATTATAAAGAACATTACATAGTTTTTGTAAGCTCTCAAATACTTGTGTTTATTCAAGCAATTCACAATTGGAAAAGTGAAATTAAATGATAAAATACATAATACCAGAACAAACTTCGGCACATCCCACCATCCTCGAAACAGTATTAAGTTGCCTAATTATTGTAGGGAGACCAGACAATTTTCTCTAAAAGTATATACTAATAAAAAAAAAAAAATTCTCGAAATTTATCGAAAATAAACAATATTGGAATATATCAGCTACTGCTGACATTTCAATTTGCGAAAAAAAAACTTATATATCAGGTATATATAGCCTAGTGATCTCAACTGAAAAAAAATGAGAAAACAATTTCAAAACACTGAAAAAGACTAAATTAGTTTTATTTCCAGGTCGTATATTGCCATGTAAGCAAAACAGTCTGCAGTACGTATAAAAAACTTTATACAACATAAAAACAGTCACCGTTAATTGGTGTCTTATAGTCAGGACCTGGAGGGGATTCGCCTGCAGGGCTGCTTGTCTGTCCAAAGCTGGGCCGACGGCATCAATATGTGGCCCAATGCTGTGGGAACATTCAACCGTCCTTTATGTATACAAATAGTTTGTTTAGATTTTCATTGGATTCATTGAAATGTTGATAAAAATATTTTGTTAAATCTTGAAATTCTGCAAAAAAATAAAAGCATTATCTTATTAAACTACTTAAGACTATTTGTGCTCCTTTGTTGATAATAGAAGTCAGGACTTTTTTTATAAAAAATCTGAATTTGAAGGAAAAAACACTTTACCTTAAACTAAATTAGGCATGGTCAGAAAAAGTCAATAATTTTGTCATTTTATTCGCCTAACTTGACTTAACTTTAACCAGGAAAATCTTGGGCAAATACCCCCCGGTGCCCCTTTCTTGAGATCATGGATTTGCCTCTGATTTTTTCCACTTCACACCTGATTTAATTGGGTCATAAAATCTTTCTATTTTAGTCATGACTTTTATGTTGCATTTGCAAAACGTTGTTGCTACTTGAAACACTATTGAAAGAAGTCAGTAAACATGTTACTGTTAGTTTAATCTATATGCCTACCGTACGTGAAAGCGAAGATAAGTGCAATATATCTATTTTTATGCTATTACTTTCAAGCGACTTTTTCCAACATATGTCAAAGGATCAAGCAGTTTTAGTCAAATAAAAGATTTTTTACGTCATGACAAACTGACTTTTTCCATTAGTTAAAAAAAGTGGGGGGCAATTGCCCCCCCCCCCCCTGCCCCCCCCCCGCTCTGACGCCACTGATACAATGTATCAGTCATTTATCGATACAAATATATTTGTATGCGATAAACAAAACTTTTACACACACTGATCGCACACAACACGCAGCTGGGTTGATCTAGGTCATTTTGGCCGGCTAGATCAAATTTAAAGAAAAAGTCCACTGTGTACGAGCAGCAGGACACTTTTGTACCCAGAAAGCACCACGCTGGGGTATAACTAAAACCAGAAACGTACATTGAGTAGTATATAGCTTTAAGCACTTAACTGTGTGTATCCAAGAGTTTTCTCCACTGGGGTCACCTGGTGAGTGTGCAAGATATTTCTGCAGTAACTTTACTTGTAGGCTACGTGGGAAGGTTCAAGTTATCATTCTTCTGTTTAGCTATGCTGGACAAAAACGTTTGAATATTTGCACATTTTTGAATAAATTGACATTATTTCATGAGTATGTGTCACCCTCTTGCAGTCCGTGACGATGTTTGTGGGAACATTAGGGAGTTGTGCCATGTTTATTGTTTCACTCAGTTTAGTGAGCACTATTCTTAGATGGTTAAAGAGACAGCTCATGTTGACATGTCAATTTTGAAAATGTATTTCATGTGAAGTTATATACAGTATATTGTCTTACCGGTGCAGACGCGAATATAAAAGGTTGAATAACTTTGCTAACACAATATAATATCATAGACCAAATCGATTCGATTTGTGGCTACTGTATAGTTTACCCTTTTTCAGTCTTAACAAATGAAAAGGATACAGTATAATTATTCTGAAGCTTTTCGAAAACAATTACCAGATGTCGATGTAATTCTGGAGGAGCATTAATGATATAATCTGAACTTACGCTAGATCCGTCGTGTTTACCTGGCTTCATATGTTTTACAGCAGACACAATGTCTTTAACAGAAATATTGTGATCACTTGTACATACATTCATTATTAACACAAGAACGGATTTTTTAATTCTCAACAGTTCCCTTTAATGTTGACATATCATACTCATCATAGTTATAGAAATTGTACAAATCATCATATTTTTCAGCAAATAAATTGGCAATACCTTTCACATTATCAATACCATCAATATTATTAATTATATTTTTCGTTTGCCAGCGGGTGACCGGCAATCTTGACAACTATTTTTTAGAAAATATCTTGCCATGGCATTAGCCTTATTTGTTTCATTTTTGTATGTGACCGTATGGCCTGATGTGTATCTAACGCGTGTTTTTCGCCTGATGTCTGTAATAGAACCTTGCTGAGGACTATTATTACTTTTCCACGGCTTTTTGAAAATATATTACGATTTATATCATTTCAGCTCTGTGTTTCAGACTCTGTAATGTGATACACGCTAGATGCAAAAAGCCCTGGACCATTATCATGATTATTTACACATTAATTGGACGATATACACTACTTAGGCTCTATTTGATAACTACATCAAGTCAAATCTTTGTTGTTTTGGATGCTGAGGAAATTATGTCAAATTATAAATAATATGTCGACACAAGAACACCCGTTTAGATAGCTGCGCTATGATATTTTGACCTTTGTTGATCTCTGTAATTAGGAAATAGTTTTAAAAAATATTGACACTTGGCGGGGGCCCTGATGCAGTGGTTAAAGCTGCCTGCTTGGAAAGTCGGAGATCGCGGGTTCGAACCCCACTTGATCTGGCCTTTCAAAATGTTTTTCTCCCACTCACTCGTGGAGATTCAACATTGTGGGGAGCCTCATGTCGTCGGATGTGTTCTAAGTCAGTAAAACCCTCCGATCTCAGAGCTCCTCCGGATTTATACGAACATGCTGTCAATTCAGCAGTGCAAAGGCAAACAGCCGTATCTGTTCACGTCACAAGTAAAAGTAGGTTACTGCTGTTTCTCTCCCTCTGCACGACAGAATTGTTTGGCTTTGTGTGTTGGTTTGTGGGTCACTCCAGAGCAGGTCAATAATGTAGAAAAAATGGATGTTAATGTATAGGATAATGCCCGAGGAGCTCTACATTCTTAGCTGTTGAAAAGGAGGCCTCGGCTTTTTCCACAGCTAAGAACGTAAAGCTCCGAGGGTTTTAACTGACTTAAAACACATTCGACCTAGTGAGGATTCCTCATAATCAACAGATCGATCACACCCGACTGGTTATAGCATCATAGGCCTACCATGACAATCGGACTGTACTTAATCAATAATAACTCTCCATGGCATTCCCGGCTTAAAATGCAGTGGTAGGACAAAGAAAATAATGCAGTGGTGTGTTTTAATGATCTGATATATGTAAGGGTCAGACAGGTTGCATGGTCACAAATCTTTAAACGCTTTTTTTTCAATTTTCACCCCCACAATACTTGACCATCTTCCATAACGCATCCCTTAACCCCAACCCCCTATCCCCCTATAAGCGTTACGTAATTATTGAACGGCCCCTAACTGCGTGCAATATGTTTACATATGTTTACATATGAAAATATACATTTTCTGTGTGGAACAGAGTATAATCCCCACGGAAAATATATCTCACAGAACATAACTCCCACAGAATATAGCTCGCTTAGAACATAGTTCCAGAAGATAACTCCCACAAAACATATAACTCCCACAGAATATAGCTCATACAGAACATAGCTCCAACAAAGCATAGCTCCTACAGAACATAGCTCCCACATAACATAACTCCCACAGAACATAGCTCCCACAGAACATAACTCCCACAGAACATAGTTCCCATAGAAAGATATGACTCCCACAAAGCATAGCTCCTACAGAAAATAGCTCTCATAGAACATATAGCTCCCACATAACATCACCCCCAAGAACATAGCCATAGCTCCAACAGAATATAACTCCCACAGAAAATAACTCTAGCAGAATATAGCTCCCACAGAACATAACTCCCGCATAACATAGCTCCCACAGAACATAACTCCCACAGAACATAGCTCCCACAGAACATAACTCCCGCATAACATAGCTCCTAAAGAGCATAACTCTCACAGAACATAACTCCCACATAGCATAACTCCCACAGAACATAACTCCCGCATAACATAACTCTCACAGAACATAGCTCCCACAGAACATAACTCTCACATAACATAGCTCCCACAGAACATAGCTCCCACAGAACATAACCCCCACATAACATAGCTCCCACAGAACATAACTCCCATAGAACATAACTCCCATAGAACATAGCTCCCACAGAACATAGCTCCCACATAATATAACTCCCACAGAACATAACTCCCACAGAACATATCTCCCACAGAATATAAATCCCACAGAACATAACTCTAGCAGAATATAGCTCCCGCAGAACATTACTCCCGCATAACATAGCTCCCACAGAACATAACTCCCACAGAACATAGCTCCCACAGAATATAACTCCCGCATAACATAGCCCCCACAGAGCATAACTCTCACAGAACATAACTCTCACAGAACATAACCCCCACATAACATAGCTCCCACAGAACATAACTCCCACAGAACATAGCTACCACAGAACATAACTCCCACAGAGCATAACTCTCACAGAACATAACTCTCACAGAACATAACTCCCACATAACATAGCTCCCACAGAACATAACTCCCACAGAACATAGCTACCACAGAACATAACTCCCACAGAACATAACTCCCATAGAACATAACTCCCACAGAACATAGCTCCCACAGAACATAACTCCCACAGAACATAACTCCCACAGAACATAGCTCCACAGAACATAGCTCCCACAGAATATAAATCCCACAGAACATAACTCTAGCAGAACATAACTCTCACAGAACATAACACCCACAGAACATAGCTACCACAGAACATAACTCCCACATAACATTACTCTCACAGAACATAACTCTCACAGAACATAACCCCCACATAACATAGCTCCCACAGAACATAACTCCCATAGAACATAACTCCCACAGAACATAGCTCCCACAGAACATAACTCCCACAGAACATAGCTAACACAGAACATAACTCCCACAGAACATAACTCTCACAGAACATAACTCTCACAGAACACAACCCCCACAGAACATAACTCCCACAGAACATAACCCCCACATAACATAGCTCCCACAGAACATAAATCCCATAGAACATAACTCCCACAGAACATAGCTCCCACATAACATAACTCCCACAGAACATAGCTACCACAGAACATAACTCCCACAGAACATAACTCTCACAGAACATAACTCTCACAGAACATAACCCCCACATAATATAGCTCCCACAGAACATAACTCCCACAGAACATAGCTACCACAGAACATAACTCCCACAGAACATAACTCTCACAGAACATAACTCTCACAGAACATAGCTCCCACAGAACATAACTCCCACAGAACATAGCCACCACAGAACATAACTCCCGCATAACATAGCTCCCACAGAACATAACTCCCACAGAACATAACTCTCACAGAACATAACTCTCACAGAACATAGCTCCCACAGAACATAACTCCCACAGAACATAGCCACCACAGAACATAACTCCCACAGAACATAACTCCAACAGAACATAACTCCCACAGAATATAACTCCCACAGAACATAACTCTAACAGAATATAGCTCCCGCAGAACATAACTCCCGCATAGCATAGCTCCCATAGAACATAACTCCCACAGAACATAGCTCCCACAGAACATAACTCCCGCATAACATAGCTCCCACAGAACATAACTCCCACAGAACATAGCTCCCACAGAACATAACTCCCACAGAACATAACTCCCACAGAATATAACTCCCACAGAACATAACTCTAACAGAATATAGCTCCCGCAGAACATAACTCCCGCATAACATAGCTCCCACAGAACATAACTCTCACAGAACATAGTTCCCACAGAACATAACTCCCGCATAACATAGCTCCCACAGAACATAACTCTCACATAACATAGCTCCAACAGAACATAACTCCCACAGAACATAGATCCCACAGAACATAACTCCCACAGAACATAGCTACCACAGAACATAACTCCCACAGAACATAACTCTCACAGAACATAACTCTCACAGAACATAACTCCCACATAACAGAGCTCCCACAGAACATAACTCCCACAGAACATAGCTACCACAGAACATAACTCCCACAGAACATAACTCCCATAGAACATAACTCCCACATAGCTCCACAGAACATAGCTCCCACAGAATATAAATCCCACAGAACATAACTCTAGCAGAACCTAACTCTCACAGAACATAACTCCCACAGAACATAGCTACCACAGAACATAACTCCCACAGAACATAACTCTCACAGAACATAACTCTCACAGAACATAACCCCCACATAACATAGCTCCCACAGAACATAACTCCCATAGAACATAACTCCCACAGAACATAGCTCCCACAGAACATAACTCCCACAGAACATAGCTACCACAGAACATAACTCCCACAGAACATAACTCTCACAGAACATAACTCTCACAGAACACAACCCCCACAGAACATAACTCCCACAGAACATAACCCCCACATAACATAGCTCCCACAGAACATAAATCCCATAGAACATAACTCCCACAGAACATAGCTCCCACATAAAATAACTCCCACAGAACATAGCTACCCCAGAACATAACTCCCACAGAACATAACTCTCACAGAACATAACTCTCACAGAACGTAACCCCCACATAATATAGCTCCCACAGAACATAACTCCCACAGAACATAGCTACCACAGAACATAACTCCCACAGAACATAACTCTCACAGAACATAACTCTCACAGAACATAACCCCTACATAACATAGCTCCCACAGAACATAACTCCCACAGAACATAGCTACCACAGAACATAACTCCCACAGAACATAACTCCAACAGAACATAACTCCCACAGAATATAACTCCCACAGAACATAACTCTAACAGAATATAGCTCCCGCAGAACATAACTCCCGCATAGCATAGCTCCCATAGAACATAACTCCCACAGAACATAGCTCCCACAGAACATAACTCCCGCATAACATAGCTCCCACAGAACATAACTCCCACAGAACATAGCTCCCACAGAACATATCTCCCACAGAACATAACTCCCACAGAATATAACTCCCACAGAACATAACTCTAACAGAATATAGCTCCCGCAGAACATAACTCCCGCATAACATAGCTCCCACAGAACATAACTCTCACAGAACATAGCTGCCACAGAACATAACTCCCGCATAACATAGCTCCCACAGAACATAACTCTCACATAACATAGCTCCAACAGAACATAACTCCCACAGAACATAGATCCCACAGAACATAACTCCCACAGAACATAGATCCCACAGAACATAACTCCCACAGAACATAACTCTCACAGAACATAACTCCACAGAACATAGCTCCCACAGAATATAAATCCCACAGAACATAACTCCCACAGAACATAGATCCCACATAGCATAACTCCCACAGAACATAGATCCCACAGAACATAGCTCCCACAGAACATAACTCCCACAGAACATAGCTCCCACAGAACATAACTCCCTCAGAACATAACTCCTACAGAATATAACTCCCACAGAACATAGCTCTCAAAGAATATAGCTTTTACATAATCTCCTCTTCCAGAAACACGAGTCATTAACCAAGGTGATCTAATGCTGGCCCAACGGCGACGACGCCGGCCACCATTAAACCACCATACATGATTTTATGTTTGCTGTCTAATGGGAGTTGTAGTAGCACTGGACCAGGGAGCTGGAATTGATCACTTTCAGGTGTGGGGCGGGCGTGCACAGGGGGAGGTTCAGAGGGTCTTGACTCCCCTTGAGCAGCAGATTTTCAAAAATTTCTGGGGATTTCCGAGGGCAAGCCCCGGAACCCTCATATGTTTCTAAATTTAACCTCTTGACCCCCCTATATTGGAAAGCTGCGGACGCCCCTTTGGAGAGGGGTGTGAGGCTGTCACATTCGTTCAATACAGTAGTTCCTAGGTTACCACGCTACTCGTAGCTTAGAGCTGCCCTGTCGCTCCATTGATTTTTCTCATTGTCCACAATGTATGAAGAGAATATAAGCACTGACATCCATTCAGTATACCGATGTTTACCGAGCGTGTCACGCATCAACCATTAACCTTATGCAGTTTATATTCATGGTTCAAGGTTAGGCCAGCGTCACAGACTAAAACAGCAGTAGAACAACTCGGTTAAGAAAATGAGAAAAACATGTAAATATGTACAGTCGCATACATGTGCACCTAGAATGATGACATCGACTAATCAGGAGCAGGATGAAATGAGTAAAGCGTGTAAAATCTGCCCAAACGGAATATACTAAATCTATATACTACTGATCTACTATCTGACTGCACCATCACACCACAAAGCAGCATTCTGACTGGGGTGAGCTAACACCCGAGCTACATAAAAATAAGGTTTGTTTGCATAAAATAGTAATTTGGATTATTTTTCAATCATCCAATCATCCTCGAGTCTGAATCAGCTGTTTTCGCCAGATCTGACTGAAAGCAGTTACGTCGTCTTAACAGTTTATCTTTGGATATTATACGGAGGTGGTAAATATGAGCACCAACTGTGTGATTAAAGAAAAGCGACGACATAATCCCTCCACAAAATATACATGTAAGACGATGTACAAAAGGTAACACTGCATATTCGTGATGATCTATGCAGTAAATTACCTACAAAATGTAGCATTCCCATGTTGGTTTTCATGGTCTACTAGTCAAGTACCTAGAAGGTAACATTTTAAAATATTAATAATAGAGTTTATTGCCATAGTATTCCACACAATCAATATAAACAAATAATAATGATGGTAACTGGAAAAAATGTGTCATTTCCATTCATAGTCTAGTCAACTACCTACAAAAGGTAGCATTTCCATGGTAGTTATCATTGAACCAGCTTCGGTCCAAGGGCCAATGCTGCGTTTTCCGGCTAATAATGCTTAGTACCCACCAATAGTAGGCATATCTCTGTCTAGACAAATCAATATATGGTATGACCCCAAAAATACCACCAACATGATTTTTGGGTCATTGACATCACCAGGAAAAAGTTTCCTGACCCGGGAGGGCGGAGGCCCCAGGGTGGGGGTTGTCATCGCTGCCTTTCACGCTGGAGTTCGGGGCTCGTTTTCCTGTCTCGGCGGTTTGAAAGAAACAAAAATATTTCTTCCCCATCAACTCCCAAAAATCAGTATTGTTGAGAGCCTCTGTGACCGAGAAGTAGCGTGCTCGGTCTCAGTCCTCCAGGGTTTGAATTTCGAATCCTGTCTCTGGGGGGCAGTGTCAGTCATCTCACCATCCTCAGAAAGTTCTCCTGGCCCGATTTAGCCTGTATGTGCACAAAAGTGGCCTAAAGCCCGATTCATTTCATTTTTATTTTTATGACCCCGGGAAGGTAGCCAGTTTCCATATTTCTAGAATGGCTGCCGTGACAATAGAAATTTACACTGTATTTTGTTAATTCTTCGAAAAACTTTTGTTAATTCTTCGAAAAACTTTTGTTTTACTTCAATGGGAGACATTGAAGACAGCACAGTTGCTGGTAGTTCCATGAGCTCAAACACTACACCACATAAATTGTAGTCACTGTCCACCAGGCCAATAATATGATGAAGAAAAATCCTTTGTATTTGTTATACAGTTTTCACATAAATTGTAGTCACTGTCCACCAGGCCAATTATATGATGAAGAAAAATCCTTTGTATTTGTTATACAGTTTTCTGGTATTGATAATGACGCATTGTACTTACGCATAATAGTTATTCCATGCAATTAGAATAAATAAAACTGATTTTATACAATTATATCAGATTGCCCTTTGAGCATAACTCAAGATCATCGAACTTAAGCAGCTCGGGGATCATTTCAGATAATCAAAACTTATTTTGCCTATTCGACTATATATTCTTTTTTTGACCTACAGATCAGGTCATGACACAGCTTAATAATAGTTCTTAGAAATTATATTGTTTGATTGCAATCACACACAACATTCCATGCTTTCACTTTTGATGG
Source organism: Flabesymbios commensalis (assembly GCA_964017125.1). Taxonomy (NCBI): domain Eukaryota; kingdom Metazoa; phylum Annelida; class Polychaeta; order Terebellida; family Flabelligeridae; genus Flabesymbios; species Flabesymbios commensalis. The sequence goes on from OZ024916.1 coordinate 14,719,626, forward strand.
GTTATTATACATGTTATAGTGATCATCAGTGTCGCCGATGTGTCTTGGACATTTTGAACCTTGGTGTAGGTCTACCTCGCCGAGTGTTCGTGGGAGCGTAGCATTAAGCTATAGTCCCTCTTAGTTTATTGTGACACAATTTTTTTCATTTAAGACAATGACAATGCATCTAACGATGTTTCAAATTAACTGTTATTAAATAGTTTATACCATAACAAATGATAAATATAAAATGACGTGATTGTTCACTGTGAAAATTGAGCCACATAATGTGTCTCGCTGTTTTATTATTTTTGATTATTTATACTTTGCAGATGGAAAATAATATTACTATAAAGATCAAAGTATCTTCAAGCAGCAAGTGCTTAATCACTACATTCTTTGTGGCTTGTGTGTCATCTATTATTATTGTCTACCTGATTTATTTGAATGAGTATTCAACAAACGTAACGAATATCATGCATGACGGGACACTTGATGTCAAAGATGAAATACAAGTATACAATGGAATCCAATTCCGAAAAAGATTACATGTAAACCTAGCATCTAAGGCGATACAGCCTGAACCATGGAAACCATGGAAAAAATCTCCTATGCGAGGTAGTGGGTATCATATAGTAAAAATGAACAACCTATCCCTGGGAATCAAGATTGCGTCTGATGGACTAAGCTCCGTGTTGTCTGAAGACAAAACCCATGGCACGTGTCAACATTGTACACCTCTAGTGTATATAAGTCCACCTGGACCAACGACAGCCCTGGCAAGCGTGCCAGGATCCGGCAATACGTGGGTGAGACACCTACTGCAACAGGCTACAGGCAAGTACTTAACACTAACATTTAAGTAGCAAACTACAATGTGACTATAATAATAACTATAAATGATCAGAAGCCTCATATATTCACATTATAAATAACCATAAGGCTTGTCTCGTTACCTTATAAACATTATAAATAACCACAAATTTTATATTTATAAATTACAAACAGTCCAAGTGACCACACACTTCCCACCTTCACATTCCAAACGTCACCAATGACCACATGCGCATTATAAACATTCTAAATGACCACAAATTTCCCACATTAGCATGTCTATTATAAACATTATCAATGACAAAAACCTCCCACCGTCACACTTCCAAAATATGATAGTTTGTTGATTGTCTTGATTCTACTGATGCCGTTGCTCGCGTTTATTTTGTTATCAGGTTATTTGACCGGATCTATATATACGACTGATTACAACGATACTGGCTGTTTTCCTGGTGAGTCTGTGAATACAGGGGAAGTAATAGCGATAAAAACACACAAGTGTAACCCAACATGCTCCAAACTATACGACAGAGCCATTTTGTTGATGCGTCAGCCAACTGCATGCATTCTGTCTGAGATGAATCGTCAGCTGACTGGGAGTAATCAGACTGGTAAAGCTGATCCAACAATATATAACCACACTGGTAAGTTAGCACATGGAATATATGCATGCATTCTGTCTGAGATGAATCATCAGCTGACTGGGAGTAATCAGACTGGTAAAGCTGATCCAACAATATATAACCACACTGGTAAGTTAGCACATGGAATATATGCATGCATTCTGTCTGAGATGAATCGTCAGCTGACTGGGAGTAATCAGACTGGTAAAGCTGATCCAACAATATATAACCACACTGGTAAGTTAGCACATGGAATATATGCATGCATTCTGTCTGAGATGAATCGTCAGCTGACTGGGAGTATTCAGACTGGTAAAGCTGATCCAACAATATATAGCCACACTGGTAAGTTAGCACGTGGAATATATGCATGCATTCTGTCTGAGATAAATCGTCAGCTGACTGGGAGTAATCAGACTGGTAAAGCTGATCCAACAATATATAACCACACTGGTAAGTTAGCACATGGAATATAAGCTGCATGTCATAATGACTATAAGGACTGTATGTAAACAGGACACCTTAAAATACAGAAAGTATATTTGACATGATTATCGTGGTTTGAAGAGTGTTATAAAGAATAGTTTGTTTGCTGAGCAGCTATGTGCACAGGTATCAATTGACAAGGAGAAACACATATTTTGAAATTGCATTATACTAGTGATTTATTTGGAAAAAATCTTTTTTGAGATGTTTGTGACGTATAATTTGAAATCCTACATTCTTTATATAATTGAAGTATTTTATCAAATGCAATCCTAAAATACTATGGTATTAAACAAGGCCACTTTATTTTTTGTGACAATAGCCAGTCCTGTGTCTTGATGCTTTGTGACTATTCACCGACATTTTATGAATGAATAGTAAGCTCTTTCAGTATGACATTTTAAAATATATATATTGTATAAAATGTTATATTCCATCACAAGGGACGCTCTGACTTTTCATAAGATAATATTTTGGGTTTAAAATCGAATAATTTGTATTTAGTTTGAGATGCGATTCATTTATCAAGCAGACCAAAACTTACAAGAACTATTTTGGTTTTATTCTCTGTTGACATATGCCTAATTCTCTCAGCGTTGGGACCGTCTTTAGACGTCATAATCTGACGTCTTTAAACATCCTAATCTGACGTCCATAAACGTCAGATTCAGACATCTGAAGACAGTCCCCGCACTGAAATAAATACAATATTCATAATGGCCGTTTTTCCATAACATATGTATTAAAAGGAAGCAGAAAAAGCCAAATAAGACATTTTTGATGATTTCCAGTTGAATAAAACCATTTGAATCAGCGAATTGCTGTCGCAATTTTTGACTTGTAGTGCATGAAGATGATTTCATGTAGTTTAAAAATTAAAGAAAATTACCATGTATTGGTAAACCAGTTTCATGGAAGTTATCGTTCCAAAACCTTTGGTTGTAGAAAAATCTATTTTCAGGAATGTAAAACGATGCTTTAATGCATCGTAAGAACCTAAAGGGCTAAGGGTAAATCTACAAAGAAAAGGTGAAGAGTAATGGTTCATTACTTCACATAAAAAGCAAACATTTACTGCTGTTTTCGTTTGGAGGACAGTATACTTTATTTTCTCAGAATTTCTTTTAAGTTGTGGTATTTTTTGTTGAAGCCTGGCCGAAGATAGTTCAAGATATGACTAGTATCTGGAGAGATTTCAACTACTACTGGCTACATGAGTTCCGTGGTGATCTTCTGGTGGTTCAGTATGAACATCTGAAGAAAGACTTGCCATTTCAGATCAAACGTATGCTCACGTTTTTAAATGTGTCCATCTCAGAAGAGAGATTACAGTGTGCTTTAAAGTTATCAGAAGGATTGTACCACCGTGCCCATAGTGACAATGAGAAACAGATGGATGTTTTCACAGACGCCATGATCAGCTATATGAATAAAGCCATTCAGTCACTACAGTAACACACACAAAAGACACAGATACCGCTTTTACAATGCAATGCAATTATTTTAGCTATTTATGATATCACGAAAAAGATTTGACTTAACAATCGTGTGCTTAATAGTGAACTTTGACCTACAGGATGGCCGGCTCCGATGGCCCATTCGGTCCGGTTGTGGCTCGAAACTCACAGGTACTGGGTTCGAGTCCCGGCTGGGTTCATCATCGAGGTTGTGCATTTGCAGTGTTTTAAGCTGCTTAACCTTTTAACCGCCGGTGCCGAATATATTTGTTTTTTTCACTCAATTATTACCTTATTCAGTACCGCCTTTTAAGCATGTTAAAGCCATAAGGTGACATTAATCAGCACGATTTGAAAAAAATTAACCTCTATTTTGTCAAATCTGAATAATTTTCACTCACTTGAAGTTGTAAATCGCGTCGGCGAGACACAACTTCAAGTGAGTGAAAATTCCAATTGAATAATTTGGCGGTTAAAGGGTCAAGTGTGCAATGCTGTCTATAGTCATGTGCGCTATAAAAAAACTCTTAAAGTCGTTCGATACGATTAGGCTATTCCCAACGGACTTCCTTCTGTTAATATTAAAATTTAATAACGTTATTAACTTATAACTTATTACATAATTTCTCACAAAATTATGCATCATCTTCACATAAACTTATTATATTTTTCTGCATCATCTTTCGTATAAACTTTTATTGTATTGTATGCCATAGGTATCAATTATTTAAACATATTGTGATAATTTCAAAAAATGTGTGCTAGCTTATCACTAGTGTTTATAGGAATACATATGCCATAGACCTAGTGTCTCTCATAGCTCCACTGAAGAGTGAACGGTGCCAAATGGTTCTTACATGCTATTTGATTTGATCTTGTGACTGTATAATTTTTGTATAGCGGGTGAAACAATGATAAACAAATATATATTCTGTCGCGATAGTGCCATGATTGTGCAGAAAGCGACGTAAAGCAATATTGAATATTGTCCTTCAGCATATATATGTACGATGCATAGATATATCACAGGTAAATCATTAAAAAAAGCATATTCCTATATTTGATGTACATTGCCTATATTTTACCAGAATATTTTATGGAGAACATATTTTTCACTCCTACCTGATCATATATTTATGTGAATTTTAAACATATTTTGTTTATTGACAGAAAGCAGCCTTGAAAAGTAAAATTATCATAGAATACTTCAGCAGATCTGAAAAATAGCAATATTTGGCAGTTTGAATAAAAGTGTTGTATGTTCTAGATAAGCTCTATGAAGTTTTTTAATCATTTTTTTCTGTAACAGTGCTATTTTATTTAAAATATATGTACTGACTCTCTCACAAATTTCACAACAATAAACATATATAACAAGCATAAACTATTATATAGCATAGTAACTGTTAATGATGTCATTCATAATAATCTTTTAGATCTCTTTTTTACTTAATTCTTATATAACATTGCAACAGTTTGTTTCATTTGACTCTGTCAATTGATTTATCATCAATTACAACACCTACAAATTTGGTTCCATCGAATCCATTTATCACTTTTTTAATTATACTAATGTGATTTTTTTCTCAGATACACGTTTACAGAAAATTAAAAATAATTTCTGGTAAATATCTTCAATGATAATTTATTTCAAGCAATCCACTTTTATACATTTCCCGTATCATTTATATATAAAATAAACAATTTTGGTCCAATGATATTACTCTGTGTAACACCACAACAGATATTTATTGAATCGGAATTTGCATTAATATAAAATACATCTTTTTTTACTTAACTGCGCAAATTCGCATTAGCTATATCTATTTTGTTCTAGCAACAGTGAACAATTATTTCAAAAGAATTGTTAGCTATTATGACATCTTTTTTCTGGCACGAAAATTTAGACGGGAATATGATGCGAATCAAACTGAAAAACCAAGAAAAGCTAAATTAGATAATGCTAATTAATAATGTAAATTATTAAAAAGTATAACAAAACCACAAAAAAATTCAATATCAGATACGGAATTTTACGCTTATGGAAAATATAAATATTGTAGCAGATGACTTTATTGATAATGAACCATTGTATGAAGCTGGTCAATTAGATACATTGTATGATGAGCTAAGTACTTTACTAACAGTGGATGAAGTAACTAAGGCTATTGCCCAGCTAAAGTGTGGTTTGTCAGCAGGTCTGAATTTATTGATTAACGAATGTCATATATTCTCGCTAACCCATTGTGCTCAATTTTTATTTTTATTTTAAAGCTTGGTTATTTTCCTGCTGAATGGGCTGTGGGACTAATAAAACATCAACTATGTTGAAAATTACAGGGGAGTACCTTTATTGAATACGTTTGGAAAGTTTTTTCCATGAATATTAATATTAAGCAAGCTTTCTTTTTGGGTCGATGCTTATGGTCATGAAAAATATAGCACAGTGGATCATATCTTTAATTCACATAGTGTTATATCACATTTATTAAACAATGGTCAAAAGTTATACTGTGTTTTTTCGGATATTCGAAAAGCCTTTGATTATATAAACAGAAATTTCTGATGGCATAAATTAATCGCTTGGTATCAGAGGTCGAATATTTGATGTCATGCAAATTATGTATAATGTTTTCAAATCTCGTGTACGAGCAGAAAAAAACGACGATTTTGAATTTTTATTGGGAGTGCGGCAAGGAGAATGTGTGTCGCCTTTTTTATTTGCTATGTATTTAAATGATATCGAAAATCTTCTCAAAATCAGCTAATTTGAAGTTATCAACGTGGGCCTTACACATGTTACACGAATGTTAATACTTTTACATGCAAATGATGCAGTAGTACTGTCAGAAAATAGAGACAAGCTACAGCCAGGTTGAACCATATTAAATGAATATTGTTCAAAATGGAAAATAACGTTTAATACAGATAAAACAAAAAATGATGTATTTAGAGTAGGCGGTAGGCTTTCAGTTAAAGATAAATGGTATTATGACGGGAAAGAACCAGAAATCGTGAAACATTTTACATACTAGGGAGCTGTATTATCTTCTGGGGGATCTTTCTCAGAAAACCAAAAACCTTAAGCCGGATAATCGCAGAAAGCTGTATTTTCACTCACGAAATTTGATAATGTAACACATGATATATACAGTGATCATTTTGATAGGATGATTATGCCAATTCTGTATTATGGTAGCAAGAGTGGGTATTTCATAGAGGAGAAGATATTGAACGCGTTCATTTACAATTTTGTAAGCTAACTTTGCATTTAATATACAACACTGTAAATAATATTGTATGCTATGAACTAGGCAGAACAAATATGCAATATGTAAGATACATAAGAACTGTTAAATACTGGCTGAAAATTATGCAATGTATTCATACTCGATTTACCCAAATTGTATATAATGTTTTATAATGTGACGCACAAAATGAAAAAGGTAACTGGGTATCTAGGCTAAACGACTAGGTTTTGAGCATATATGGCTCTATCATAGTGTTGAGAACGGCGAGCTATAATCCAATTTCTTTAATCAGCGTATTCGAGATAATTATGGTCAAAGACTGCATTCTGAACTTCACAATATGTCAAGGGGAAAACATTTTTATTTTATTTCATAAACATTTCATTACTTCAAAATACCTTGAAATTGTAAAAAGAAACAGAGTCACGTAGAATTTCCCTAGGCAGACTACGCTCAAGTGACCACAGGCTAGCTATTGTAAGTGGTCGATGGCATAAATTACACCCAACTCCTCTTGATGAAAGGAAGTGTATGTTATCAATATTTAATGATATTGAGGATGAATATCACTTTATATGTATTTGTCAAATATATCAACAACTGAGAAAGAGGTACATACCTGAATAATACTATAAACAACCTAATATGCATAGAGCTCATGTCGAATGACAATACCAAATCTGTGTGTAACCTGGCTAATTTCTATTTAAATCATTTTTAATTTGGAAGTCTTATACATACGACTATCCCAAAGTAGAATACTCATCTTTGATTGACCTGATTTGTTGAGTTTTAAATGTGTTTTGTGACAATGTTTTGGACTGTTTTGTGTTTGTACGAGAGCCACAGGCATATTGCCTAATAAAATACTTATTTATTGGTTTGACTTAAAAAATGCACTCTTTCAGCAAAGCAAAGTTAACAAGAAGACTGAAGTCCTATATCATCCCCGCCATAAATTAGGTTACGTTTTTTTGCGGTCACAAATATTTTAAAAGTCGACTTGTGGTGGCCATTTTAAATTTCAATAAAATCACCTACACATTATTTCTGACTTCATTTTTTAAGTTTTTACGCCACACAAAATTATGAAATTCATGCATGGCGGCCATTTTGAATTTCAGTAAAACCTTGAAACAATCACATGCAAATCTCCATATCGTGGGAAAAGTTATTGTAAAATTTGAAGAATTTACGACCTAATTTATGAAGTTTTTTATTTTTTGCGACCTCAAAAAAATTAAAATTGATCCGTGGCGGCCATTTTAAATTTCAACTAAACCTTCAACAAATCACCTGCACATCCATATTGTGGGGAAAGTGATTGTAAAATTTGAATAATTTCAGAGGTAAGTTTTAAAGTTTTTGCGCCCACAAAATTTTATTGGAATTGACTTCTGGCGACCATTTTTAATTCTGGTAGCATTTTTAAAAAATCACTTGCACATCCACATGTTGCTGGGAATGTGATGTTAAAATTTCAAATAAAATTAACCAGTAGTTTTTGAGTTTTTGCGCCCACAAGAAAACTTGACGCCGGACGCTGGACGCCGGACAGAATCCTGGCGCGACTAAAATACTCCTTCCTCTATGGGCGGGGGATAAAAACAGAGTGAGACAAGGATGTGTTATTTGGAGTTGAAATTGAATTTACAATCTAAACACTTCATTTACATAAAGATAATAGAATGGTTAAAAGTACGATGTTGAAAGCATATAGGCTGGTGCCAGAGGCATATTGTCATATTATTATATAAAAGATGGGTTTGAATTTCTTAGAGTGTCTAAATCCCTCATTATTAAAACCGTCTTCCAAAGTGACACATAGCTGTTACAAGCAAATCTTTATCTCCCGAAATAGACTGTTTTTTTCGGAAATAGGCAACAATCTAATGCGCGCGCTGGGCAATTGTTTTTGTAATGCGCGGCCTAGATCTAATGTGCGCGCTCATCTAAAACTAAGAAAAAAAAGTGGCCTTGGCTGCCGTAATAAAAGTCACAAGTCTTAATTATTTGACTGCAGTAATTAGACTGTATTGCAGAAAAAACGTCTATTGGCGCCGCTGCCAGTCCAGAAAAGGACAGGAAGAGAAGTTGAAACTGTTCACAAAACTTATAATAGAATTCCCCACCAGGAGATACCAACATGAGGGTTGTCAGATGTACAACTACTGCTCTGAAGAAATGTTAGCGGGTCCAAAGACGGCTACAATATTATGACTTGGTGGTTTTAATAATAAATATGTTTTTACATTTTCTACACAACATTGTGTTAGTGTTTGTTTCTGCAACAAAGAGTTCTAAGGGCCTTATTAAAAGATACACTCGGTTGGTGACATTTATATAAGAACTCACATATTAACCCGTTCAATCCTGAATTTACCATTGTCATATTCATCCACTACAAGCCGCGAATTGCTGTCGCAATTCTCGACTTGTAGTGAATGAAGATGATTTGATGTGGTGTAAAAATTGAAGAAAATTGCCATGTGTTGGTAAACCAGTTTCATGGAAATTTTCATACTAAAACCCTCTGTTGTAGGAAAATTAAGTCTGTTTTCAGGGATGTAAAATGATGCTTTACTGCATCGTGAGGGCTTAAAGGGTTGAAAGTAGATCTTAACAAATTGTGGTACATTGAAGCAGAACCCGCATTTGAGTGATCAGTCAATAATCCCCTTAAACGACGTTCTAAATAACACAAAATTATCAAAGCAAATGAAAATAGTTTTGTGGTCGACACTATACCTGCCTCACGTGGCTGTTTCTACCCAGTCAGCCCTAGTAGGCCTGGGGCAGTTTCCAAAAAATAGAAACTCGCTGCACCCCCCCTGCGACATAGGTTTCATGTTTTTTCTTATTCCTGGACATATAAGCTTTAAATTTCAGAACAGTAACCAAAAATTAAAGTGTCCAAAATATGTCATTTTACCCCTTTTAACACCAGAGCATCAAAAATAACTTGTGACAAGTAATATGAAAAAATCGTCTGGCAAAAAAAAATGAAGATACAAAAATCGTTTGAAAAATCGACCAATATATCTACCACAGCTGTGTAGATGATGCAAAATCGAAATAAAAAGAAACAGAAAATTTGAAATTTACAAATAAAGCATTTTAGTGAAATTTTAATTGAAAAAATGACCAATTTTAAACATTGATTTCCCTCTAATTATACTGAACTTTAGAAGGAGTTATGTAGATCGTATTCATTTTTTTATTTTTCGCAAATATATAAACTTATTTTTTTAGAACGATAAACCAAACATTGGGGTATATAATGTACTCAATTTACAGTATTTTTATGCAGTACCGGAATGATTTTTATGATTTTTTTTGTCTATTTTATTTTCGTAATATCATATTTTAATATAGTACTTTTATATTAAAATGAAAGATAAATAACAATTATAAGTATTTATACCCAGATAGCGAATTATAAAACAAAAATAAACATTTATAACACTTTTTTTCGTGGTAATATTACATATCATACTTGTGAGCCAACTGGCTTCTATTCAAAGACTGAATAGTCATCAGAATCCTTGATCACATTTGCTGCATCAGCTTCCATCGCGTTATCACATAGAGATTTACATCCACAGACACTGGTACAGTTCAGGCTATTACGACAGCATGTACATCTTTTATCTTTGCAACTTTTGCACTTACAGCTAAGACACTCCAGAACAATTTGGGGGCTGGTGTGTTATTCATCTAGTCTATGGAAATGTTGTTCACTTTCACCCTCCAACCATGTCCATAACGGGGTCAAGTAAACTCCTGCGCCATATCACAGCTTGATAGTTAGAACGCATAATATGTTTATATGTAGCATCTTGACATGAGGGCAGACGTGATGGATCGGTTGTGAGCGATCCATATGGATAATATCTCAATTAATTGACATTATGCTGTTGTTTATGCCCATATATGGCAGCTGTAGCTCCTCTTAGCAGTTCGTTGGAAATATTGAATGTTGTGCCAAGCTGCTGCATTGTATTTCAAAATGAACAAAATATTGCAGGTTAGTTTGAATGCGATATGGTATTATTAATTATTGAATTTAAGAAGGGTTGTATAAATGGACTTCTTGCTCTCAGAACCATGGATAAACACATTTCAAATGGTTGACCAATTATTTAGCAGATCGTGAACCCTGATCTATCGTTTCCTGGCCCGTATCTTGTAGGCTTTGTAATGGTATGTAGATATCCCACCTGATGTTTATTCTAGTAATATAATCAAGCTGGCGATCAAAGTAAAATTTATTGAATTTTTTCAAGGACTTTGTCTTTTTAAACCTGTTGTATATTTAAGGAACAGGTTTTGATTCACTTGCGAATATTACAAATTCGCCCAACCAGTAGGCCTGTATTTGTGCGAAATCCCGTATATATTCGCATGCATTGTTTGTGTTTTTTCGTTGAGAACTAATACAACCCCAGAAGCTTTCATCTAACTTGATAATATGGTTAACTTGAATAAAAGTAAGATGCAGAACTATGACTGCTCTTCATGTTTCAAATAAAATTACTGAGGGTGTGTTGTAGTTATTCTCATCCATACATAATATTGCTAGAAGCTGGAACGGAAATTCATATGTTAATAATAATTTATATGATCCAAGGTGAATAAAAAATGGTACTACCATCATTGATACTTTAATGCAAGACTGTATTTGAGGAATACTCAAAATTCTTGTAATCCCTGTGTGGCATTGCTTCATCATTTTGTTTATCTACTTCTCGTCTTCAGTTAACGCCAAAAACAGTACCACAATCATCAGGTAAATCGTATTTGGTGGCAGTTTGTTCAAAACAAATCTTGTTTCACGAGATAATAATAGTATGTGTACTTAGTAACTACTAATTATGAATGGGTATAGCTTATTGATGTGCTTTAAAAATAATGGCTGGGGATAGTTGAACATGAATTGCCATCCATAGTGAATATACCTAAGACATGCTGATCCTACAACATCATAAAATTCAAATAAGTAGACCTATAATTAGCCAGAGCCACTTCTACTTCTAGAAGTATATTAATACAGCTACAACAATGCCTAAATCGTGGAATTGTTGAATAAGATTATTGAACCTTCAGTCGTTTATGAGTCAGAGTTGATGAAGCTCATGATGTTTGACTTGTTGCCTTTTCTCAAACGAGTGAATACAGCTTGTGTCAAACATAATAATTAACATTCCTGCTGTGATGCAAGCTTGGTGTTAATTTGTTGCGTTATATCAGAACATTTTTAAAATCATAATCACTGAAACTATGTACTTTAAACAAAATATGATAGACACCAACTGAGGAAGTAAACCCCCAAAAATACATACTTGCAAATTATTTATGCTACTTTTGCTGGAGGGAGTGCATCTTCAGGTTTTATGACATATATCAGGCCTTTCAGGCAATGTACAAACTTTACATTTTGCTGTTTATTTTACCTTTGTGTAAATTACACCTTCTGTAATTGTAATAAAGATAGCAGCTTCAAATTTAAATAATTTTTTGTTTAGTTATAACATTATGTTTGTATAATAACATATATGAAAAAAAATTAAAACTTTAATGCACATAACGGTACAAATTAAATTCAATATCCTTTCAAATAAATTACTTATATAGGGCCTAACGCCTCGGAGGAACGAGCTCGGAGGTGCGGTAATCCCTATCAGTGTCCGAAGAAGTGTTCATGTCAGTGTTTATGGTATTATAGGTAAGAGTCCAATCCGAAGGCATCATCATACTTCAATATATTTCAGGGTTTTTGATAAAATGTTATTTCATTTTCATATCTAAATTGTATTAACTTTATTATTATTTTTATCATTATGAGGTCCTTATTATTACAAAAAATATTTGTGAGATGCTTCACGGCTCACGTTATGACAAAAGTAATTGCAATTATATTGTCAGGAAGTGATAGGACATGCTGAAATGAACGACAGCCAATTTTGAGCTCACATTAATTAAACAAACAGTGTTATTTACGTTTTATGTGGTCCTTTTCTTTCAAATAACTAACAGCAGTAAATGTTATGTCTTAGGAAAGTTTCTTACGTTTATATTAAGGTATATTATAAAGAAAATAATGTTCATTTACAGGGAAATGCGACGAAAAATATTTTCATTTTGGCGGCCATATTGGATTTTCTGGGAAAGCAGAGCCAAAATTAAAAGGCCTAATGACTAAATTCCATCATTTGCCCCTAGAGAAACTGTGTACCAAATTTGGTGCTTTTGTCCGCCCGATAAATATAATGCTAAAAAAGGACGCTAATTTAGGAACTAATAAATATCCATTCGGGTATGGTCACAAAACATTTTATATGACACATCTCGAGATTTTTTATTTTGTGTTAATGCTATCAATTTTACTAAGTAATCATATATGTTTATCACATATTCGTATAAAACGATACCATTAGCGGGAATTCAGCGAAATCAAACTTACAAAAAAATAAAATCACAATTAAAAAACAAACAAAAAAATGATCAAAATGAAGTTTTTGCAACTTTTACAAATGTTTTATTTTTATTTTATTTATGGTTGCGCATGTATACATTTGTTTAGCGTATTTTAGCTGAATGTTTAATGAAATGGTATAATTCAGATAAAAAATGATGACTGAATAATATTATTTTTAGTTGTATGACTTTTCTTATGGTATGGTGATTAAAGTGTCTCAATTATGGTTTTTGGACACCGGAATTTTTGGTTACTGTTTTGAATATTAAAGTTGATATATTTGCCTACAATAACAAACGAAGAAACTTATGTCGCAGGGGGGGTGCAGCGAAATCGTGTTTTTAGCAGGCTTTCGCAAATCAGCCCCAGGCCTATAGGCATCTTACTCACGATAATGACTGGCCCTCTTAATTTGTGTCGATTTATCAACCTAGTCCGGATGGGACATACCCGAAGAAAGTGTTTTGTTGAATAACTCATTATCTAGCTTGGCATACTTAAACACACAATGTAATAAGCAAATAAATCTCCTCAGATAAGCCAAGAAGATAAAAAGATGTGTCACTTCTCCTCGACGTCTGCTTTTCTGTTTAATACCTAATTAGATGTGCAATTTACTTTTCTAAACATAAAAGTCATCTAGCCAATGTCACCAACCAACCATTAAACATCCAATGTTACCAGAACTCAGAACTCAGAACTCAGAATCATTTATTCGCCTCTTTTACAAGTACTATACAGTCTGATAGTTATACACAGATGATTAATGATGTAAAGGGCATGGAGACTTGCATTAAGATCAGTAATTTTGATCGCTATCATACAAGCCACCAGATTTAATAAACATAACATGAACATACCAGAGTTGCATGGATCAAGCGCGCCACGTCGACGCCAGACACGCATCGAATAAATCACACCAGGTCGTACGCCGCCCCCCGGCCGACCCACAGAAAAAAATATCTGTAGGCTAGCCGGCGAAAACACGCACGAAGCCGGCAACAAGATGCACGACCCAGCGCCAAGGTGGCGCTCTCGAACCCCAGACTGCTGATATGGTATCGGAACATTTATATTTAAAAATATTATAATATGTGCAAAAAACTATATGAGACTCCACAACATCTCATATGTGGACATTCAAGTCCGCAAATGAGAGGTCGAGACAGAGCATATTCAATGATTCTGAAACTAGTTCACCCGACTCGTGACTAGGTAACCTTACATGACAAAATGTAATTATTTTATTTTAGAATGTCATCGACTACATATATAACAATTTTCAATGAAACATTGGGGCTGGTACATTTTAATAGAATATTTACGGGTATACAATACAAAACCTGAAAAACTATGAGTATGAAATTTGTCTCTAATTTCGTTTGGTAACTGATTTATTAAATTGGGAATATTATGAGAAATACATTTGGTAGCAAATACATGATTCACTTTTATTTGAGTCAGATCATCACACCGTCTAGTGTTATATCTGGATTGCCTGGTAAAATTCAAGTTTTGAAAATAATCCGGTAAACTCTTTATCAAATATTTGTAATAAAATTTTAACTGATTAAGTTTAAATATATCCTGTATTTTTAAAAGATTGAGTTTAATAAAAATTGGATCCGTATGTGCTAAATATTTACTTTGTGTTATAAATCTTACTGCTCTCTTTTGTAATTTCTCAATTCTTTCATTGTTATGTCCCCAAGTTAAAATGCCATAATGTACGTGTGGCAAGAATAGTGAGCTATACAACTGTAGCGAAACATTTATGGGAAGTACATATTTCATTTTATTGATAATAAGCCAACCAGCTATCACATAGCCAATGCTACAAATCAACTGTCACACAGCCAATGTTCAGCTCAGCTTCGGTGGGCAAAGTAAAGTGTGTGGCCATAGCAAAGAAAGGACGTGACAGAATGGCTAATGCGTGGCGCTGCAATGGCCGCTGCATCCCAGCAAACACGATACATCAACCCACTGTTGGTCCAATGCTGGTCCACCGTCTCCGACGCTTGCCCAACATTGGACCAACAGTGAGTTGATGTATCGTGTTTGCTGGGATGTCGCGGGATCAATCACCGCATGGTACAGCTTCTCATAGAAGCATTATGTTTGTGTCCTTTCAACGTTAAGACATCCTTGTTTCGATGTTGTGTCCTTAGGCAAGGCATTTCACTCCTATAAAGACTATCACACAGCCAATATTACCAACCAACTATCACACAGCCAATGTTACCAACCAACTATCACACAGCTCATGTTACCAACCAACTATTAAACAGCTAATGTTGCCAACCAATTTCGATCACACAGCCAATGTTACCAACCAACTATCACACAGCCATGTTACCAAACAACTATCACACAAGCAATGTTACCAACCAACTATCACACCGCCAATGTTACAAACTAACTATCACCCGACTAATGTTACCAACCAACTACCACACGGCCAATGTTACCAACCCACTATCACACAGCCAATGTTACCAACCAACTATTAAACAGCCAATGTTACCAACCAGCTATTACACAGTCAGTGTTACAAACTAACTATCACCCGGCTAATGTTACAAACCAACTAGCACACAGCCAATGTTATCAACCAACTATCACACAGCCAATAATATCAACCAACCATAACACAGCTAATGTAAACAAACACCTAAACCTAACCCAAATTTCAACAATTACCTGACGTGACTCAGTGGATTAAATAGTTTAATTATTTCAGTCTAGAGACGTACATCAGATTCTAAAGTCTGTCCCTGCACTGAAAGGGTTGAAATATTAGGTAGAATCACGGATACATATTATAATCAGGTCTTTAAGCAAAATCTGAATGCACTGATTTAAAAAAATACAATTGGCTGCTTTAATAAATGTAATACGACCAATGAAAATAATGATGTGCTGATAAATAAAATAAACCAATGCACTGATTTAAAAAAAAACAATTGGCTGCTTTAATAAATATAATACGACCATTGATAATAATGATGTGCTGATAAAAGAAGAAAATAATGCACTGATTTAAAAAAATACAATCGGCTGCTTTAATAATTGTAATACGACCAATGATAATCATGATGTGATTAGCGATATATTCATACATTAAACAGTAATATGCGAACGTTTTTCTTCGGCCACTCGCTCGTTTAGCGTACGGCCTATGTCTCGGACAGATCGTTCGTTCGTGCATTACAACGTAATTTGTGAAAAAATATTCAAAAAAAATATGAACACGCCTAAAAACGTACGTCCACATGCTAGAAGCCGAACATTTGCTGACTATAAAATGTCGTGTTGATATCAGATAAAACTGTGATTTATAACTTATTTCGAATTATTCGACCTGGGGACTATGCATATTAAATCTCACTAGGATGGCGTAATATTATCCACCTTACAATATGTTTATACATTTGTATAAGAAAGGTTAACCCTAATACAGCGCGGGGATAGATTTTAGTTGTCAGAATCTGACGTCTGTAGACGTCAGATTCTGACAACTAAAATCAATCCCCTCACTTTAAGAGTAAAAATGGTCTAATGACCGTGGACCCATAACATATAGGTATTGAAATGAATCAGCAGGAGCTAACTAAGACATTTATGATGATTTCAAATTTAAAAAGACCCTTTGTTTTTCATGGTTTCCGCAAAATTGTCGGCGCTTCAAAGGTTGATTAAAGCCATATCAATGGGTCATAACATCTTACCCAGCAAACACGTGATGTCTACCCTTACAACGCTGAAATATTTTTGAATAAACAATGGAGGCCAAAAGTCTAATTTGACGTCTGTAGACCTCAGATTATGACGTCTAAAATGGATACCCGCACTGTAATAATTCAAATATTTGTAATGGCCGTAGACCAGTAACATATAACATATATATAGGTAGTCAAATGAAGCAGCAATAAATAACTAATATATAAGCCATTTATGATGATTTCAAATTTAAAAAAAAAACCCTTAGGCGCTTTAAGGGTTGAGCCATAACGGACCCTATGTGCCTCCTCAACCAAACTGATCCGCACAGCACGATAGCGGTCCCTGCTCTGTCTCTCCTCCACATCACAGAACCACGGTGAAATCTTATAAGCACACTTTCTCATTTATGTGGCTTTTCTCACCATCACAGAACGTGTTATTTTGCCTGTGCAGTGCAAGGTAATATTCCCCGTTCTTCTGGAAACAGCCTTCTGAATTTGCGAGTAGCATAACACTCTAGTGTGTAATAAACAATCGCACCTAAAATAGTAATCTTGGCCCGTTTGACTTTATTTCGCGTTGACATTTCGCCATTATAGTCTTATTATTTAAGTTACTTTATTTCGCGTTGACATTTCGCCATTATAGTCTTTTCGAAAATTATTCACAATGTAGGCGAATACGAACAAAGAGCGGTCTACAAACGCTATAATATCGTTCACAGTGGTAATAACAGTGCACTCGAAACTTCTGGTGAGATTGATTGTGTTAGCACTTATACAGCAAATACAAAGTGGTTTTCTGTGATCATGATGAACTATATCACTATACCACCAAATTCTAAGCCGGGAATGGAGAGTTATTGTTGACCAAGTATAGACTAATTATCATGGTAGGCCTATGGTGCTATAATCAGTAAGGTGTGCCCGATCTGTTGATTATGAGGGATACTCATTATGGTCGGATGTGTTTTAAGCCCTCGGAGCTCTACATTCTTAGCTGTGGAAAAGGCATCGGCCTTCGGCCTCCGCCTTTTCCACAGCCAAGAATGTAGAGCTCCTCGGGCTTTATCCTATACGTAATCAATCATACATACCTGGTAGAGGGGACACCGTGAAGACGTAAGCGGTTTCTCCAGACTTAGGCCTTTCCATTGCTCTTCGGTTTGACTGACCATCTTCAATATCATACACTGCTACTGGGCACTCACATGCTCCACAGAATGTCCTCTTCTAGTTAGCTAATGATATGTATTAACCCTTTAAGCCCTCGCGATGCATAAAAGCATCATTTTACATACCTGACAATCGACGTAATTTTTTTACGACTGAGGGTTTTAGAAAGAAAATTTTCATGAAACTGTTTTCTAATTTCATTAATTTGTCACCCCCCTCAAGTCATCTTCATCCACTACAAGTCGCAATTCGCGGCTTGTAGTTATCTGTATTCCGCTTCGTGGCCTAAGCATATCAGTTTTACCCCAACACGTGATTTTTAACCAGTGCTGGTCTAATGGTGGGCTAACGTCGTAGAGAGTGAACCAAAATCAAACCAGTACACGCTGGGCTATGCTAAAAGCTGTTTAAATGTAAAATAACATAGCATCCCAGTTACAATTGTGTAGGCTCCAAATAGCATCTAAGTTATCAGGAGGTCACGGTATGCTAGTTATAACCATTTGCAACAGTGATTGTCGTGTTGATTGTAGGCCTACTGATCTATGTGAAGTGGTTCGCATTTGGTAAAGCTATTACCATCTTCAAATGCATGTATTTTGACGAGAATGATGGCTGTTACTGAACCTTATTAACTCTTAAGCTGCAGGAACCGTATATATATAGTGGGTTGGTAACATGACTGTGTAATAATGGATCTCTGCTATTGACTGGGTGATAGTAGGTTAGTAGCATTGGCTGTGTAATAGTGGGTCGGTAACATTGGCTGTGTACCAGTGGGTTGGTAACATTGACTGTCTAATAGTGTATCGCTAACATTGGCTGCGTACTAGTTGGTTGGTAACAATGACTGTCTAATAGTGGATCTCTAAAATTGGCTGCGTACTAGTTTATTGGAGTGAAATGCTTTGCCCAAAAACAACGATGTCCCATCGTTGAAAGGGGAGAGAAACATAATATTTATTTTAGAATTTGTATGTGCAAAGCGGGGATCGATCCCTCTGAAGAGAACGGCAATATTGCAAAGCGCCACGATCTAGCCATGCGTGTCCCTGTCTTTGCTATGGCCACACCCTTTGCTGTACTCACCCTAGCTGAACTTAATGTTTAATGTAAATATTCCACTGTACTGTGCGCTATCCACAGGGCACACGACGCTGTTGAGACTTTGATGACGTTGAATCAACAGTGTAAGTGGAACATTTCATTACCAGAGCCTATTTTGCATCCTATATTTGGTGTAGTACCGTGGTAACTACACCGGCCAATGACAGGATGGTTTTGCGTGGTTAAATGTTCAAATGTTACCCCGCCTTCTACATGAACAGCCGGCACTATAAAAAAAAACCTTGAAGTCATTCGAAATAAGAGTAGGGCATATTCCCGACTTCGGGCTTACTTCTGTCGCGATATGGCCATGATTTTGCAGAATGCGACGTAAAGCAATATTTATTCACTCCACATGAACAGCCACTGAGATAAACTAACACAGCTGTTAAAATAGTATACGTGATGAGCCATTAAACATCAAGCTCCACACTGATGTCTAAATATCTAAATATCCCCTGTCCAAATTTTCTCCCTACAACAATGGCAACATATATGTAGAACATTTTGAAACACAAGCAAGAGAGACATTTATGAGTCAGTTGGTTGATTGGGTAACCCTTAAATGGCAACTACAGTCGGTTTGTCATTCCTTATTAGATTCACAAATTGGTCAAATGATATACATGAAATATTAAAATACAATAACATACAATAAAATTCACCACAGAGCAAAGTATTATTTTGTCATATGATTTTTCCTGCAAAACGGTATTTATTTTAAAATACAGCGCCTTAACCCTTTAGCCGCCAAATTATACAATGGAATTCTCACCCACTTGAAATTTTGTCTTGCTGACGCGATCCACAACTTCAAGTGACATAATGGAAGTCAACAAATTTCAAATCTTGCTGATTAATGTCATTTTCTATCTTTAACAGGTCTAAAAGCTGATATGTAATGTGCTAATAAAAAATGTAAAAAACGAATATGGACGGCACAGGCGGTTAAAGGGTTGAGGGTTAAAGAATCAGTCAACTGCAAAATGCGCATGCCTGGGACGGTCAAGTGTAGGCCAACAGTAGCCTATTGAGTACAGATTGACGGCATTAATATAACCACTGAACTGATTACAAGATACTGCTTAAACGAGACATTGATCCAATGCTGTTTTAATGTTAGGCCAGCGTCTGCGACGCTGGCCCTACATTGAACCAACATTGGATAAATGTACAATGTTTGAGAGAAAGTCCTCCTGCCCAGCAAACACAAGACATTTGTATACCATTTATACAACGTCTTCCACGTTGGTCCAACAGAAGACGTTGGGCCAACATTGCATAAATTCATACAAATGTTTTGTGTGTACTGGGTGTCAATACAAGCTGTGGGGCCAAGCCGTTTTCACATCCCCGCAGTAATACAGTCAGTTTGTTTGCAAGCCAGCAACCAAGTAGGGGCAAGGGCTAAGGGCTTTGAATTTTTAACTCATAGATGTCGCTCATGTATATATGAACTTGCTGTGATTTGAGAACTTGCTTTTAATAAGGTTTTTGGGTATGAAATGCATATTTAGTATTATTATGGAATAGGGCCTTGGCCTAGCCACGGGCACTATTGCCTTCTGGGGGACCCTTGTCCTGCGAATTTTGACAGTTGACCATACCTTTAATAAGCAGCCTCTTTCTCTCAAATTCAACCTTTGGATTGCTACAATAGAAAAATCATTTTAGGGTTTCATGGATGCATTTGCGACTTAACTTATTTTATGTTTGGAAAAAAAATGGCACAGATAATTACCGGATTAAATAGAAAAGCGAAAAAACCTAGTTTTATGAGGATAAAGGAGACCTTTTTGTCATCTTCTTGGCTGATCCGAGGAGATGACGATTTATTGGCTAATTACATCTTCTGTCTAAAGATGCTAAGCTGGATAATGAGTTAATCAACAAAAAAATCTCCTTGCGTAAATCTCATCCAGATTAATTGGTTGATAAATAGACATAAATCAGAGGGGCAGTCATTACCGTGAGTAGGATGCCTGGGGGAGACTGGATAGGGGGGGGGGGGACAGCCACGTGAGGCAGATATTATAGTGTCACATAAACGACCACTGATTATTCTCATCAGAAAAACTTACGTAAGGTTCTAATATTGCTTTGATGATTTTGTGTTATTTAGAACGTGTTTAAATGGGAATATATACACACATCGGGATGGGAATATATACACACATCGGGGTTCTGCTTCAATGTGCCACAATTTGCTAACATCTAATTTCAACATGTGAGTTTTTATATAAATGTCACCGATCCACAACAGTTTTGTTACATAATAAAGATCTTATGCTCTTTTTTGTAGAAATAAACACAAACACAATGTTCTGTGAACAGTTTCAAGTTATCTCTCTGTCCTTTTCTTGACTGGCAGCGTCGCGAGTAGACGTATTTACTCTACAATTCTGTCTAAAAACTGCAGTTAAATAATTATAACTTGTGACTTTTATTACGACAGCTCAGTGGTGTCTCTTGTCAGGACTGCTGTTATCTATGTTCGTCATTGGACGGGTTCAAACATTTTACTGGCCACATGAAGATACGTATGATATTCTGTGAATATTTTACGTTACTTTGATAAGACTTTTCTTTTCCCCTTTATTAGCCCTTTCAGTGCGAGGACCGACTTTAGACGGCAGGATCTGACGTATATGAATGTCATATTCTGACGTCTAAAGTCGATCCCTGCACTTAAAGAATTAAAAATGTATAATGGCCAGAGACCTATAACATTTGTATTCAAATGAAGCGATTGAAGATTGAAGAGATTACGGAGACATTTATGATCACTTCAAATTGGAAAAAAACCTTTGGTCTCCATGGTTTATACAATATGAATAATTATACAATATTTTTATTACTGTAAATTATTACAAAAACATAAAAACGATGTGAAAGGTACTTGGAAATTCCTAATAATGTAATTAAGAAAAAGAACGGCACATGTACTTCCTTTCCTGAATTTTTCAAAGTAAATGGTACTACTATAAGTGATAAAAATGAAATTGCAGATGGTTTTAACAATTGTTTTGTAAATATTGGACTAAATTTGGCCAATAATATAGTTCCTCCATCAGGTGATGAATCAATTTTTGATTACATGAAAGCACCTGTTACAGATGTTTTTATTTGACACAGATGAATTGGTGATTGCTAAGAGAGTGTAAACCAAAAAATCTACTGGATATGATGGTATAAACATAACATAATTTAAAGTGTCATCAAATCCATTTCGAAACCTTTAGTGTACATTTGTAACTTATTTTTAAGTTCAGGCAATTTTCCTGATATATGAAATTTTGCTAGGGTAATTCTAATATATAAAGCAGGAGAAAAAGATTTGTTCACAAATTATAGGCCTGTTTCACTACTTCTTCGGTTTCCAAAAACATTTGAAAAGATTTATTATAGCCGATTAGATAAATTTATTTCTAAACATGACATTTTATCAAATAGTCAGTATGGTTTTAGAAAAAATATGTCAACTAATCTTGCTTTATTAGAATTAGTAGAAGAATTAACTTCATCAACAGACAAGAAAAATAAAACCATAGGTGTGTTCATTGATTTAAAGAAAGATTTTGACACAATTGATCATGACATTTTATTGAAAAAGCCGGACAGGTATGGGGTAAGAGGAATATGAAATAATTGGGTAAAGAGCTACTTGACTGGGCGAAAACAATATGTAAATATTGATATTGCAACATCAGGTATGTTACAAACAGTTTGGGGGGTGCCACAAGGATCAGTACTTGGTCCACAGTTGTTTTTATTTTTATTGCAGATGATACAAACTTATTTTTAGTGGAACATGTATAAAATATATATGTAAAGATATGAGTATAGAATTAATTAAATTAAAAAAATGGCTTGCTTTAAATAAATTATCACTGAGCATTTTAAAAACAAATTATATAGTTTTTGGTAAAGTTGACAAGGATGAACTCATTAATGTTTCTATTGATGAGTTCATTCTAACAAGAGTTTGTAGTACAAAGCTTCTGGGTGTTCAGATAGACGAAGGTCTTAACTGTAAGGAATATACAAAATTAGTGTACGTGCACGTTTTTTTTTATAGTCTGATATCAAATCTGAAGACCTATCATCGGACTTTACATTTTACCCCCTGGTCACTGGACCCGCTCATTCATCTGCCATTTCAACTCCCCGGGAACCATACAGTCCTGCATCTGTTTCGGTGCATTGAACTTATCGAACACATTGCCATTTCTGTCCTACCAGGTACTCATTTTCACCTGAGTCAAGTGAAGCATTTGGGGGTGAAGTGTCTTGCCCAAGGACACACCATCTTAACAATGTCCCAAGATTGAGAGGGGAAAAACATGATATTTCTCTGAAAATCCTGCACCAAGCGGGATTCGAAACCGCACAGCAGGCAGTGACATCGGCAGAGCGCCACGCTCTAACCATTGCGCCACGTCCCTCTCTAACGTAACTTCAAAACCTATTAAAGACTCAGGTATCATTTTCAAAACGTGTGTTAAATCATGATAGTCTATATACATTATACTGTTCATCATTTCTTCCATAAATAAATTATTGTTTAGAAATATGAGGAAACACCTACAAAAATAAGTTAACTTATATCATCTTAATCCAGAAAAAAAGTAATTAGAGCTATTTGTGGTATTGATGATATGCGCACTAATACCAGTCCATTATTTTATAAGTGTGGTCTATTGAAGTTTGTTGATTTGACTGCTTATAAATCTGATTGTTATGTTTAAGGTGAAAAATATTTTTTTGCCTATAGGAATACAATCATTATTTACAATCAGTACCAATTCATACAATACAAGACAAAGTGATAAATTTAATCAAAAAATATGTTCGTACTACCATTAAATCTATGACAGTGAGTGTAGCTGGGGTTAAACTATGGAATTCTCTGAAAACTGATATTGCAACCATTAAGAAAATTTGGGTTCTCAAGAAAATGTGTAAATTCTATTTCTTAGGTAAATATAGAGATAATACTTGATTCAATCACATATTATGTTTACAAGATGAATGAGAAATTTAATAGATTCATCATACATCTATTTACCGATTTCGAATCAATTATAGATGTATTATTACTCAATGTAAACACGGTAAATAGGAAGTGAACTTAGTATAAGTCATTGACTTCATTTCACTTTCTTTTAAACAATAATTTGTGCCAATATAATGACAGGTGTCTTACTTTTATTTAGTTTTAATATCACTGTAAAAGTTGATGTTTTTGTATTTTGTTTGAATAAACCATTTCGATTTGATTTGCTTTGATTTCAGCGTTGTAATGGTTAACAACACACGCATTTCAACTTGATGACCCGATGTCGAGACACATATACAGTCCACCATATCAATGCCAGCACCAGAGACTTTGTAGGATCCTTACTTCGTTAAGTTTATGTGGCAGTTATCCCCGGCTTCTTAGATGCGAGAAGCTGTGGACGACTGCTTCGTTTCCGTAACTTGGTGCCGGGCGCACACAGTTGGAGCCCATGCGGTCTTGGTACTTTTCCCGCACTTCAAATGTTACACTCGGCGACTACGGACGTGCCGTAGGTCACTCTCTCTCGAGTCAAGTAGGACGTGCCGTGCGCGGGGTTGTGCGTTGTTGTTGCCAGATGTCTAACGAATAAACATGACAAGTGGAGAAAGAGTTTTATGATTTATTTGGAACCGTCGATTCGACGGGGAAGGAAGTTTGTGTTGAAATGGTGAAGATTGAGCAGTTTCCCTCGTCCGCCATCGCGAGCCCATACTAGAGACCCCAACGGTCACTTACAGGTATCTTCGGCGCGAGGGGCTGTCCATCTCCCCATACTGGTGACCCCTGACGACTGATAGTCAACGCAACAGTGTTTTCACCAAGACGCCAGTTGAAAACCGCTGTTTTCAAGGATAGTTTTGATTAAATTTTAAGGGATTTTTTGAAAAAATCAATAGCATTTTTTTCATCAGGTACGTGAAAACTGTAGGTCATTCTTAATATGCCAGTTTAAATTAGTCAGAAAGAGTTATCAGAGGAGAGGCACGTTTTTTTACGTCGAAAACGGCGTAAATTTCTAATTTTTGGACGAAATCCCACGTGTTTGGCGCTTTTTCAAGATGGCGACCATGTCGGTTTCTCTAGAAGAATCCTGAAAATTGTTCTCATAGACTTAGTCTATCATTTTTTCAATGTAAGAGTTTTTTAAATGCTTTCATCCTATTAATGCCACTGTAGGCGAATAGGAAGTGGGTATTTTCGGAAACTCATTTTTTATCGTTGATTACCATAATTGGGTAACTCGATTTTAAAGTCCATAGACGAAGCCTCGTCATTTTTTCGATTTTTCAGCAAAATCGACAAGAAATTATAAATATCGCTTCGACTCGGGTAACCTTTATTAGGTTTAGGGCCAAAATAAAATTGTTTCCCTAAATGAATGTCAATAAACGGTCCTATTTGGTCTGTTAAAAATATTCCCAGGACCGTAGGTCAATATTTTATTACTATTATAATATGTTATTTCAGAGAATGCTGAATATTGTACATGTATTTGGTAGGTAAGCGCCATTTTGGACGCTGGTTCCCCTTGCTTAGCTGATCGCCCGCCGTGGGCAAACACGTGTCCCGCCATAGCCGGCATGCATTTGGATAGTGAACCTGTGTCGCCACATCACATTAGCATAAATTAGGACGTCATTTTGATTTGGTGGAGCTGATTCCTCACGTGTTCAAAACTATACACGGACTAGTTTCTAATATTTTTTTTTAGATTATTTATAAAAAAAAAAATTCAAAACGATTGAAAGAGAGGAAATATAAATAAGTTGTTTCGAAAACGAAATTATAACACTAATTGTGTGAGATTTGTTTTCACTTTAAAACGCCCTTCGGTGTTTGTAATCGCTCTAGCCTATTTAGCGCCTTATTTGGGCACGCAGTAGGTAATGAATATGCTAATGTGAGGCGAAACGGGGCCGCTGCTCATGTTTCTATGTACACACCGTTCCACGCATGCTGACACAGACAAGCAGCCACATGCTGTCTGCCGCACATGTTAGCAGCACCGACAATACATCATACACACACCCACCACAGACGAAATAAACACAACCGCTATGACGACAGCCGATTTATACGTCAATCAATGAATCGAAGCGAGCGCTTGATTCGGACGTTTATAAGAATGACTCGGTGATGAACGTGCCATTATAAAAAAAAAACGTGGAATGTTCATCACAGACATCATTTTTCAGCGAAATGATATACTATATCATCAATCAGCATAGACTACTGTCAGTCATGTTTTAAATATTTTTCTAAAATAATAAATGTAACTGTTTTTATTCGCAGTCACATTTAGTCTATCAGTTTGAGAACGAAATTTTCTCACGATAGTTTATTTCTGAAGTTAAATTTTTATAAATACAGAAATATTCGATATGACAGTTGCGCTATTGCGAAACATTGCCAATATTTGCATGTGTTTTTCGACTTGTGTGAAAAAAAAAAAAAAATTCACCCAGGTCGATTTACATTATACTATTATCCTAGCTTAGCATAGCATGTCATAATTGTATCTGGCATTTTTTTATGTACAAATTTGACCTACGGTTTTCACTATACCATTATGCATGTGTGTGAATAAGTTAAAACGTTTCATGTCAAGACCTTCAGTTTTCACTAAAATAAATATATATCATCGTCAACTAGTGCACAGCACTTAGGCGCAACCTCAGCGACGCATTTTCAACTATATCTGCAACGCCTGTTTCTCGCAACATGCGACATAGCATGAACATTTTCTACAGTCTACATTTCTAAGATTCAGCATATTACAGACATTTTTCATCTGATTTAGACGGCAACGTACAACCCCGACGGCAACAAACAACCTATCCGCGCACGGCACGTCAAAATAGTTGGTATGTGTTAATATGACATACCATTTTACACACATTTGAGATAGACACAGAGCCACTAGGCCAGCTATCTCAAATGCTTCACTAGTTAGCTAATTTCAAACCAATATTTCATAATGTCGAAGCAGTACGACAGTGAA
The DNA here is from genome assembly GCA_964017125.1 of Flabesymbios commensalis. NCBI lineage: Eukaryota > Metazoa > Annelida > Polychaeta > Terebellida > Flabelligeridae > Flabesymbios > Flabesymbios commensalis. The sequence goes on from OZ024916.1 coordinate 14,746,808, forward strand.
GGCTTCATGTCAACGCCCCTAGAAGGTGCGGGTGCTCGACCTAAAGATGGTTATCATCAAGACGTGAGGACAATGAGGTTCGATTCCGAGAGGCAGATGAAAAATATCAACGCCTCAAAGCTGATTTCGCTCGAATTGCCCGAGCTAAACGAATGAGTTCTCACTCTAGGAGCGATTCCTCAAGGAGTACTTCACCGCTCGGTAGGCAGTCCCAGAGATGTGCAACGAACTTACCAAAGTTCAGAATCGCCACGTTCTACGCTTCGGATGTTGAACTCTGGTTCAACCAAATAGAGACTCAGTTTGCTCTTCACCAGATCAACGATGATGATGAGAGGTACAGCTTAACCTGCGCTGCACTTTCGGGCGAGGTCGCATCAGATGTGAGGGACGTGCTACTTCAGCCTTTCAGGTCTCATAAATACGAAAGCCTGAAAGCGATCTTCATAGAAAGACGAGGTTTGACCTCACCCGAAAGGGTTAACAAAGTGATCTCCGGTGAAAGAATTGGTACTGACATTCCCTCGCGTTTCCTGCGGCGTCTACAAAAGACTGCAGGTTTCGGCACAAAAGCCGTGGTGGGGAAAGCAGTAATTCGTCAAGCGTTCATCCGGCAGATGCTCGCTTCAATCAGAGCTCATTTGGCGACTCAACCCGACAGTGCCACCCTCGAAAGTTTGGCCGTTTTGGCCGACCGGGCACTGGCAGCTGAAGAGGACGTCGAAGAGAGTAAGCCGGGGGTTGCGGGAATAAAGGTAGAAGAACCCACCAAGCTAGTTGGTTTGTTGGAGGATTTGTGTAGGCAAATTAAAAAACTAGAAACCATGACTACATCAGAGAGGAAAAGAAATAAAGGACGTGGACGAGTAAATAATAACTATGTTCGGGCCTCAGGTTTTGTTAATAACCAACCTAGTCATTATAGAAATGAACAGAATGTGCAGCCAAATGCTCGACCTTTCGTCCCGCCGCGAACCCACAGCGAAATGACGCCGCTAAAACATTAGATACGGCTGATGCACCTGTCTGCTATTTTCACCAGACTTTCGGTGATAAGGCACGCACGTGCAGGAGCCCCTGCGCTTTTTCTTTAAACTGCTAAGCCAGAGCAAGGTGGCGACTCTTGCATCTGGCGGTATAACTGAGATGCGACATGACTTCGCGGACGCTAGTTCTCCAAAGTTATCTCACTCTAAGTTATTATATGTCGCAGATAAAGGACATAAATGCAGATATTTGATTGACACGGGCGCAGCTGTCAGTGTTTTGCCGAAATCTTGCGCTAACGGGATTTCGGACGCTGACAGTCTCCCCCTGGTGGCAGCTAATAACAGTACTATACATACTTACGGCAATTGTAAACGCGTCGTCGATGTCGGCTTAAAGCGCAAATATCCGTGGACGTTCATAGTGGCAGATGTGCAGCAACCCATAATCGGGGCTGATTTTTTAATCCACTATAATTTGCTCGTGGACTTGAGAAGCCGATGTCTCCGATAGGTCTAGCTATTGCCGCTTCACTGTCATCGATTAAACCACTGTCATTGAACAGAGTAGACACTGTTCATAACGAGTACACAAAACTCCTCGGCCAGTTCCCGGAACTGACACGCCCTACGACAAAGGGTGAGACCGTTAAACACGGCATAACACATAAGATAGTGACTAAAGGACACCCAGTGTTCGCACGACCACGACGATTAGCACCCGATAAGCTGGTTACCGCAAAACGCGAGTTTGATGAGATGATAAAACTAGGGGTCATTGAACCCAGCGACAGCGAGTGGTCCTCAGCGCTTCACATGGTGCCAAAGAAAAACGGCGATTGGAGACCATGCGGGGACTACCGTAGTTTAAACGCACAGACCGTACCGGACCGTTATCCGATTCCTCATATACAAGATTTCACGCAGCGTTTAGCCGGATCGAAAAAAAATTCGAAGATCGACTTGGTCAGAGCTTATTACCAAATTCCGGTGGAACCGTCCGATGTACACAAGACTGCCGTTACTACACCTTTTGGCTTATTTAATTTCACTAGAACACCGTTTGCTCTAAGAAATTCCGGTCAAACGTTTCAGCGCTTTATAGACCACGTTACACGCGGACTTGATTTTGTTTTTGTCTATTTGGATGACCTACTGGTAACCAGCCCAGATCATAAAACGCATAAGAAACATCTACGAATTCTTTTTGCCCAATTATCCGAATACGGAATTATTATTGGTCCTGAAAAGTGTCAGTTCGGTACAACTGAAATAAGTTTTCTAGGTCATCACGTTTGTGCCGAAGGAATTTTACCGTTACCCAGTGCCGTTGACGCGATTGTTCATTTTGTTAAGCCCGAAAAGCAACGTGCACTGCGTAGATATCTGGGAATGGTGAATTACTACCACCGTTTCATACCGCATTGCGCTGCGAAGTTGACACCACTCAATAATTTACTGACAGCTGCCAACGAAGGACATACAAGACTGTCACCGAAGTCAAATTTCGATTTGATGTGGAATAAAAATGCAGAGTCAGCATTTTCTGAGTCAAAACAAATATTGGCAAACGCTACGCTTCTGGTGCACCCAGATTCTATGGCTCAGATTAACATCACGTGCGACGCTAGTGATGTCGCCGTCGGTGGTGTGTTGCAGCAATTTTTAAATGGTATGTGGCAGCCACTTTCGTTTTTCAGCAAAAAGCTGAACCCAGCAGAGACACGTTACAGCGCGTTCGATCGTGAGCTTTTGGCGGTATACGCCACAATTAAACATTTTAGACACAATTTGGAAGGACGAAATTTCTTCGTTAATACTGATCATAATCCGTTGACATTCGTAATGTCATCCGTGACTGAGCGTGCGTCCCTACGACAAACACGTCATTTAGCTTTCATCGCTGAATTCACCACTGATATTAGATATGTAAAAGGCGAGACAAATTTCGTCGCTGATGCGCTGTCACGACCATCAGTGTCTGCGATACATGATGGACCAGCGATAGACTATAAAGAGTTAAGTCTCGACCAAGCTAAAGACGCGGAATTCACGCGTTTGAGACACTCGACTACATCCACTTTGAATTTCAAACTACTAAAATCGTTCGATAATCAATTGATCTGATGTGATGTGTCCACGGGACACAACCGGCCGTACCTTACCGTGAAATTTTGCCGAAAAGTTTTTTCAAACTTACACGGTTTAGGCCACCCATCACATAGAGCTACCAAACCTTTGATTAATACCCGATTTGTATGGCACGGCATGAATATAGATATTGCTAGATGGTGTCGTACCTGTAAGGTAGAACAAAAGACAGGTCTACTTGATGTTTATTTGATACTACTAGTTTCGGCTATTGCCTTCTTCAGGTACAGAGTGACAGAACATGGTTATTGTGTCTCCTTATATAGATATATTCCGGTGAGGAAGTATACAATTTGTTTATTACAGAACAGTATCATAGCAACAATTAGTATATGACGTCACAGTTTTATATTTTTGTGAAAGGTAGAACATTCTAAAATACCAAACAAAAAGGGGAGATGAACGGTGCGGCCGGAAAAATGGTTGCCCGGGCGGATAGGGGAGCATATATCAGACCTGTCCGGCCGGACAAATTTATTTTTGTCCGGCCGGGCACATCGCACTTTTGTTCAGGCCGGACAAATTAAAATTTATCCGGCCAGGACACAAGTGTTGTTCATTTAGGGATTGAAGGCGTAGAGTGTTTTTGAGATATTAAATCAAACGTGATAAGGGCGGAAAACCTTTCACCAAGGGGAAGAATTGGAGCGGAGTAAGATGCCAGCGGTCATGTAACCATGTTAAAAAGGCTTTTGTGCCTAAAGCAGCAAAGTGTGGCAAGTCAGCGGATGAGTTTAATCCTTGAAATGGACAAAAGAAAAATGAAACGCGAAAGTAATGAAGGACGGTCGGTGGTGGAAAAATTGCAGAAGTACGGGGAAAGTTTCCAAGTTTCTTGACAGGAGGATTGTAAGTATGCGGACGTTCCAGTAGGGAGAGCCAGTGAATGCCAAAAGAGATAAGTCCTGAACCGGTACCAGATTATGTTACTCTAACATCTAAAAGTTGATTTCAACATATATAGTTAATGTAATGGATAAAGACGTTTATTCTAAATCTATATATATAATAAGTTTTAATATAGTAGAATGTAAGATACATATAAACAGACTTGTATATATACATTATGCTTTGTGTTAATGTTTTAACAGGTACGGCTGAGGCAGGTCTCCACATGGAGATAACATCGAACTATGGGTGAGTAGAAAGTTTCAGAGTTCGCCAGTTGTGTGATATATACAGGTGTGATAGAACAGTAACAAAAAAGTTAATTAGAGTTTATGAGGCGTCTGCCGGAGTAGCCATCAGGGGTATGATAGTTCGTGTACAGGCCAGGTGTGAGTAGGCGTCTGCTGGAGTAGCCATCAGGGGTATGATCGTTCGTGTACAGGCCAGGTGTGAGTAGGCGTCTGCCGGAGTAGCCATCAGGGGTATGATAGTTCGTGTACAGGCCAGGTGTGAGTAGGCGTCTGCCGGAGTAGCCATCAGGGGTATGATAGTTTGTGTACAGGCCAGGTGTGAGTAGGATTTCTTTATAAGTCAGTTGTGCGTTCTGGCTCCAAAATGTCCTGCGTTTGGTGTTCGAGAATGTTTTCATCGATAAGCATGGCGGGTGGCTGGGCTGCTGGGGGTCTCAAATTGTTGCGGAGGGCATTAAGTTCAAACTCCAAGTTTGGCTGCAGAATGTTAATGCGGAAGGCTTCTGCCACTTGGGAGATGGTGAAGGGGCAACCTCTGGCAATCATACGGTCATTTGTACGACCACACCGGAACTCTATGTCCATGCTGGTCGTTGGTTGTGGCTGTGGTCTGGGGATATGGCCGAGGTGTTGGGCTACCACCACAGCGGGTATCCCATGTGGTGGGGCGCGAGCAGGTTGCTCGTGAACCACCACAGGGGATCCAGGGGGTGATGCGGGCGGGTTTCCACCAACGTTGGTGTAGTCCAGGGTGGCGTTAAGGTCCGGACGCTGTGGTGACTGGGCTGTCACTACTGGGACCGCCAAATGGTCCCTGCGTGCGATGACCGGACTCGATGTGGCAGCTGGTGGGGTCAACACAATCTGCGGACTGTTTTTAGTGGGTGCAGGCTCTTGTGGGTCTTCTTTTGTTGGTATGTCGTCTGGGCCGAAGACATCTTCTGCCCAGTTGGGGTCCACCGTTGAGGGGGTTGAAGCCGTTGAAACCGGTAGTGGTATCGGTGGTATAGCAGGTGACCTGATAAATGTGCTAGGGCTGAGGAGTGTGGTGGGTGCCGCCGTTGTTGTTGGTTCCGGCCGGGTATTCTGTATGTCCTTCCTCGGGACCAGCAGACTTGTTGGTAATTTTCTATGGTAGAGGATTTTGAGGGGATCTTCCTCCAATACAGGTGATCGTGATGTTTCATAGCCGCATGCTGTATCAGGATGGCGAGATACCGTGCATGTTGGTGTTATTCTCTTCTTTTTTCTCTTGGGGATGGTGTAGTCTCCCAATGAGCTGGCGGCTTGGCTGTATGGATCCGTCTGACGTTGTGCAGGGCCTGACGTCGATGTTAAGGCTTGGACGTGATATTTCGCCTTATGTCGTATCAGATCCGACATCCGTTTGAATGTTGTTGTGCATTGGCTGCAGTTGAGGATGGTGGGGCCGCCATGCATGTCGTGTATAGCCACTTCGTGTCTAAATTTATTTGTCTTATTCGTGAAGGACTGACCGCACTTGTCACAGTGATAGTTTTTTGGTTGCGTGTCTTTTGGCATCTTGATAGCGTGTGTGGCCGGTTGACTGGATGTGCTCTTCTTTTATGGCGTCGTGGATGCTGCGGTCTGTGGGAAGATTCTTTCCTTCTACAATTGTGACGTCACAAACTTGTATAGCTAGATGTGGCGAGATAGGCACGTGTCCAACTTGCCCGGCCGGGCAAATTTGTCCGGCCGGGCAAATTTGCCCGGCCGGGAAAATTGTATGGAGCGGCCGGGCAAGGTTTGCCCGGTGGCCCGGGCAAATGTTCAGTCTTTTCATGTTGTGTCGTAATGTTATGTAATGGATGAGGTATCGGGTAGGGGGTGTTTCTCGCGGCTTTCCTTTTGGGCTGGCTTTGCGGCCGGTGTGTGTTGTAGTAGATTACCGGGGCAAAGCTTTGAAGATCGGTTGACATGTGGCGCTGTGTTGATAGTGATTATACACCTGTAGGCAGGTGGGGAAGAGGGTGTAGTGGCCCTCTACTGTATCGTTGATTTCCGCCTTCGTTTGATTAATCCAGCTTGATTCTTGTAGCAACCTATCAAATTTCGTATTTTCATAGTTTAGAGCAACAATCTTAAAATTCAACGGTGCGTTGTGCGAGTTCATATGGGTCGCGAAATTGCTTGTTGTACAGCTGTTTTTTTATATTTCTTATATGTTCCCTTATCCTTGTATATAGTTCTTGGCCGGTTTGACCAACGTAGACTTGCGAGCACCACAGGCATTGTAATGCGTATATACAGCCAGTGGTGTGACATAATACTGGTCTTATGTCACAGACTGCTAAAGTTTCACGTCACAACACCCCAGTTTTCGGAAAGTTCACTGAACCTACCGAGCGATTTGATCATGTCCACATAGATATAGTCGGACCTTTACCCTATGCTGATGGCTTTAGATATCTACTGACTTGCGTCGACCGTTTTACACGTTGGCCCGAAGCCATACCTATAGTAGATATTAGAGCCGAAACGGTCGCTGATGCTTTCTTCAGCGGGTGGATAGCACGTTATGGTACTCCAGCCACTATAACCACTGATAGGGGCGCTCAATTCGAGTCCAAATTGTGGGATAGTTTGTGTAATCAATTCGGGATTATTCGGAATCGTACCACGAGTTATCACCCCCAGTCGAATGGCATGGTCGAACGTTTCCTCCGTCAATTGAAAGCCGCCATTATGGCGCACGAGTCACCGAACCCGTGGACTATCACGTTACCTGCTGTGCTTTTAGGAGTTCGTTCCGCAGTTAAAGAGAGACTAGGCAGGTCGGCTGCCGAGATGATATACGGGACAACCCTTAGACTCCCAGGAGAGTTTACTAAACAGTACACTGTCGACGCTAACACTGATTTGGAGAATTATTCAGACAAGCTACGCGTGGCCATGTCGCGTCTCCGTCTATGTCCGCCACGTGACACACAACAACACAACATTTTCCAATTCAAGGAAATAGCTACATGTACTCATGTATTCTTGCGCCGAATCGCAATTGCGCCGCCTCTGACCGCCCCTTACGACGGACCATATAAGGTCGTCGCGAGGAGTGGCAGAGTAATGAAAATCCTAGTTAAAGGCAAGGTTGAGACGGTCTCTTTAGATCGCGTTAAACCCGCACATCTCGAGTGTGAGCCTACGACAGGTACGACAATACAGCGTAAAACGCCAAACAAACAACAGAGATCGAAGGCTACCAGGACATCTAGTAGGAATCCCCAGGGTCCACCTAGACCTGGTAGTGCGGACACTCCGACGTCCAACAGGACGAGTGTTAACACGAAAAAGTCGACGGCAGTCAGAAGCAGTCAAAAATCGGCCACAGTCCCAAAGCAACTAGATGTTAAAGTCAACTTGTCTAACAGAGACAATACTTATATAGCCCGCATTCGCGAGCCCCCGCCGTATCCCGCGCTAAAGGGAACGGCGGTGGTTTACGAACGTATTCCCGCATACCTTTACATCTACGGGGTAAAACCCCGGGTGCTGGTGACGCCGTAATCGACTCAACCAAAAGCAACTGTTCGAATATCGCTAATCGCGACAAAATTTCGACCGACAAACCAGTGCGAAAAACTAGAGTTGGACGAATAATCCAGACTACTGCCCGGTTCGTGCAGATGGTTCACGCCATAGTGGCGCCTAACGACATCTATGGCGAGCCCAACCGCATGCACTGTATTAATAATGTTTTTAAATTGTAAATGAATATGCCAGGCCTGGCAGCATTGTGTACAGATATATAAAATGTAAAGACATTTTTTTAGCAAGTTAATGGCTAAAATACGAATAGAAATTTATGTTAATTAAATGAATGGGTTGATCGCAGCTTGCAGCATATGAATACATACATAAAGGACAGTTGGTGTTAAGAGGATGGGACAATTCATGTATAATGCTGCGACTTCAACCACCCACGCTGTAACCACACACGCTATAATTTTTTAAACTATGCTTAGTTATAAGAGGTTACATATTTTTACAACCCCCGCTACTTGCACGAAGCAGTCTCCTGCACGTCAGTTGGGTCCTACGTTATCACTAACCCGGGGGTAATGTAGGATCCTTACTTTGTTAAGTTTATGTGGCAGTTATCCCCTGCTTCCCGGACGCGAGAAGCTGTGGACGACTGCCTCGTTTCCGTAACTTGGTGCCGGGCGCACACAGTTAGAGCCCATGCGGTCTTGGTACTTTTCCCGCACTTCAGACGTTACACTCGGCGACTAAGGACGTGCCGTAGGTCACTCTCTCTGAGTCAAGTAGGACGTGCCGTGCGCGGGGTTGTGCGTTGTTGTTGCCAGATGTCTAACGAATAAACATGACAAGTGGAGAAAGAGTTTTATGATTTATTTGGAACTGCGATTCGACGGGGAAGGAAGTTTGTGTTGAAATGGTTAAGATTGGGCAGTTTCCCTCGTCCGCCATCGCGAGCCAATACTAGAGACCCCAACGGTCACTTACAGGTATCTTCGGCGCGAGGGGCTCTCCATCTCCCCATAACTTTACTTCATCACCCTTCACGCTCACCATCACAAAAATTCGATCGCTCGATCGGATCGATCGGATCGTTCGGATCGATCGGATTGATGGGATCAATCAATCAATCAATCAATCAATCAATCAATCAATCAATCAATCAATCAATCAATCAATCAATCAATCAATCAGTCAATTAATCAATTAATCAATCAATCAGTCGATCAGTCGATCAGTCGATCAGTTAATCAGTCAATCAATCAATCAATCAATCAATCAATCAATCAATCAATCAATCAATCAATCAATCAATCAATCAATCAATCAATCAATCAATCAATCAATCAATCAATCAATCAATCAATCAATCAATCAATCATTCAATCAATCAAGTAATCAATCAATCAATCAATCAATCACAATTTTATGCCGCCTATATCCTCAGCGGACCGAGCAAGGGTGGAAAAGCAAGATCTAATATTTGAGATTTACTTATTATTAACTTCCGGAATGTGTTTCGGCATTCCGTATGGGCACAGGCACGCCGGCTTTATACAACTGCTGCGCAGCAGCAGCTAAAAGGTGTGGACACTATGTTCAGCTCAACATCAAACTCTTACCGGGGTATATCACATATACCATTATGATCATCATTATTCAAAAAAACGCTATTTCTACAATCATGCCAAATAACTGACGATGTAATATTTTTTTTAAAGTACTTTACATCGAAATTTTCGGACCCCCTCGTTTGTAAGTCATATCCATTTTATGTGCAGACGAGCTGGCAGTCGGTACTGCGAGTAATTTTCCGAGGTATCATGCTATACATGTGCTATGCATGACTGTTATGTGTAAAACAGTTGACAGACTGAAAACCCTATTTATTGTAATGACTTAATGGCTTTAATGATGTTGCTAATCATGGCGTCTATCTTCATGTTTGTGTTATTGTAATAACTGAGTGGTTTTATTCATGTTATTGTAATGACTGAATGGCTTTATTCATATAGCTGATCATGGCTTCTGTGAAAACATCCATCGGTTTCTCATTGTCACTATGGGCACGGTGGTACATTCCTTCTGATAACTTTAAAAAACATTGTAGTCTATCTTCTGAGATGGACACATTTAAAAACGTGAGCATACGTTTGACCTGAAATGGCAAATCTTTCTTCAGATGGTTATACTGAACTACCAGAAGATCCCCCTGGAACTCATGCAGCCAGTAGTAGTTGAAATCTCTCCAGATACTAGTCATATCTTTAACTATCTTCGGCCAAACTTCAACAAAAAAAAACACAATTTAAAAATATATCCTGAGAAACTGAAGTTTATGTCTTCCAAAACAAACACCCGTGACTGTTCACATTTTTATGTGAGTGAATAATGAATGGGGTTTTAGACCACTTTGTGCACATATATCATTTGAGAAACTAAAGTTTATGTCTTCCAAAACAAACACCCGTAACTGTTTACATTTTTATGTGAGTGAATAAATGAATGGGTTTTAGACCAGTTTGTGCGCATATATCATTTTGGTATTTTATAAGACTGGATAATTTTTGGTTACTTTTGGCTAAACTGGGTCAGGAGAATCTCCCGAGGATGGTATGAATGAGATGGCACTGCCCTCCAGACACATGAGTCGAAATTCGAGGTCTGGTGATCTGAGGCGGAGCACGCTGTCGGTCACGGAGGCTCCACCCAAAATTCAAGAGTATTCATGTATTCAAATATTGTCAGTTTAGTTTTATGCTATAACTTACCGGTGTGATTATATATTCCTGGATCAGCTTTGCCGATTTGATTAAGCCCAGACAGCTGACGATTTACATCAGCTAGGATGGATCCAGCTGGCTGACGCATCAACAAAATGGCTCTGTCGTATAGTTTGGAGGAAGGTGGGTTACACTTGTGTGTTTTTATCGCTATCACTTTCCCTGTATTTACAGACTCACCAGGAAAACAGCCAGAATTTGTGTAATCAGTCTTATATATAGATCCAGTCAAATAACCTGATAATAAAATAAACGCAAAAAACGGTAGCAGTAGAATTGGTAGGCTATACCATGCACAAGCTATTAAATATATCTTAAATTGATGAAAAATGCAAGCTGCATATTATAGGCCTCTAGACATTAAACAAACTATTATATTTTGGTATATCCGTGCTGTATAGTGTGACAGTGGGGGCTTTGTTGTCATTAATAATGTGAAGCTAAGAGGTATGTGGTCATTGATAATGTTTCTAATGTGAAGCTATGAGGTATGTGGTCATTGATAATGTTTATAATGTGAAGGTGGTAGGTTTGTGATCATTTATAATGTTTAGAATATGAGGAGAGGAGGTTTTAGGTCATGTATAATGTGAAGGGGGAAAGTTTGTGGTCATATATAATGTGACGGTGGGCGGTTTGTAGTCATTTCTAATGTTTATAATGTGAATGTGGTCATGTATAAAGTTTATAATGTAAAAGTATGAGGCTTGTGGTCATTTGTAATGTTTACAATGTGAGGTTTGGGGTAATTTATACTGTTTATAATGGAAGGGAGGAGGTTTGTGGTTATTCATGATGTTTATAATGGAAGGGAGGAGTTTTGTGGTTATTTATGATGTTTATAATGGAAGAGAGGAGGTTTGTGGTTATTTATGATGTTTATTATGGAAGGGAGGAGGTTTGTGGTTATTTATGATGTTTATAATGGAAGGGAGGAGGTTTGTGGTTATTTATGATGTTTATAATGGAAGGGAGGAGGTTTGTGGTCATTTATGATGTTTAGAAAGTAAATGAGGGAGGTTTGTGGTCATTTATAATGTTCATGGTGTGCATGTAGGAGGTTTATGGTGATTTATAATGTTTATAGTGTGAAGGGAAGAGGTTTGTGGTCACTGACAATGTTTATAATGTGAATGTTGGAGGTTTGTGTCATTTATAATGTTTATAATGTGAATGTTGGAAGTTTGTGTCATTTATAATGTTTATGATGTGAATGTAGGAGGTTTGTGGTCATTTATAATTGCAAAGTAGGAGGTTTGTGGTCATTTATAATGTCAAAGTAGGAGGTTTGTGGTCATTTATAATGTTTATGGTGTAAATGTAGGAGGTTTAAGGTCATTTATAATGTAGGAGGTGTGTGGTCATTTATAATGTTAAAGAAGGAGGTTTGTGGTCATTTGAAATGTTTGTAATGTGAAAGGAGGATGTTTGCAGCCATTGATAATTAAATGTGAAAGTAAGAAGGACCTTAGTTGTGGTCATTTATAATGTGAATGTATGAGGCTTCTTAACATGTATAGTTACGTGTGACGACATTAAGCTTATTATCATTGTGAATATATGAGGTGAATATATGCGGTGTTTGATATGGTTAGCTACTTGAATGTGACTGTTAAACACTTGCCTGTAGCCTGTTGCAGTAGGTGTCTCACCCACGTATTGCCAGATCCTGGCACGCTGGCCAGAGCTGTCGTTGGTCCGGGTGGACTTATATACACTAGAGGTGTACAATGTTGACACGTGCCATGGGTATTGTCTTCAGACAACACGGAGCTTAGTCCATCTGACGCCATATTGGTTCCCAGGGATATTTTGTAATTTTTAATATCTGATACCCACCATGTTGTATAGGTGGGCGTTTCCAACGTTTAGACTGTATCGCCTTAGATCGTAGGTTTGCATGTACTCGTTTTCGGAAATGGATTCCATTGTACACTTGTATTTCCTCTTTGACATAAAGCGGCCTGGCGTACATGGTATCTGTCCCGTTTGTTGAATAATCATTCATATAAATTCGGCAGACAATACTAATGAATGTCACACCAGTCACAATGAATGTTGTTGTGGATAAGCACCTGTAGCTTGGAGACAGTTTGCTCCTTATAGTAATATTATTTTCCATCTGAAAGTATAAATTATCGACATAATAAAACAGTCAGAAACATACTTATCGCTTTTATGGTATAAACTATTTAACATGTTTAAAAATAGTAAATTATAAACCCCTGTATACGCATTGTAAATGTTTTAAATAAAACAGAATGTGTCGCAATAAACTAGAGAGACTATAGTTAAAGTAAAGGTGTGGTCAACTGTCAAAATTCGCGGGACAAGGGTCCCCCAGAAGGCAATAGTGCCCATGGGTAGGCCAAGGCCCTATTCCATAATAATACTAAATATGCGCTTCATACCCAAAGCCTCATTAAGAGCAAGTTCTCAAAGCAAGTTCATATATACTTGAGCGACATAAAAAATTCAAAGCTCTTAGCCCTTGCCCCTACTTGGTCGCTCGCTTGCAAACAAACTGACTGTATTACTGCGGGGATGTTGAAACTGCTTGACCCCAAGCATGTATTGACATGCCCAGTAAACACAAAACATTTGTATGACTTTATGCAATGTTGGACCAACGTCGAAGACGTTGGGCCGACGTTGTATAAATGTTATGCAAATGTCTTGTGTTTGCTGGGCAGGAGGACTTTCTCTCGAACATTGTACATTTATTCAATGTTGGTTCAATGTTGGGCCAGCGTCGCAGATGTTGGCCTAGCATTAAAACAGCATTGGATCAATGTCCCGTTTAAGTAGTATCTCGTAATCAGTTCAGTGGCTATATTAATGCCGTCAATCTTGAGGGGATGGGCTTGGGCAATAATAGTGGCTTTTAGTGCATGCTATTATACAAAGCACCTGACACATGGTACACGTACTTTATATCTCGCCATAGTAGGGCGCTATAGAGGTATTTCCAATATGAATATTGCCGTGAAATGTCATTTATAGTTCTGTCACAGTTTGGACGCTGGTGTTGTGCGTTATGACACTCCCCTCACCAGCCTCTTACACACGGCTCACTAGGACGGACGCGTGTATTACGAGGTGATTAGTTACGTCATGTCACTTCCCGTATCACTTCCCGAAATGTTCAACCATATTAAACTGACACGATGTCGTTATTCTGACACGGCTCAACATGTTTAACAGTGTCACATATATCATTATCAGCCTTAGAACGTATTCCCGGTATTACAGGCCTGCAGTATATGATATATATATGAGACCATTGCAGGCCGCTGTCTACTACACTGGCCAAACATTAAACCAACATTGGTTCAATGCCTTGTGTTCCCAGGGGTAAGCTGATTGCAATGCCCCCGTTTGACCCCGGCGTTTGACAAGCTTCATGTCCGACAGCTGTTGTGACACCTTGGACGCTAACGTTAGGGTATAGATCATACATATGTAGGCCTACATTATTCAGCCTAGTGAATAGGCTAACCTGTGATATGCTTTAGCAGATCTAATGCACACTGATCACGGGGTCACAAGGGTTGTTTGAAGAAACCCAGCAAACACGAGACGTTGAGCCAATATTGGCCAATATTGTTTTAATGTTGCAGACGATGGGCCAACATTGGCTGAACGGCTCGTGTTTGCTCGGAAGGTATGTGGAAACGGAGCACGATATTGCCCGTCAATTACGTGAATTTACGGTACTTCAATATACGGGAAGGAGAGAGATCTACCAAAACCGAAACGTTCACCCTTGGGCCTTACAACATTGAACTATTTGTGTATAAACAATGGAGACCAAAGTATTTTTAAAATTGAAACCATCATAATATTAATAAAGAAGGTCCCCTCGCTAACACTACAGGATTAGGCCTAAGAGTAATCATCCCTGTAAAATGTTACGTAATTGTTGAACATAACTAAACTAACGTTATGGTGTACATCTAGTAACGTTAGTGATAAGTACATTTTTTAAATATTACTGATTCATAATAATAATCTAATCTACACATAGATTACATGTTATAAATAACAGTAGACTACTTAATACTCTGCATAAAAATAAAAATAAAAACTATTAACCACCACTACCGAATGACATGTCACAGATCATGATTTAATACCAGAACAGCGACGGGGCTGCAAGATGCTGCTGGGGCAACAACGGTTCTGAGTGTGCAAATGGGGGTGTAACATACATGCACATGTATTCCACGTGGGAGAATACAGAGAGTTCTAGTTTCATGTTGAATTTATGACACAGTTATCTGGACACGTGTATGTTATGCATACTTGTAGGGATTAAAAGCTCCCCTCGTGGTAGCCTCTGTGACGTGTTGCGCTATGACGTCACAATCACGCATTTGGAACCGGTAAAACATTCCAACGACGGCGGTTGTCTGTTTGATGTCTCCATTCTGCGTCGACATTGGCGAAGCCGGGCCGGCACTGATACAACGCTGGGCCGACATTAGCTGCGTTTTTCGTTCCAGACAAACGCCAGGAGTTGGCCCAGTAAACTTGTTATGATGCTGGCCACCGTCTATGCCGATGGCCCTGCATTATAACAACACTGTCTCTAGTGTTGGCTGAGATAGGCCTAATGTTATATCCATGCCCCCTCCATTGCTCTGTGTTGTGATATCTAGACACGATGGAACACATTTGTTTCATATTATCAGATTATATAATCCATTTTATGTTGTACCAGTTGGTATTTTTTGGAAGTCAAACAATGAAAAATTACCATTCACAGGTTAATATTGATAGACGGTCTACAACAAGGTCAAAGAAAACATGCACAAAATTGTCTCCACTACGATTTCAATAAATGAAATATGTAGGCCCCCTACTTTTCATAGGCCTACAGGGGCGTAGCCAGGGTTATGAACATGTGTACGCACAACGCTAGGGGTAGGCCTACTGTCGGGGGCTGTCGGGGGGCCTCCACAAAGAAAATTTGAAAAAAAAGACCGCAAATGGTGGGATCTGGTGGTATTCGTGGTTAAGAGATTGATTCATGATTTTCTTTTTAATATGTTTGTAACATTTCAAAATTGAATACAGCAACACAATTAAAAAATTAAATCACTTTACTCAGTGATGATAGATTGAGATTTACTGATGTTTTCTCTCAAGTACGATTATCCATGGATGAACTTTTTTTTAAAACATACGTGGCGGATCCGACATAACAAGTGCTGCAAAAGGGGGCGCGCCGAATTTCATTTTGTAAGTAAATTTATAAAGAACATAATTGAATGACAACACCATGCTGATTACCTACATTTAGCAAGTTTAATAGCATTTCAAACAGATAAGATTTACTATTGAACATGGGTCTAAGTATTAAATAAGAAAGCCAATCGCCTCCCTTTCTTAGAGGCAAATTCTTCCACTATGTAGTGTCTTTGTGAGCTGGACATTCTAAGCCTACTTTGGGATCCAAAAAAATCGAAGAAAGTGAAATAAATATTTTGCTTGAGGCAGAGTGTGAATTAAATAAAATATTGCAGATCGCAGGTGAAATAAATAATTTGTCCTGTTCAAAACCTCAACCCCCCCCCCCCCCCCATAGTAATTTATTGGTGGTCCCCTAATTATTTGAAAGCAAATACGTGTTACTCTACCCAGCAAACACCACACGTTAAACCAATGTTGGCGCAAGGCTGGTCCACTTTCTACGAGCCCTATGAAAATAGCTACCATTAACCCAATATTGCTTCAACGTCATGTGCTTGCTAGGTAGGCCTCTAAGGCCTAGGCCTACAGATGTAGAACTAGTACACTTTTTTGTACCTGCAAATAACATGTCAAGTGGGCCCTTTATAATCATATAGCGGTCTACCCTAGACCAGGTGATCCCCTCACTGATGTAGACACAGAGCATGGACACGGAGACGGCCGTCCCTAGAGGCTAGAGTGTGTGGAGGGGTTATAAGATGAAAGAACTATTATTTGTAGGCATATCTTGATTTTTATTACTATACGAGCTGCCAGACAGTATACAAAACAGACTAATCTCACACTTGCATATAGCCTACGAACACGTTATTTGATCATTATCTCTGTGTTATCTATAGTTACATGATTCGCTGTGATATAATAATCATCCTAGCTAACATGAGATGTTGAACCAATATTGTTTTAATGTTGGGTCAGCGTCGTAGACGGTGCACCAACATTATAATGACATTGGTTGAATGCCTGGGATATGCATACATGCATCTCATAACTCATTGTGTAGCCTACCATTCAACATGGTGCGGTGCAGGTACAAAAAGAGTTCGTTTAGACTAATTAGCCCATAACGTTGCTGAAGTTTAGGCCTTTTGTGCCCACTCAAAACAGTAGGACGTTTCTTTGGACGCTCGTATCTAAGAATTGGCCTCGATTAATCAGGTCAATAAAAGGGCTATTTTCTATAGGCCTACATCGTACCCTCAGTTCATTCGTCGCACCTTCAGGAAGGCCACTATGTTTTTTTCGCTGTTTTATATAGATGAGCGCGCGCATTAGATTTAGGCCGCGCATTACCAGCGCACGCATTAGATTGTTGTCAATTTCCGAAAAAAAAAAAAAAAATCGGGAGATAAAAAACATTTCGAAAAAACAAGTTTATTTCGGGAGATAAAAAAAAACATTTTCCCAGCTATGTTTTTATTTTGCTTGTTTTTTTCGTCGCCCTAATAACTTTTTTTAAAATGGGTCAAATGTTTTTTTTTTTTTCGTCACCCTCATTAACTTTTCTAGAAATTTGTCAAATGCTTTTTTTATTTGGGCGCCCTCATTAACTTTTCCAGAAATAGGTTCAATGATTTTTTTAGTAAATGTTTTTTTACTGCCCTCCATCATTAGATTTTGAATTTTTTCTGATCTAAAACAAAGAAATAAAACACAGTGGCCTAAAATGTTATTGCATTTTTCCACAGGTCTTGAGGTGGATATCGATCTCAGTGACTGCCTGGTTGAAAAAAGTTGATTATCCCGGGTAAAACGTATGTAGTAATCCACGGCTCCACATCGTTATGGTGTTGGCTCGTCCGCGGCAAATTTAGCGGCACTATAGCCATAGGGCCTACATGTTGTGAATTTGTGACTGTCATTGAAAAGAGAAACAGTTAGTGCATCTGCATCCTACTTATTCTGGTGTTTGACGCAACAACACATAGAATAGAAGTTGTTATTTGGACTGTTAACTTGTACACATACAATATTGATTACATGTAGGCTATAGTCTACTAGACTCTACTGTAACTTGTTGCTTCTTTTTTTGATAGGGTCATAATTTTTTCTACCCTCCCTTGGCTCACAATGTGTACGCACGTGCGTACTGGCGTACGGCTGACTACGCGCCTGGGCCTAGGCCTCTACTAATTATTTAACGCAAAGTATCTGTTATTAGCCCCTGATTACCAAGTAAATATAATAACTATACATAATTACCCAAATCGATCAGTAAATTATCAAAATTAATCATTATTACACGAATAACACTGAATATTGATATTATATACTGGAGGGGACATTTCTATTTTAACAACATTTTTAATTGAAAATGTATACATAGGTGGTTCTTTCAACATGAATTTCCATATGTATCTCACTTGGGGCTCAAAGAGGCTGGATGTAGCTGAAAAATGACATATCTCAGAAAATATACCTGGTGTTGATCTTGATTATTCATGTACTGGAGAGGACATTATTTTAACGGAATTTTAACATACAAACAGGCAATTCTAATTAATTTGGTAATGGTGATCAGCAATCAGTTTGAAGTACTTTTAAAACATATATAACTACCATAAGTATTAAAAATACGAATTAAATGTTTATATATATGTATATAGTTCAAGCTGTACAGGCTGTACTGAGGGGGGGAAATCAAAAAAACTTTTAACGGAAAATACTTTCAATTCAATAAATATACATAAAATCGGACTCTGTGACTCAATTTTTGTCAAAATCGTGTCATTTGAATCGTAAGACCAACGACTAGGGCATAAACATTATATTATTTATGTGTTAGATGACATGTATGGAATAAAACGATATTATATGAAGTGAATTTGTAGGATGAGACTGCAAAATATGTTGAAAAGAGCATAAGAACCAGTGATTTGTGAATAAATAATTGTCAAAACACCCTAAAATTTGGCCTGTAGCTTCCCCATACAAGCCTTGCCAAAATAAAAAAAGTTTAATATAACTATTTAGCAGCATTAGTAGAACAATCATGGAAAGTTTAAATATTTCTTAAATGTACCCTTTATGTGAAATTGCCCATAACAGAAAAATTAAATTCCAGTTCTAATGATATATCACACATTGCAGCAGCCCCTGGTAAGGCCCCCGAGTCGGGCGATAGTCGCTCTGCAAGCGGCGGCTTCAGATGGAGCTAATATTGCAGTAGAATAAGTAGATGTCTCTCCACATACGCTCAAGCATGATTTTTTATTATCAAACATATATTTTCTGAACCCAGATGTGTGTATGCCTAAAATGATTGTGTTATTTATAATTATAAATATCATGTATTTTTTCAATAAAAGAATATTGAAGCCTTTCCTGAAAATATGTGTAGTTAGCATGGGCTGAAATGTGAAACATGATTTTTTCTCGGATTTTTTGTCCCTATTTTTTTCATCCACTTTGTTTTTCCATAATTTGTGTGTGTTGAATTTGTGTGTGCTGTCGTATAACATCCTACATTTGGTGACCTTCACCTTCATATTAGCAAAACAAAAAATTGCTGCCAAAATGTAAAACTGTAAAGGAACCCTCGTATTTCTGATTTTTTGCATTACAAAGCATTTATAATTGATGGTTTCTGCAAGATTTTTATTGTATATTTTTTTCTATTGTCTTTGGGGATAAATAACCTTTATTTGGCCTTCTAGGTGCGCGTAGGTTGGTTGTAGCCCTTGGCCTATTGAACTAATAACACGCCGGCTACGTTGACTGAATTTAGCAAACAAGCAATGCACAAACAATCAAGAAAGTGGAGAGTAAGTTCTGCTAGGAGAAATGAATCTATCGCCGTGAGCCACGCAGATCAAGGCTCCCAGATGAAATCAGCAAAGCCTGCCTATAAACAAGGAGCCCTGGAAATTGAGGTCAATTAGGACTATACATGCCATGACTGTGTAAATACACCTGACCCGCTTATGTCCCACACAACTTCGTGATAAAGTAAAGAATTCATGATGGGCCTAGATTTTGCGGTAAATAAATATTTTCACACAGTTGATTGCATGCTCTTTACACTTTCAGTACTTTTTATATTGAATATATATATCGTCGCCTCGGAGCTAAAGGATCCTATCTGCCACTCTGACGAGTGTCAGATAGGATCCTTTAGCTCCGAGGCGACGATATATATATGTATGTTAGGTTTAGCAATTAAAACATAGCTTGTTTCAAAGAACACATCTTTCATTAGAGGAGTATTTGAGTTTGGCCACGGGGAGAGTTGGGAAGTAAGGTATTACAATGACAAAGCATTGATTTAATCCCTTCAGCTCCGAGAACGACATTAGACACCAGAATGTGCCGTCGATAGACGTCAGATTCTGACGTTTAATGCGTCAGATTCTGACGTTTAATGTCGATTCCCGCACTGAAAGAATGCATATGACGCTATATAAGTCAGCCAGCCATAATATGACTTTGGGTATAGTGTATGTATTGAGATCAGAAGAAAAATCATGGGAAAAAAACATTAATGTAACCTAAGAAATATTTGTTATGCTTGCCATAGGAATGCTACTAAGAAACTCGCGTTAAGGAGGAAGATAAGCTGGTTACAGCAACAGGATTGATATACTGCATCAAACAAGCCAATCACTGTGCACACGTCCGCCAACAGTTCATGTAGTGTAGCTCAAGGTTTTTTTCTTGACTTGTTTTAACATACACATTTCAAGTATTTTCTGGCGAAACACACGTCAGCTGAGCGATGGATCAAGGTGGTCCGTATGAGCTATCAACCCTTAAGGCGCTCAATTATTTTGTATAAATTATGGAGACCAAAGGGTTTTTTTTCAATTTGAAATCTTCATAAATGTCTTAGTTATCTCTTTCTGATTCATTTGAATACCTATGTTATAGCTCTACGACCATTATGATTATTTTTACTCTTACAGTGCGGGAATCTACTTTAGACGTCAACAGACGTCAGAAAGTCGGTCCCCGCGCCGTAAGGGTTAACCCTTACAACGCTGAAATATTTTGTATACACCATATGGAAACTGAAGTGTAATTTGAAGTCATCATGAGCGGCTTAGTTAGATCTTTTATCAGTTTATAGCCTGAATTTACCATTGTCATTTTCATCCGCTACAAGCCGCGAATTGCTGTCGCAATGCTGGACTTGCAGTGGATGAAGATGACCTGAAGTGGGTGACAAATAAAAAAATGTACAGTATATTGTTGAAATAGTTCCATTACAATTTTCGTTCTAAAATTCTCTTGTGTGGAAAATGAAATCCTTTTTCAGGGATGCAAAATGATGATTTAATGCATCGTCAGGGCTTAAAGGGTTGAGGTCAGGGGCCAATCCCACTAAGAATCTTAAAACTAAGATAATCTTAACTTTCTCTTATTTCCATTAGAAAAGTTAGGATAAATCCTAACTTTTCTAATGAAAATAAGAGAAAGTAAAGATAATTGTAAGTTTAAGATGTGTGGTGGGATGGATCCAAGTTAATTTACTGTGAGGTGGCTGAGTAGTCAGTTACCTGTCTACGCGGTTATAATAAGCGTTGTTCAGATCCAGCACCCACAGAGAAATCTTGTATTTTCAGCTGGTAATTAGGACGCACGATCCAGGAAGCTGCTGGTAACATTACCGCCGTCACCAGGTAATAACCGTCATTACGGAGGATGTGACTGTCAATTTTGCCACTACGATAATACATGCATAACATTTGACGATAGAAAAGTCTTAATTAGGCCCTCTATGCAGTCAATGCTAGCAAAACATATAGATATCGCTATTCATGAAGCACGTATCCAACTGGGCGCACGACGTTGTTGCGATGTTGAATCATTCTTCTTGCAATATAAGAAATCAATAATTTTCCTGTGGAAATAACCCTATGTGCTCCATTGTCTTCAAATGCGTCGCATGCAATATATTGTAAATACATTCATTCTAAGACAGAACGATATAATATTATTCTTGGATAAGAAAGGGTGTATCTGTAACTTCACAAAGTGGCAGATACACCCTTTCATACCCAAGGAGACGAAATAAGGAGGATCTCAGTTGTTAACCCTTTGAAGCCTGAATTTACCATTGTCATCCACTACAAGCCGCGAATTGCTGTCGCAATTCTCAACTTGTAGTGGTTGAAAGATGATTGAAGTGATTGAAAAATAAATAAAATTGCAATGTATTGGGGTAAACCAGTTTCGTGGAAATTTTCATTCTAAAGCCCTTAGTTGTAAGAAAATTAAGTCTGTTTTCAGGGAAGTAATCTGATGCTTTGATGCATCGTGAGGGCTTAAAGGTGGACATCCTACATTTCTTATATTTTACAAGCTCCAGGTTGGTCCTTACAGCGTTAAGCATACAATAGCCGTTTCCAATCAGATTGTGACGTCTATAGTCGACCCCTGCACTGGAAGAGTATTATTTTTTAAAACACACCACTAACGTTAATTTTTTCTTTGTCCGACCACTACATTCTAAGCCAGGAATGGGGAGTTATTGTTGATCAAGTACAGACAAATTTTCATGGCAGGCCTATGGTGCTATTTAAGTCAGTTAAAACCCTCGGAGTTCTCCATTCATGAAATAGGCATGGGCCTTCGGCCTCGAACCTTTTTCACAGCTAAGAATGTAGAGCTCCTCGAGCTTTATCCCATACATAATGGCCGTAGACCCATGACATACTTATTAAAATAAATCGGGACAAGATAACTAAGACATTTATGATGATTTCAAATTTTAGAACACCTTTGATCTCTTTTACATAAAATATGTCAGGGTTTTAAGCGTTAACTAGCCAAGATCACCAATCACGTGATGACCTGATGACATTGAATGGGAAAAACAAGGATGGTTCTCTGGAAGACCCATACAGGATCAGCGGGGGACGAGCTACATCAAATTGTAAATACCAACATGAACCGCCTCTGGAATCATCCCCTTGGATATGAAAGGGTGTGTGTGCCCCTTTGCAAAGTGGCACACACACCCTTTCATTTTCAAGGGGACGGTGTATAACAATCCGACGACTGTGTAGTGGGCGTTGTCCGCACGAGCACAAAGAGTGATCCCATTTTCTAAATGGATACGGCTATACAGCGGCCGGCCGTGGTATTAGATTAATAATCATCTTATTCAGCAGCCGAGGTTGACCAATCACAGCGCGTTTGACAATATGCTAGATGTACGCACGACGTCGCGTGTCATGGAACTTGCAGACACAGGGAAGATGGCACAGCTGGAGAAAGGTCGTACCTTCGACAGCTACGCCGATTTCATTAAAGAAGTTGAATCATACGAAGAAATACAAAGTATTCATAAGCCAGAAGCAACTTGTAGAATATTGGGCTTCTGTATAACAGCATGTATATGCTAATACAGCGGCCAGGATATAATGGGCTGCTATATAAGGCTATATAATGCCTTATACAGCGGCCAAAGTATTTACAAGCCAGATGCACCTTCTAGAATACTGGGCTGCTGTATAACAGTACATATGCACTTGTGCATCGGTCAGGAAACAATGGGCTGCTATATAAGGCTATATAATGCCTTATACAGCGGCCAAAGTATTTACAAGCCAGATGCACCTTCTAGAATACTGGGCTGCTGTATAACAGTACATATGCACTTGTGCATCGGTCAGGAAACAATGGGCTGCTATATAGGACTATATAATGCCTTATACAGCAGCCAAAGTATTCAGAAGCCAGATGCACCTTCTAGAATACTGGGCTGCTGTATAACAGCACATAGGCACTTATCAAGCGGCCAGGAAACAATGGGCTGCTATATAAGGCTATATAATGCCTTACACAGCGGCCCAAGTATTTAGAAGCCAGATGCACCTTCAAGAATACTGGGCCGCTGTATAACAGCATGTAGATGCTTATACAGCGGCCAGGAAACAATGGGCTGCTATATAAGGCTATATAAAGCCTTATACAGCGGCCAAAGTATTTAGAAGCCAGATGCACCTTCGAGAATACTGGTTTGCTGTATAACAGCACATATGCACTTATCAAGCGGCAGGAAACAATTGGCTGCTATGAAAGGCATGATGCCTTATACAGCGGCCAAAGTTTTTAGAAGAAAGATATATTAAAACCAATATATATATTTAACCTTATCAGTTTCACTACGTGGTTAACAATTATAGTTAATTACTAATTACTGCATTATGTAAGTAATTAACAGATAGATTAATAATGGATAAGATGGAGAAAATAAATTAATTGATTTTTTATATTTGCAGGTCATAGAAGATGGGTCTTCCGCTAGAATTTTGGCCTGTGTCGACAGGAAGGTTGATCAGCTTGTCATCACTGACATATGCCTCGACCATAATCACAAGGTGTCAAGTGATTTGTACAAACAATATCCAGAAGTGAGTTTATTTTCAGTTTTCATTCACTTATATTGAGTAACTGGTCATTTTCTGTATGGTATAGCTGGGAATGTATCAAATATGTTAATGTATTTGTTTAATTTTTATTAAATTGTGCTGTTTATAGCAAAAGCTCAAATGTTTGATTTCTCTTTTTTCTGTATGTTATGCCAAAAGTACTGACATATACCCTTTTTCTATCAGAATCGAAGGATGAATAATGCTGAAAAGTCTAGTGTTGTAGACATTCTACAAATGCATATACCAGCATCCAAGATCAAGGCATGTTCGAGCAGTTCCAGCACGCGCTGCATACTCACAAAGGTATCAGGTCGTCTCGGCCTCTTACCTGTTCGGCCCCCTCCCGTTAGGCCCCTTACCCGTTCGGCCCCTTACCAGTTTGGCCCCCTAATTACAATGCTTCCCCTGGCCTGTCAGTTACTGAGTCAGCGTCGTCAGAGCGTTACCCGTTTGCCCCCCTACCGTGGTACATACAGCTATACTATAGGCCTACTACTACTACACTGAACCGCGAGACACAACTTCAAGTGGCTGAAAATTACTTGTCTTAACAGCCTGCTCATCTGCTCCTAGGCCTACATTGTAAAAACAGGCCGGAATAATACCAGATAACATATAACCTAATCATTAAAATTGTTTATCCTTAATTATGTTCAGCCCCAGCCCTAGAACAATATAGAACAAATCAGAAAGACCAGAAATTACAGAAAAAATGCCGTAGCAAGTGAGTCGAAATGTCGTGAAGTTTTAGAACAACCCTTCCAATGTTAGTTCAATTTACTGTTATATTATTGATTCTTTGCACCACGAATTTAACATTTCTATCCTCACGTTTGGCTCCCAAGCATTGCCTGTTCGGCCCCCAAGTAGGCCCCTACGTACATTGTACCCGTTCGGCCCCCTATAATTATGGCACCTACATGTATAACTAAAAGAAACACACATGAATGGAAAACAGAAAAGGAGGGTTTGGCCGGTGAACAATTTATTGATACATCATCAGTGATCATCATAAAAATGTTACAAAAGAACACACAATTTAAACAGACGCTAGCATTCAATGTGTTAGTTTAACCATAATGTTTAAATTGCGAGTCCCAGAATCGCCGAAGGCGGCCACATGAACTAACTAGAGTATAGTAAAACAATAGTAAATAATAGTAAAACATGTAATACCACAAGTGATATGATTCAAGGCTTTGAAACGGGTGGGTGGGTGATGGAAAATGAGAAAAACTGGACACGGAACTGCACTGGGCACAGCCTGACACAAAAGTGAAGTGTGTATCCCGCACGTGAAGCCACGAGGTACACAGGGGGTGTAGGTTGACCCAATCAGATCCGTGTCCGGTCAGTCACGCTGTCCGCATGGCTGCGGGGTGAGCATGCAGGGCATGTCGTAATATGCAAATCCATGTATATAAGAGAGGATGAAAGCTGTTAGCATCCGAGATGCGCGGCCTGTCATGTATGTGGGTCGCGCAGCTCGGAGGCTGTAGAGGGGGATACATACCGGGCCATAATTACTTACAATTACGCTTCACCAGTAATTCTACACAATTATGGCACCTACATGTATAACTAAAAGAAACACACATGAATGGAAAACAGAAAAGGAGGGTTTGGCCGGTGAACAATTTATTGATACATCATCAGTGATCATCATAAAAATGTTACAAAAGAACACACAATTTAAACAGACGCTAGCATTCAATGTGTTAGTTTAACCATAATGTTTAAATTGCGAGTCCCAGAATCGCCGAAGGCGGCCAATGGAGACGTATGAAATAGTCAGCGGTTGACTGGATGAAATGCAGTTACCGGCCAAACCCTGGGGAGAAAAAAAAAATAAAAGTAAAGCGAGGAGAATGTGAGAGGTAGTGAGTTAAGTAGCACAGATATGCCGATGTGTGCCAATCACCGTGCATTGGTCAGCCTGTAACAGCTCTAAGACGCCCGCCATAAACGCTGCTGTGCAGCCCCCCTCCGGAGGGAATGACCTGCGTAAGAAAGCGGGTCAAGTCTGATATAACTTGCCATACGTGAAGTAAGGTTCGCGGGGTCAGAGGTCAAACCTGAAGCTGTGGCGTAAGAGAAAGCTGGAGCGGGGGGGGGGAGGGCGCTAATAGAACTGATACAATGATCAATGGCTGCTATACTACAGAATCCAAAGGAATCCCGGAATAGCGTTCACCTGGTGACTGTCAAGTTATTTGTACGACGCTAAACGGTCTTGGACCTGTGAAGTGAAAAGAACAGACCATGTGTAAAATAGATCAACGTACTAAGTACATGACGGGATCAGAACCTGTGGTAGAGTGGAGTACAATATTTAAATCACGTAGAAACGCAAAAAAAAAAACGATAATGAAAGCACACCACAGAACGGAACACAGAGGAACAAACAAAGTCAAGGGAGATCACCCTAAGCAGTATCGAGGGGGTGATGGATAAAATGAGGGGTGTGTAACCCAAACGTTTCTTGCGTGGTTTAAAACCAGTGATATAATCAGTTATGTAACTGCGCATATTGAGACACCAATACGGCAGCTGAGTGAGTTATAATAGTAAGCAAAGTAATATATTAGAAAGCTAACCGTTCACTTGAAAACAATAAAATACAATCATTACAAAGACTAATTAATATAGTGCTTAATCAATAATAATGTAATAGTCTTTTAATGCGTTCATGCGATAGCTTTCATTCATACAATGTAAAATTTTAAGAGGTCAAAATAGCCAAGGTTTTAAATGACTAAGACCATATTTTATCGTTGTGAAATAGCCGTACACTGCTGTAATACATTAAAGTGTTGACATTTGAAATAATTTAAAAACACGATATTAATGCACAGTCAAAGTGAAAATGAGTGAAGGTATCTCTAGCAGGTTTGAAGCGGGGATAATCTTCGGCATCAATAGTTTGTACAAATTATACCAAATTATTATCTGAGTGCCCGACTCGTATATGACAGCTTGCTTGGATGATATGACCACCTCGTAACAAATACAGCCTGAACTTTATTGTCATGCCACGGCTCAATAATGAGGTATTGGTTTGGTTGGTTAAATCAAGTAAATATGCACATATAATTATGATTCACAAATTATTTATGCCGACAGGAAGGGAGCACTAGTTGAATTCAAGCCTGCCATATATCAGTTTCTGTTGGTGGGATTAATAGAACGTGAGGGGGGGGGGGGGGATTTGTCTAAAAGGCTGGCTTTTTGAAGAAATAATTCCGTACAAAAGTATAACCTGCCCGGCCACCTAGCCGTCAGGTCGCACTTGACGCCTTGTATTAGTTTTTCAGCGGACATTCCTTTGCCCTATGTTCATCGTCGGACACTCCAATGTTGTTGCATTCTTTGCATGAATGGCGCAGACCACACTCTTTCCTGGGACAGCCATTCTTACTGTAATTCCACTGATTACATATGGGCGCATCTGAGGCATTCCCATCCGTGAATGTAGGGGTATTCCTGCCGGAGTTTGTGAACCTGGTTCTGGGGGGTGGTAGTTGGTCCCATGGACGTAGCATCTCCTCTTTGAGTTCTTTGATGGACGTTTGCCATGCACTGCGACCATTCTGTATCAGAATCAGGGCTTCCTGATACAGAGATCGCACACTTTCCCATTTGTATTGTTCTGCCATTATCATAAGGTCTGTCATATGCCTTATGCGGGCATCCTTCTCTTCTTGCCTCACATCAGAAGACGAAACGATGCGCATTGTGCCGCAGACTACTTCAGGTAGAGACAACCTGTCAAACGGGACCTCAGCCGTGCCAGCCCGGTGAATGAACTCATTCGGCCATAACAGATTGCTATTAGGCTTACCTCTCGGTGATGAAGTGTACTGGTTCTCAGTAGAGGACGTGGCACTGGCTGTTGGTCCATGATTTTGTTTGAAGCCCAGCTGCAGGTTGCCCTGTCGTATGTCTGTGAGACTGGGCAATGTGTGTCCAGCGTGTTGCTGATGTGGTGTAGCGATTATCGGTGGAGGATGCTCGGCACCGGAGTGTGAAGTACCAGGTACTGTAGCAGGGTCCGCAATGGGCATAACGTGGATGACATCCTGTCTGACGTTGCTTTCGGCATTGGTTGTAGTAGCCGTGACAGGTGCCGTGTGCTGGGCGTCACCCGTATTGACGTCTGTACGATGTAGCTGATGTTGTATCAGTTTGTCAATCTGTGACTGTTGTCTTTGAAGTTGTGTCAGTACCTCTGTGATGGTGTCCTGTTGTGGCTGTACTTGTGGATGCTTGTGTTGTTGTTGTTGTCGCTCGTGTTGTTCTTGTAACTGCTGCTCCAACCTATTGATCTGCTCCTGTTGTATCCTGATCAACTGATCCTGGTCCATTTGCGAGACTGCAGCTGATGGGGTAGACTTGGTGTAGGCTGAACTCAATCTCACGCTGGCCACGCTTGTGGTGTTTGCGATCCCGGCATTGAGTCTATATGCGTTGGCGGTTGTATAGATGATATTGCAGGTGGACACTGTGCTAGTCGTCCTGCATGCCGCCATGGAGGTGCAAACTGGCAAGGTGATGCTTGGTCCAGATTCCGCCATTGTATGTGTGCTGCAGTTCTTTCCCCAGGGATATCGGTGCCCTTTGATAGTTCTGTTGCAACTACTACACTGATGCTGTTTTCGTTGCATAAATATGTTACTCCGTGTATGTGGAGTTAACAGTGTAAGACAAAAGATAACGAAAAATGAGAAAAACTGGACACGGAACTGCACTGGGCACAGCCTGACACAAAAGTGAAGTGTGTATCCCGCACGTGAAGCCACGAGGTACACAGGGGGTGTAGGCTGACCCAATCAGATCCGTGTCCGGTCAGTCACGCTGTCCGCATGGCTGCGGCGGGGTGAGCATGCAGGGCATGTCGTAATATGCAAATCCATGTATATAAGAGAGGATGAAAGCTGTTAGCATCCGAGATGCGCGGCCTGTCATGTATGTGGGTCGCGCAGCTCGGAGGCTGTAGAGGGGGATACATACCGGGCCATAATTACTTACAATTACGCTTCACCAGTAATTCTACACAATGAACAGGTCTATCGCGTTGGAAACTAGAACTGATATAATATTATGAGCCTTTATATAGGCCTTAAACATATTTACTTATCTATGAATCCTTTAAAATTATACAATAATTAACAATTTGTAAACGAATGAAGCAGGTCATTTCTCCTTTAAGCACGATCAGATTATCGCGTGTGTAGACATTGCCGCGATTATTATCATTTCATATATTTTGAAACAACTAATTTTAAATATATTTCCGCTCTTTCTTACATTTATATTATAAAAATTATATTGAGTTGAGGTACCCAGTTTTTATTGGTAAGCGACCTCACAGCTTACCAATCTATCACTCACAGTTTCAGTCCAAGCTTTCACTCCAGCCTTCACAGCTCACCAGTTGTCATCTGCTCGTAGTAGCAGTCACCTTCTCCGAGGTATCGCTCTGTTAACAAGTCAACTTGCGTCATTTGTACACGGTTGGCCTACTGCTCACCGAGGTGCGACTCCCTTCACAACTCAACTTGTGTCAAACTGCTCTGTAGTAATTGATTATACATGTCTATTTATGTTTATTTATGTCAACTGTATATATATGTCTATGCATGTCTGAGTAACACGGATGAAGTGAAGAACAAGTCGGTGACTATATAATGACATATGTGGGGCCGAACGGGTAAGAGGCCGAACGGGAAAGGGGCCGAACAGGAAAAGGGCCGAAACGACTGGCATTCCTCTCAAAATATATCCATAATCTCAGGAAATTGTTGAAAAAATCGTAAGAAGAAGGTAGTTATTCTTTTAATATACATGATAAATAAAGTGCATATGTAATTACATTTCAAGTTTGTGTTAATAAATTATTAAACGTTTTCTTTGTAAAGTTTTATGTGGCCAAATTGTCCACAAAAAGTTACTTCTAAAATCTAAACTGAAAGTTTATTTTCAAGGCAGGTGTGGGTAGCCTTGTAACTTTTCAAGTAGCGCCTCTGCAACAATGACCATTGCACATATTTCGTAATTTTAAACAACCCTCGCCGCTTCTAGCCTAGACACTGACCATCTCGTTTCGGATCAAATCTCTGAAAGGCCGTGGGTGATTAACTTCATACTACACACACAAATCAATCTGAAGGTGGATATATGCCTTTTGGGATTATGACCCTTCCCTTGACTTACTATTTTTGATTTATGCTTACATATCTCAGCTTATATAATTATCTATTCTAATTATTTGTCTAATCATCTCAGCCAAAATAGCTTAATCACTAACAATCTCTTTTTCAGAGCAAATCTTTGAAACCCCTTTCAGAGGAGATTTATTTTATATTGCACACAAATGTAATATGTACTTTTTTGTGTTATAAGCAATTTTTTAATTACGTCTTTAAACAAAATATTTTTTTAAAGATTATCTGAGTAACAATACTATTTACAGAGCATATATCTGAAACCCATTGAGTATTTCTTCCATATTTCACTCTCACATCATGCCGAAAGTTTTGGCCTAGATTTTAGTATCGCTTCTAGTAAAGATTGCCTGATCATTAAAAATATGTTTTTCCTAGTGACAAAAATAAATAATACATTTTAAACTGGTCTCTGTTTTCAAGTCACAAAGTATTAGTAATCATGGATTAATAAATTGTAATTGTAATTGACATCAACACATATTCATTTAGTATGGCGTCCAAGGTAGGGCGCAGCATAATTTTAATTTGTGATATTCGAGTTTTGTAGTATCGTTAATCCACCTATATCATGCAGATAACATTGAAGATTATTTAACCCTTATACCCTAAATGCTATATGTATCTTGTTCTTCAAACTTTTAAACAAAAATACATCAACATGTTTATTCTAATTTACAGAAGAATTGGGCGGAGGCCCTAGGGCAGTGGTTAGCACCGCTGCCTTTCACGCCAGAGTCCGGGGTTCGGTTCCCGGTCTCGGCGGTTTGAAAAAAACAAAATTGTTTCTTCCCCATCCACGTGTGAAAGTTAGTATTGTGGGGAGCCTCCGTGACCGAGAGGTAGCGTGCTCGGCCTCAGACCGCCAGGGCTCGAATTTCGAATCCTGTGTCTGGAGGACAGTGTCATCTCAATCATCTCACCATCCTCAGGAGGTACTCCTTGCCCAGTTTAGCCTATATGTGCACAAAGGTGGCCTAAAGCCCGATTCATTTTATTTCATTTACAGAAGAATTATTGTAAGTTCTGGAGAAATTTTTCGACTCGGAGCAAAATGCCACAGTTAAAATTTTGTTGGATGAATACGGATATATCCAGGTATTACATTGAGAAAATATAATATGTTAATTTAATCTGCGAAGGTTGTTAAAAATGTCATATTTCAATTACTTTTTATGGGTTTTTAAATCTCGGATTCAACTGAGAAAGTTAGCCTGGTCAAATACCATTATTTTGATTGCATAATTGATTGTATCATTAGAAATGAGCACTCGAAATTTTAACTTTTTTCATTTAACAATTTTCAATTAGAAGTCCAAACTTAATAACGCAACAACTAAGTATTTGAATCTGTGTATTTAACACAAAAAATGATTGGAAACATCTGATTTTTTTCTATGTTCGCGGAGAATTAAAAACCTTCCACGGATAATTAAAACCTTCCGCAGAGAATTAAAAACCTTCCGCGGAGAATTAAAAACCTTCCAGGGAGAATTAAAAACCTTCCACAGATAATTAAAATCTTCCTATGAGAATTAAAAACCTTCCGCGGAAAATTTAAAAATCCTCCGCAGAGAATTAAAAACCTTCCGGGGAGAATTAAAAACCTTCCACGGATAATTAAAACCTTCCGCAAAGAATTAAAAACCTTCCGCGGAGAATTAAAAACCTTCCGGGGAGAATTAAAAACCTATATATATTTTGCCAAGAGTTTTCAAATTCAACATCACAATATTTTATGGTAAATGACATTACCATTTTATTGCTTTATTCGATTTATTCCAGAAATCATGGATATCGATTACATATCCGTGAAACAGTGACTTCACAGCCATTTATCTGGATACTTTTGCACATTTAAAATTAATAGTGTTGATATTTGTAAAATCATGTTAATGGTGCTTACCATTTCTGATTTGTGATTCTATTATTTGCAAGAACATGTTAAGTTAGTTTACCGGTAAGATTTGCTACATGTTATTCAGTAATATTCACTGGTAAACACACTTATTATTTTATTATAGTGACATTTGTCTCACTAACAGCCATAAACATGTACTTGCTTCTGAGAAAAGTGCTTTATAATGGTCGTAGAGTTAAGATTTTTTCACACACTAATCTTCCTTACCTCAGCACCTCAAACCCGTCGTTATCAGAAAGAACCTGTTAATGGCGCTTAACAGGTTATTACACGGAACCCTTCAATTCACATCTCAAGTTGAATGAAAATGTGAAGAAATATCCATTAAAAATATTAAGATGGCGAATTTAAAAGAAATTCATTTTTTGATCACCTGTGGACTTTCATCCGTTTTTACATCAGATCTGACACTTGCCAAAGTATGACAAAAATCTGATTTCCTGGGAGGGGCGCTAACCAAATTATTTAAAGATTCCATGCTGCTAGGGTAGGCCTGGGGAATAATTTTGTTGATTTTTTTTACCTGGCCTGGCGACTATTTTAGAAAATGGCTGCCAAATTCAGTTGTCCAACGATAGCGTCCGAACTGATTTACGTATTTGTTTAGTGTCCGAAATTGACATTTTAAGATTTAAAAAAATAATCAGTTGTGCTTCGATACGGTCTTTGATTGGACTGAAGCAGGGTATAACCCTCTCACACTTTTTAGAACTGTTCCAGGTTAAATTGTCTAAAGCTAATTAGATTTATGTTTTATTGTGAACAATAACAATGGTTAACCGTGCACAAAATTGTATTGCATTATTGCTTATTGCATACTACCATTATCACCTGCGAATATTCCCCCCTTTAAAGCTAATGCAGAAGAGGATGCTTTTATGCGGAAACACATCTCTAGTTTTGTGGATATTTAGCCTTTGGTGGAAGCCGTTTTGAATTTTCACTATTTTTGTTCGCGCCACGAAGAAAATTCAGCTTGGCACTATATCCATGATATCCTTAATCCATCAGCCCCCGTGTTGCTTTCTACACGTATCTGCCCCACTAATAAAATATATCCTTTATCTAATAAGACATAGGCATACTTCTTATTTGTTTCAGAGATGGTACAGATTCACGTAACATCGTGGAATGAAGAATGGGATCACTTCTTTAGAATACAAAAACATATTAACAAGCTGAGACATTCTATTAATAAATGCAAAAGAATTATTAGAGAGTTTTTGTTGTATTTGTGTTGCGTCCACTTATAATAAGCAA
Source organism: Flabesymbios commensalis (assembly GCA_964017125.1). NCBI lineage: Eukaryota > Metazoa > Annelida > Polychaeta > Terebellida > Flabelligeridae > Flabesymbios > Flabesymbios commensalis. The sequence continues at coordinate 14,780,404 of OZ024916.1, forward strand.
ATCATACAATGTTAACAGAAAGTTTTATCACTGGCAACAAGTAGCAAGTATTTATTCGTCTGAGAGGAACATGACAACCAATAGTCATAGTAACCCTGGTGGACTACGAATAAACTGTTTAACTTACTGCCCAACATGATGCTCGTTGCAGCTGTTATCTAGGCACCTAAAACAAATGTTAGCATGTAAGGCTCCAAGGTTCGATTATTTAATATTATTGGCATATCAATGCACAAAACTGCATGATGGACACTTCTATTCGAAAATAAAACTAATTTAAAATTTATATTTGTTCTTTTCACTCCATTGTGGTCATTTCGAAATTCCTATAAAAACACACCAAAATACGTATTGCAAAAATGACACCAATATTGTTCTATATCAGTATACCCCTGACCACCTGAAAATCATAAAACATAAACTAGAAGTAAGTGTTTACCATGTGAACTCCCAAGAAGGCTCCCCCTCGCACTTTTCAAATAAAAGTACTAAATTAATTAAAATTTTACCAGATCATCAATTTGTACATGTAATTATCAAGTAATATTAGGAGGCAGAGGCTAGCAGCTTTAAGGGGACAAGGTGCTATTTTGATCCAAATATATTAAAGATGGCCGCCACAAACCGGTGTTTCTCAACTTTCTCAAAAACTGATGCAGTTTATGAATTAATACTAGCATGCAGTATGTTGAATATTGTGTGTGTATGATAAGCGCCTTTGAATTTATCAGGATGACAAGGTTCTAATTTGACGAAAAAAGATTAAGCATGGCCACCATGACCCGGATATTTTTCCAAACTTTTTGAAAAATTGATGCGGTCTAGTAATTAATACTACTATGCAGTCTGTTGGATATGGAGTATATCGGATAAGCGTTTGAAGTTATCAGGGTGACAAGGTCATCATTTGACGAAAAAAGATTAAAGATAGCCGTCATGACCCGGATATTTTTCCGAACTTTCTGAAAAAATGCTGCATTCTAGGAATTACTACTACTATGCAGTGTTTTGAATATTGAGTAAATTGGGTCCTAATTTGATAAACATATATTAAAGATGGCCACCATGACCCGCATATTTTCCCAAACTTTTTGAAAAGTTGATGCGGTCTAGGTACTACTATGCAGTATGTTGGATATGGAGTATATCGGATAAGCGGTTTTGAAGTTATCAGAAAGATTGATGCGGTCTAGAAATTATTACTACCGGTGCTACTATATGCAGTATGTTGGATATGGAATAGTTCTGAAAAATTTATACGGTATAGGAATTATTACTACTATGCAGTATTTTGAATATTGAATAACTAATTTGATGAAAAAAAGATTAAAGATGGCCGCCATGACCCGCATATTTTTCCGAACTTTCTGAAAAATGGATGCGGTCTAGGAATTAATACTACTATGCAGTATTTTGAATATTGAGTAAATCGGGTCCTAATTTGATGAAAAATGATTAAGGATGGCAACCATGACCCGGATATTTTTCAAAACTCACTGAAAAATTGATGCGGTCTAGGAATTAATACTATGCTGTATGTTGGATATGGAGTATCGGATAAGCGGTTTTGAAGTTATCAGGTTGACAAGGACTTAATTTGATGGAAAAAGATTAAAGTTGGCCGCCATGACCGGGATATTTTTAAAAACTTTCTGAACAATTGATGCTGCTTAGGAATTCATGCCAGTTATCGGTCTCTGGAACACCGAATGAATTGGAGAAGCGGATTTGTAGATATGAGGGTGACAAGGTATGGGTGCGGCCACACGAGGCGGAGGCGTTGGCGGACGAAACCGTGCAAAAACAAAAAGCCTCCCCCTGGCAGGGGGAACCTTAATACATAGCTTGCCAGCATTACTGGATAGGCATAAGTATGCTCTTGTACTAAAACGTTAGATGTTGACCAATTGTCGGTTCAATTATGTACATGATGTACCACAATCTAAGACACTAGCCCAACATTAAATCGACATGTTAGCTGCTATTGAAGGATCCGAGCTACTTTTATATATATATTCATTTAATTTCTATGATTAGGAAAGAGAAAGACACAAAATAAAGTTAAAATCTTTCCGATTATCTGGTTTTATTCAAAACACCAGACGTCCCATATTCTTGTTTAGAAATAGACCTACATTCAATTATGTTATTGCAGTAGAGTGAAATCGTTTAAGCTAGTGAATACATCTCGTATCTGTTGATTACTGGGAATAGATATGTGCTCGTATTTCCCAGTAATCAACAGATACTAATGTATTATCTTGTGTGACGATTTAAAGCAATTAGAAATTTTAGAAAATGTCACTGTTCACTGAAGTGTATCCCTCTTTACCGCCGAAAAAGCTGGCCGCTGTATAAGCGCTTGTGTGGTGTTATAAAGCAGCCGATAATTCTAGCATGTGGCGCCCTTTTTAGAAAAAATGGCTGCTGTGTGTGAGAAATCGCTCTCCTGTCACTGCTAGCCGCTGCATAAGAGCCTTTATTTTGTTATAGAGCAGCCGATGATGCTGCGTAGAAATCTCATTTTCTGGTTAGCACATCCATTCTAATAGTTCTCTGACATACTGTTTTTATTATGTGACACAACAGACTTTGCGTTTATAGCGGTTATGATATCTACCAGTGGACATAATTGTTTTAATGTCTAACTTTCTTAACCAAGTGTCAAATCCGTTAACATCGCCATCTTGATTATGTTAAGCGCGCTGTGATTGGCTTATTATATTTCGGCCGCTCTAGAAGGAGATATTTGCCGCAATTCAGCAGCCAGATAATTCATGTAGTCCTAACAAGTATATATTTCGGCCGCTGTTCAACACAGCACAGCGGCTGGCCGCTGTATAGCCTCTTCCTTTCTAAATTGGCTTCTGGACTCTAACCGGATAACGACCCCCTATAGGACACCGTCGTCCTGAGTAGATTGCATGTGCCTCTGGTCATTCCTAGTTGCCACAAATGGTGAAATCACGGTCAACGGATGACCCCCCCCCCCTCTCGATTTGACCTTAGAACATTTCCCAGCATGAGTTCCCGTATCCAGTTATCCATCTTGATATATTTTGAGTCTCTCTGCGCTCGATATCCTATAAAGATATACAGCGCTTTAACGGTTAAGGTTCTTTTTTATAGTCTCAAGTTTAGAGAACCCCCTCCATCTGTGTCATCTGTACCATATCCTCTGTTGTTGAATCGGGTGAGAGCCTGAGGTGATTTCCATAGCTCTTTTTTTATAGTTTTTTTAAATAATTAGAATCATACCCATCATCTTGCCAAGGTACCTGCTTGGTAGTAATACATGCTTTGTTTAAATGCCGTATACAAGCTTAAAGGTACCAATCAGGCCAAAATCATCATTTTTATTTTGGCTACTTAATATATTTCTAAAATGTCCATTGACTAGAATTGCTCAAATCTTTTAAATTTTGTGTTACGCATTTAACAGTAGTTAAAAGAGAAATGAGAATGTTATTTATTGTTTTTACTGTATTTCCTATTTTGGACATCAATGTATAAAATTAAATCTCAATAAAAATTATTTATCTGGTAAATACGCGAAGAGCCAAAATAAAAATGATGACTTTTTGCCTGATTGAGTCGGTTTGAGATTAACAATAATTTCACCGCCCCCCCCCCTTCCAAAAAAATCTGCAACCAACAAAAACTCCAGCCCCCCCTCTTCAGATATCTATTGGTGCATCCCTAATATTGAGTGAGCACAGTAGGCCTACGTCTGGGATCCATCATTCCAAGTACTATCCCTGGTCAACATCATAATAGCTCCAGGTTGGGCCCCCCGAGTGGGCGATAGCTTCGCTGTGCGAGCGGCGACTTCAGTGGAAGCTAGTAATGGGGGTGTTGAACATTTTCATGAACGACAATACAGTGAAGTGTAAACGCGACCCACAACTTCAAGTGGATGAAGATTAGTCATATTTCTTTAAAATGAGACCAAACATTTACAAATATTGATGTTTAAGTACTCATTTCATTCCTAATAACTGTGATTCATCGTACTAATAACACAGATTAGAATGTTATAGTTGCGCTTCACGGTTTCAGGGTTAAGAGATGACGAAATGACCCGAATTCACGTTTGCGCGAAATTTAATACCAGCGAAATATTACATTTGTCAGATCCGTGGCTCATTCATCAGGCATGCATGCTGGACACGTGTCAATGTGTCTGATCTCAGCAACTCACTTGTATTTATTAGGCTTGCGGGACGAGTAGGCCCCTACTTACCCAGACGAGTGGTATAGTGAGTGCTCCCCCTCTACCCACTCTACCCGAGTGTGTTCATCCCAGTGGCGTAGCCCTCATGTAGGCCTACGTAAACAACACAGCAATAGCAAATCAGGCTACATACAATGAAATATTGTTTATTTACCCTTGTACGCTTTTAAGAATAGTTCAGATCAAACAAAATGACTCAATTGTTTGTGATACAATTGTTTGTGATAAATTTTCATAAAATAACACAATTTGCGATATGAAAAATCAACTTACAGAATATACCGGGCCACTAGTACTTTCTGAAAAAAGTATTTAATTGGTTGATTTTAAAGCTTGTGTCTGTTCAGGGTATTGGTGTGGGTTAGTGTGTGGGCTAGTGCTGGACGGGTCTGGGTTAGTGCTGGACGGGTGTGGGGGACGGGTGTGGGTTAGGGCTGGACGGGTGTGGGTTAGGGCTGGGTGGGTGTGGGTTAGTGCTGGGTGGGTTTGGGTTAATGCTTGACGGGAGTGGGCTAGTGTTGGGTGGGTGTGGGTTAGTACTGGACAGGTGTGGGTTAGTGCTGGGCGCGTGTGGGTTAGTGTTGGGCAGGTGTGGGTTAGTGTTGAACGGGTGAGTTTTAGTGCTGGGTGGGTGTAAGTTAGTACTCGGTGGGTGTGGGTAAGTATTGAACTGGTGAGTGTTAGTGCTGGGTGGGTGTGGGCTAGTGGTGGGCGGGAGTGGGTTAGTGCTGGACGGGTGTGGATTAGTGCTGTGGCTGATGTGGGTTAGTGCTGGGTGTGTTTGGGTTAGTGCTGGGTGGGTGTGAGCTAGTACTGGACGGGTGTGGGCTAGTGTTGAACGGGTGAGTGTTAGTGCTGGATGGGTGTGAGTTAGTACTCGGTGGGTGTGGTTTAGTGCTGGGCGGGTGTGGGTTAGTGCTCGCGGGTGTGGGTTAGTGCTGGGCGGGTGTGGGTTAGTGCTGGGCGGGTGTTGGTTAGTGCTCGGTATGTGTGAGTTAGTGCTGGGCGGGTGTGGGCTAGTGCTCGCGGGTGTGGGTTAGTGCTGGGCGGGTGTGGGTTAGTGCTCGGTATGTGTGAGTTAGTGCTGGGTGGGTGTGGGTTATTGTTGGGTGAGTGTGGGTTAGTGCTGGGCGTGTTAGTGCTGGACAGGTGTGGGTCAGTGCTGGGCTGTTGTGGGTTAGTGCTGGGCGGGTGTGGGTTAGTGTTGGGCGGGTGTGGGTTATTGCTGAGTGGGAATGGGTTAGTGCTGGGTTGGAGTGGGTTAGTGCTGGGTGGGTGTAGGTTAGTGGTGGGCGGGTGTGGGTTAGTGTTGGGTGGGTGTGGGTTAGTGCTGGGTGGGAGAGGGTTGGTTTAGTGCTGAGTGGGAGTGGGTTAGTGCTGGAGGATTGTGGGTTATTGCTTTGACGGGTGTCGGTTAGGGCGATGATGGTGTGGGCTAGTGCTGGGCGGGTGTAGGTTGTGCTGGATGGGTGTGTGTTAGTACTGGGCGGGTGTGGGTTAGTGCTGGGTGGAGGTGGGTTAGTGCTGGGCGGGTGTGGGTTAGTGCTGGGCGGGTGTGGGTTAGTGCTGGGTGGGTGTGGGTTAGTGCTGGGCGGGTGTGGGTTAGTGCTGGGAGGGTGTGGGTTAGTGCTGGGCGGGTGTGGGTTAGTGCTCGGCGGTGTGGGTTAGTGCTGGGTGGGTGTGGGTTAGTGCTGGGTGGGTGTTAGTGCTGGGCGGGTGTGGGTTAGTGCTCGGCGGTGTGGGTTAGTGCTGGGCGGGTGTGGGTTAGTGCTGGGTGGGTGTGGGTTAGTGCTGGGCGGGTGTGGGTTAGTGCTAGACGAGTGTGGGTTAGTGCTTGGCGGGTGTGGGTTGGTGTTGGGTGGGTGTGGGTTAGTGCTGGCGGGTGAGTGTTAGTGCTGGGCGGGTGTGGGTTAGTTGGGCGGCTGTGTGTTAAATCTAGACGGGTGTGGGTTAGTGCTGGCGGGTGAGTGCTAGTGCTGGCGTGTGAGTGCTATTGCTGGGTGGGTGTGGGTTATTGCTGGCGGGTGAGTGCTAGTGCTGGCGTGTGAGTGCTATTGCTGGGTGGGTGTGGGTTATTGCTGGGCGGGTGTGGGTTAGTGCTGGGCGGGTGTGGGTTAGTACTGAGTGGGTGTGGATTAGTGCTGGCGGGTGAGTGTTATTGCTGGGTGGGTGTGGGTTAGTGCTGGCGGGTGTGGGTTAGTGCTGGGTGGGTGTGGGTTAGTGGTAGACGGGTGTGGGTTAGTGCTGGACGGGTGTGGGTTAGTGTTAGACGGGTGTGGGTCAGTGCTGGGCGGGTGTGGGTTAGTGCTGGGTGGGTGTGGTTTAGTGCTGGGCGGGTGTGGGTTAGTGCTGGGTGGGTGTGGGTAAGTGCTGGGTGGATGTGGTTTAGTGCTGGACGGGTGTGGGTTAGTGCTGGGCGGGTGTGGGCTAGTGCTGGACGGGTGTGGTTTAGTGCTGGGTGGGTGTGGGTCAGTGCTGGATGGGTGTGGGTTAGTTTTAGACGGGTGTAGTTAGTGCCGGATGGGTGTGGGTTAGTCCTGGGTGGTGTGGGTTAGTGTTGGACGGGTGTGGGTTAGTGCTGGGTGGGTGTGGATTAGTGCTGGATGGGTGTGGGTTAGTGTTAGACGGGTGTGGATTAGTGCTGAGCAGGTGTGGGTTAGTGCGGGTGGGTGTGTGTTAGTGCTGGGCGGGTGTGGGTTAGTGCTGGTTAGTGCTGGGTGGGTGTGGGTTGATGCTGGGCGGGTGTGGGTTAGTGCTGGGTGGGTGTAGGTTAGTGCTGGACGGGTGTGGGTTAGTGTTAGACGGGTGTGGGTTAGTGCTGGGCGGGTGTGGGTTAGTGTTGGACGGGTGTGGGTTAGTGCTGGGTGTGTGGATTAATGCTGGATGGGTGTGGGTTCGTGCTGGACGGGTGTGGGTTAGTGTTAGACGGGTGTGGGTTAGTGTTAGACGGGTGAGTGCCAGTGCTGGCGTGTGAGTGCTAGTGCTGGGTGGGTGTGGGTTATTGCTGGGCGGGTGTGGGTTAGTGCTGGGCGGGTGTGGGTTAGTACTGAGTGGGTGTGGATTAGTGCTGGCGGGTGAGTGTTATTGCTGGGTGGGTGTGGGTTAGTGCTGGCGGGTGTGGGTTAGTGCTGGGTGGGTGTGGGTTAGTGTTAGACGGGTGTGGGTTAGTGCTGGACGGGTGTGGGTTAGTGTTAGACGGGTGTGGGTCAGTGCTGGGCGGGTGTGGGTTAGTGCTGGGTGGGTGTGGTTTAGTGCTGGGCGGGTGTGGGTTAGTGCTGGGTGGGTGTGGGTAGGTGCTGGGTGGATGTAGTTTAGTGCTGGACGGGTGTGGGTTAGTGCTGGGCGGGTGTGGGTTAGTGCTGGACGGGTGTGGGTTAGTGCTGGGTGGGTGTGGGTCAGTGCTGGATGGGTGTGGGTTCGTTTTAGACGGGTGTAGTTAGTGCCGGATGGGTGTGGGTTAGTCCTGGGTGGTGTGGGTTAGTGTTGGACGGGTGTGGGTTAGTGCTGGGTGGGTGTGGATTAGTGCTGGCGGGTGTGGGTTAGTGCTGGGTGGGTGTGGGTTAGTGTTAGACGGGTGTGGGTTAGTGCTGGACGGGTGTGGGTTAGTGTTAGACGGGTGTGGGTCAGTGCTGGGCGGGTGTGGGTTAGTGCTGGGTGGGTGTGGTTTAGTGCTGGGCGGGTGTGGGTTAGTGCTGGGTGGGTGTGGGTAAGTGCTGGGTGGATGTGGTTTAGTGCTGGACGGGTGTGGGTTAGTGCTGGGCGGGTGTGGGTTAGTGCTGGACGGGTGTGGTTTAGTGCTGGGTGGGTGTGGGTCAGTGCTGGATGGGTGTGGGTTAGTTTTAGACGGGTGTAGTTAGTGCCGGATGGGTGTGGGTTAGTCCTGGGTGGTGTGGGTTAGTGTTGGACGGGTGTGGGTTAGTGCTGGGTGGGTGTGGATTAGTGCTGGATGGGTGTGGTTTAGTGTTAGACGGGTGTGGATTAGTGCTGAGCAGGTGTGGGTTAGTGCGGGTGGGTGTGTGTTAGTGCTGGGCGGATGTGGGTTAGTGCTGGTTAGTGCTGGGTGGGTGTGGGTTGATGCTGGGCGGGTGTGGGTTAGTGCTGGGTGGGTGTAGGTTAGTGCTGGACGGGTGTGGGTTAGTGCTGGGCGGGTGTGGGTTAGTGCTGGACGGGTGTGGGTTAGTGCTGGGTGGGTGTGGGTCAGTGCTGGATGGGTGTGGGTTAGTTTTAGACGGGTGTAGTTAGTGCCGGATGGGTGTGGGTTAGTCGTGGGTGGTGTGGGTTAGTGTTGGACGGGTGTGGGTTAGTGCTGGGTGGGTGTGGATTAGTGCTGGCGGGTGTGGGTTAGTGCTGGGTGGGTGTGGGTTAGTGTTAGACGGGTGTGGGTTAGTGCTGGACGGGTGTGGGTTAGTGTTAGACGGGTGTGGGTCAGTGCTGGGCGGGTGTGGGTTAGTGCTGGGTGGGTGTGGTTTAGTGCTGGGCGGGTGTGGGTTAGTGCTGGGTGGGTGTGGGTAAGTGCTGGGTGGATGTGGTTTAGTGCTGGACGGGTGTGGGTTAGTGCTGGGCGGGTGTGGGTTAGTGCTGGACGGGTGTGGTTTAGTGCTGGGTGGGTGTGGGTCAGTGCTGGATGGGTGTGGGTTAGTTTTAGACGGGTGTAGTTAGTGCCGGATGGGTGTGGGTTAGTCCTGGGTGGTGTGGGTTAGTGTTGGACGGGTGTGGGTTAGTGCTGGGTGGGTGTGGATTAGTGCTGGATGGGTGTGGGTTAGTGTTAGACGGGTGTAGATTAGTGCTGAGCAGGTGTGGGTTAGTGCGGGTGGGTGTGTGTTAGTGCTGGGCGGGTGTGGGTTAGTGCTGGTTAGTGCTGGGTGGGTGTGGGTTGATGCTGGGCGGGTGTGGGTTAGTGCTGGGTGGGTGTAGGTTAGTGCTGGACGGGTGTGGGTTAGTGTTAGACGGGTGTGGGTTAGTGCTGGGCGGGTGTGGGTTAGTGTTGGACGGGTGTGGGTTAGTGCTGGGTGGGTGTGGATTAATGCTGGATGGGTGTGGGTTCGTGCTGGACGGGTGTGGGTTAGTGTTAGACGGGTGTGGGTTAGTGTTAGACAGGTGAGTGCTAGTGCTGGCGTGTGAGTGCTAGTGCTGGGTGGGTGTGGGTTATTGCTGGGCGGGTGTGGGTTAGTGCTGGGCGGGTGTGGGTTAGTACTGAGTGGGTGTGGATTAGTGCTGGCGGGTGAGTGTTATTGCTGGGTGGGTGTGGGTTAGTGCTGGCGGGTGTGGGTTAGTGCTGGGTGGGTGTGGGTTAGTGTTAGACGGGTGTGGGTTAGTGCTGGACGGGTGTGGGTTAGTGTTAGACGGGTGTGGGTCAGTGCTGGGCGGGTGTGGGTTAGTGCTGGGTGGGTGTGGTTTAGTGCTGGGCGGGTGTGGGTTAGTGCTGGGTGGGTGTGGGTAGGTGCTGGGTGGATGTAGTTTAGTGCTGGACGGGTGTGGGTTAGTGCTGGGCGGGTGTGGGTTAGTGCTGGACGGGTGTGGGTTAGTGCTGGGTGGGTGTGGGTCAGTGCTGGATGGGTGTGGGTTAGTTTTAGACGGGTGTAGTTAGTGCCGGATGGGTGTGGGTTAGTCCTGGGTGGTGTGGGTTAGTGTTAGACGGGTGTGGATTAGTGCTGAGCAGGTGTGGGTTAGTGCTGGGTGGGTGTGTGTTAGTGCTGGGCGGGTGTGGGTTAGTGCTGGTTAGTGCTGGGTGGGTGTTAGTGCTGGGCGGGTGTGGGTTAGTGCTGTGCGGGTGTGGGTTAGTGCTGGGCGGGTGTGGGTTAGTGCTGGGTGGGTGTGGGTTAGTGCTGGGCGGGTGTGGGTTAGTGTTAGACGAGTGTGGGTTAGTGCTTGGCGGGTGTGGGTTGGTGTTGGGTGGGTGTGGGTTAGTGCTGGCGGGTGAGTGTTAGTGCTGGGCGGGTGTGGGTTAGTTGGGCGGCTGTGTGTTAAATCTAGACGGGTGTGGGTTGATGCTGGGCGGTTGTGGGTTAGTATCAAACGGGTGTGGGTTAGTGCTGGCAGGTGTGGGTTAGTGCTGAGTGGGTGTGGATTAGTGCTGGCGGGTGAGTGTTATTGCTGGGTGGGTGAGTGCTAGTGCTGGCGTGTGAGTGCTAGTGCTGGGTGGGTGTGGGTTATTGCTGGGCGGGTGTGGGTTAGTGCTGGGCGGGTGTGGGTTAGTACTGAGTGGGTGTGGATTAGTGCTGGCGGGTGAGTGTTATTGCTGGGTGGGTGTGGGTTAGTGCTGGCGGGTGTGGGTTAGTGCTGGGTGGGTGTGGGTTCGTGTTAGACGGGTGTGGGTTAGTGCTGGACGGGTGTGGGTTAGTGTTAGACGGGTGTGGGTCAGTGCTGGGCGGGTGTGGGTTAGTGCTGGGTGGGTGTGGTTTAGTGCTGGGCGGGTGTGGGTTAGTGCTGGGTGGGTGTGGGTAAGTGCTGGGTGGATGTGGTTTAGTGCTGGACGGGTGTGGGTTAGTGCTGGGCGGGTGTGGGTTAGTGCTGGACGGGTGTGGGTTAGTGCTGGGTGAGTGTGGGTCAGTGCTGGATGGGTGTGGGTTCGTTTTAGACGGGTGTAGTTAGTGCCGGATGGGTGTGGGTTAGTCCTGGGTGGTGTGGGTTAGTGTTGGACGGGTGTGGGTTAGTGCTTGGTGGGTGTGGATTAGTGCTGGATGGGTGTGGGTTAGTGTTAGACGGGTGTGGATTAGTGCTGAGCAGGTGTTGGTTAGTGCTGGGTGGGTGTGTGTTAGTGCTGGGCGGGTGTGGGTTAGTGCTGGTTAGTGCTGGGTGGGTGTGGGTTAGTGCTGGGCGGGTGTGGGTTAGTGCTGGGTGGGTGTAGGTTAGTGCTGGACGGGTGTGGGTTAGTGTTAGACGGGTGTGGGTTAGTGCTGGGCGGGTGTGGGCTAGTGTTGGACGGGTGTGGGTTAGTGCTGGGTGGGTGTGGATTAATGCTGGATGGGTGTGGGTTCGTGCTGGACGGGTGTGGGTTAGTGTTAGACGGGTGTGGGTTAGTGTTAGACGGGTGTGGGTTAGTGCTGGATGGGTGTGGGTTAATGCTGGACGGGAGTGGGTTAGTGTTAGACGGGTGTGGGTTAGTGCTGGGCGGGTGTGGGTTAGTGCTGGGCGGGTGTGGGTTAATGCTGGACGGGTGTGGGTTAGTGTTAGACGGGTGTGGGTTAGTGCTGGGCGGGTGTGGGTTAGTGCTGGGCGGGTGTGGGTTAGTGCTGGGCGGGTGTGGGTTAGTGCTGGGCGGGTGTGGGTCAGTGCTGGGCGGGTGTGGGTTAGCGCTAGGTGGGTGTGAGTTAGTGCTGGAGCGTGTGGATGAGTGCTCGACGGTTGTGGGTTAGTGCTGGGCGGGTGTGGGTTAGTGCTGGGCGGGTGTGGGTCAGTGCTGGGCGGGTGTGGGTTAGCGCTAGGTGGGTGTGAGTTAGTGCTGGAGCGTGTGGGTGAGTGCTCGACGGTTGTGGGTTAGTGCTGGGCGGGTGTGGGTTGATGCTGGCGGGTGTGGGTTAGCGCTGGCGGGTGTGGGTTGGTGCTGGCGGGTGTGGGTTAGTGCTGGCGGGTGTGGGTTAGTGCTGGGCGGGTGTGGGTTAGTGCTGGGCGGGTGTGGGTTAGTGCTGAGCGGCTGTGGGTTAGCGCTAGGTGGGTGTGAGTTAGTGCTGGAGCGTGTGGGTGAGTGCTCGACGGTTGTGGGTTAGTGCTGGGCGGGTGTGGGTTGGTGCTGGCGGGTGTGGGTTAGCGCTGGCGGGTGTGGGTTGGTGCTGGCGGGTGTGGGTTAGTGCTGGCGGGTGTGGGTTAGTGCTGGGCGGATGTGGGTTAGTTGGGCGGGTGTGTGTTAAAGCTAGACGGGTGTGGGTTGGTGCTGGACGGGTGTGGGTTAGTGTTTGGCGGGTGTGGGTTAGTGCTGGACGGGTGTGGGTTAGTGTTGGACGGGTGTGGGTTAGTGCTGGCGGGTGTGGTTTATTGCTGGACGGGTGTGGGTTAGTGATAGACGGGTGTGGGTTAGTGCTGGACGGGTGTGGGCTAGAGCTAGGTGGGTGTGGCTTAGTGCTGAGTAGGTGTGGGTTTAGTGCTGGGTGGGTGTGGGTTAGTGCTGGAAGATTGTGGGTTATTGCTTGGGCGGGTGTTGGTTAGTGCTGATTGGGAGTGGGTTATTGCTTGGGCGGGTGTGAGTTAGTGCTGGTTGGGAGTGGGTTAGTGCTTGGCGGATGTGGGCTGGTGTTGGACGGGTGTGGGTTAATGTTGAAAGGGTGTTGATTAGTGCTGGGCGGGTGTGGGTTAGTGCTGGGTGGGTGTGGGTTTGTGCTGGGTGGGTGTGTGTTAAAACTATACGGGTGTGGGTTAGTGCTGGGCGGGTGTGGGCTAGTGCTGGGCGGGTGTGGGTGAGTGTTGGGTGGGTGTGGGTTAGTGCTGAGCGGGTGTGGGCTAGTGCTGGCGGGTGTGGGTCAGTGCTGGTGGGTGTGGGTTAGTGCTGGGCGGGTGTGGGTTAGTGCTGGGCGGACGTGGGTTAGTGCTGGGCGGGTGAGTGTTAGTGCTATCGGGTGTGGGCTAGTGCTGGGTGGGTGTGGGCTAGTGCTGGGTGGGTGTGGGTTAGTGTATCCATTCTCATTACTTCTAGTTATCGACGCAGACTTCATTAGCTGGAATGTGAATGGTTTGGGTCACGGACCGGTGCTAGTAAATTATGCAATGAAGCATCCATTCCATTTACTTGTGATTACTGTTAAGGCAGACCTCAGTGAGATTGGTGTTAGTCTGGCTCTACTGAGATAATAACTTCTAATTTGTAGTCTCACTTACAACCCATATAACGCTGAAATATGTTTGTGTATTCCTAGGGGGACCAAAGGTGGTTTTGTCCATTTCAAATCATTATAAATTTCTTTAGGTTAGCTCTTTCAGTTTCATTTAATTACCTATGCTATGGCTCTATGGCCATTATAAAAATTATACTCTTCCAGCATTTATATATTTAGCCAGAGTGGCCGACGACTTAAATTTAAAACAACTATCTGGAATACTGAAAACAAATTTCCGTCACAGTGTGTATGGGGGTCAATAAGAAATATTGTCAGAAATGAATTTATCATGCAAAATAAACTTTAAAAAGTGGCATTGAATTTCTTTTTCCGTCCAATTTCAAACGAAGGTTAACATTCTATCCGAGACTTTGGCGGCTATATTGGTAAATAGCGTTAAAAGATGGCAAATAACACAAAAAAATTGATTTAAGCAACTTTAATTCCTTTGGGGAAGGGGTACATATTTGGCTTAGTTCTCAGAGTCATCCCCGGGACTATCAAGCTGTTTAAACATTACTCGTCTGCACCCCATGTAAATATATTAGAACTTCAAGAAATCATGTGATAAATTATATATTGTCAGGGCGACAAAGACAACATTATGTAGGCATACGGTGGAGCTGAATCAACGCTCTAATTATGAAAAATCGTTATCCAGCATAAAATAGTAAACAATTGGTTACCAGGAAAGAGGCGTGATCAAAGCTTAAAGATATAAAATAAATGCAAACAATGGGTAAATATATCTTTTTACTAATTTTATTATTGATTGAGATTGCTTTATCGTGCAATATTTCTCCCTAATAATATTTCACATAATAACATCGTCGCCTCGGAGCTAAATGATCCTATCTGACACTCGTTAGAGTGGCAGATAGGATCATTTAGCTCCGAGGCGACGACATGTACATATTAACATCATAAGGTATAATTGATTCAAAACACATGATACCTTCTTGACTAATGATATACATGGTCTATTGTATTTTATAGTTTAATAACTGCCAATAATAACAGTAATCGGCATGTGTCAAAAACAGCAATGTAAACTATATTTGAATTACCAATGTGGTCGTCATAGGGTAGCATGGCTGCTAGATAGTTTCGCGTTTATTCAATAGTTTGATCACTCACTGTTTGAGGTGGTAAGTCAAATAATAATTTCAGGGGGAGACAAGTTCTCTTGTTGGCCATTTTTATCTTGTGTCATACTAGATAACCTGTCGCTTACCATATGTTCATTCGTCTGGCGTGCTTTCATGGTGGAGAATATCTATGGGCTTTCATAGTGAAGAAGATGAAGGGGGGTCAGCTATATTAATAAAAATACAATTCCCATTATCAACCCTCTGACTCAAGGCCTATTCTAGTGCAAAATATGAAGTTGATCCATCAATTGCAAGATGGTCTGTATAAACATGACACACATACATGCTCCTTTCTAGTAGTAAATAATAAATACTAAGATTAAACAAGACCGTGCGACATAACAGTAAGTGTTGTATTGCTGTAATGTTATACATAGAACAAATAGTACTGCATCATAATCATGTACTGCTGTGTGGCTTCACACGTCACAGCTGGTGCTATTGTATGGAGATGCTATGGAGCAGTCATACAGCTGATGTTATGTCTAATGAGTCGAATGAAAAAATAGTATTTACAAATATGTTATTTAATAACATTTCTATATTTTAGTCGGAATGGCTGACGACTTAGTCAGTGTGACGGAGTGGTTGACACATTCACTGTCGATTTAGTCAGTGTAACGGAGTGGCTGACACATCCAATGACGACTTAGTCAGTGTAACGGAGTGGCTGACACATTCACTGACGACTTAGTCAGTGTGGCGGAGTGGCTGACGCATTCATTGACGACTTAGTCAGTGTGACGGAGTGGCTGACACATCCAATGACGACTTAGTCAGTGTGGCGGAGTGGCTGACACATCCAATGACGACTTAGTCAGTGTGACGGGGTGGCTGACACATTCACTAATGACTTAGTCAGTATGACGGAGTGGCTGACATATTTACTGACGACCTTATGGTGTAGATCTCATACTAAACAGGCAGGTTATATAACAGAAGATGCTGATTGAGCTGGCCAAACACAGTCGCGATGTCCGCTGTGAATTACCTGATGATGCTGGTGAAGGCAATGGCTCTGTTAAAATAAAATAGAATATGTTAAAACACACCACTACATTATTTGCTTTGTCCGACCACTACATTCTAAGCCGGAAATGGAGAGTTATTGTTGATCAAGTACAGACCAATTATCATGGTAGGCCTATGGTGCTATAATCAGTCAGGTGTGACCGAGCTGTTGATTATGAGGGATCCTCATTATGATCGGATGAGTTTTATGTCAGTTAAAAACCCTCTGAGCCCTACATTCTTAGCCGTGGAAAAGGTTTTCTACAGCTAAGTCGAATTCCCCGGGCTTTATACTATACGTAATGCTGTGTAGTTGTGTTTTTGTTTGTCATTGGTACAAAAGTTAACAGTTTTTTAACAAAAAAAAAAAACCAGCATGAGAGATTTAGTTACAATGACATCTGTTTGCTGATTGATCAAATAATCAAAGGTTATGGAGATAATTATTATTGGCAGATATGGGGTTTGAGTAAGCGAGCAAGTCTATTGTTGCTCTATGTGATGCTTGTATCCCGAAAATTATCACCTCAGTTTGAATTTGTAGGATGTTAATCCTAAAGCGCTGAATTATTCTTGTATAAACCATGGGGACCAAAATCTGGATGTCAAAGAGATTTTTTCAATTTGAAATCATAAATGGCTTAGTCAGCTCTTTCCACTTCATTAGAATACCTATGGCGTGGCTCTACAAACACTATATTTTTTCAATTCTTTTAGTGTGGAGACCAGCTTCAGACGTCAGAATATGACGTCTATAGACGTCAGAATATGACGTCTATAGGCGTCGAATTCTGAGGTCTAAAGTCGTTTCCAGGCGATTTTATAATGTTGATGACGTGACCAACGACACTTTGAGAGTGCACTGTTAAGATATATATACTTCTTTATGTCATTCTTGACTGATGAATCTGTTTAAAAAGTATTGACTAAAATGTATCAAAAAATGCAGCTGCTTATTGCAAATAGAGGTTTTTTTAATTTAAAGTTGTATTTTTTCTTCATTTGAATCTGGTGTTTGTGTCAGCAATACCGGTTACAAATTAAAAGAAAAATATCACGTACTTATTATGCAGCCCTAAATAGTCATTGATTATTACCTGGGGCTTTGTAAGGATACTGATGGGGACTGACACAGTATCTCCATTCTCCAGCGGGACACACGGCACATAGTACCCCCTTCCTGCACAGCCTCCTACTGCCACATCTCTGTCCAGGAGACAGTCCCGTCAGCACTGTAACAACAACAAACATAAACAATCACAAACATATCCATGTACAATCCCTATCACAATCATACCCATCTACAATTGCATTGACAACAGAGAAATTCCACATTCCGCCTGTGAAAGTCGCTGTAATCATGGTGATGGAAAAGCAGTTTCTTGCATGTGAAATCACTTGGCAAAAACGTTTCTCGAAAACGAGTGAAAACGCTGTGAAAATTGTTTGCATGCAAAGGCGACCTAAGGCAGAATAATGACAATGAATGCTAACATTTAGCTCAAACTAGGGCAACATACTGACATGAATGATGACATTTAGCAGAAAAAACCCCAGCAGATACAAGACGTTTAATTGATGTTGGTTGTTGGACATTTAGCTCAAACTAAGGCAAAATACTGACATTAATGCTATCATTTAGATGAAAACTAAGGCATAATACTAACACTGAATGCTGATATTTAGCTTAAATTCGGATAAAATACTGACACTGAATGCTGACATTTAGCTGAAACTAACCCAGCAGACACAAGACTTTGGACCAACGTCTACGACGCTGGACCAAAGTGAAACCAACATCATTTCAATGTCTTGTGTCTGCTGGGATTTCAGACCACTGAATTGTTCCTGCACACTCACCATCACTGAATAGACATCTTGGCGTTTCTCTCGTGAAGTATGTCTGATTATACAGGCTGTACTCCAGCTCTGTGCTGACGTAAACATTACTGCCCTCACGACATGCGCACTGCCGACGTGAGCAGAAAGCCCCACTGATACACTCGCCGTCATAATCACAAGGCTTCGGAAATATATCTGGCTCATATAAAACGGCAGCTGTGGGAGAAAATGAGACATGAACAAAAATTTAATGCTTTTAAGGTATGTAATATTGTTAAAACCTTACAACGCTGAATTATTTTGTATATAAATCATGGGGACCAAAGGGTTTGTTTCAATTTGAAATCATCATAAATGTCTTAGTCAGCTCTTCTTGCTTCATTTGAATACGGTGCCTATGTTATGAGTCTACGGCCATTATAAAAATCTTTATACGTCATAATCCGTCCCCGCGCCGAATCTAATACTGTGAATCTAGTAATTTTCGCGTATTTAAATCTTCGCGAAATTCCGATTTTGGGACTTTCCACCTAGTTTAAAATTCGCAATTTTTTTATTTTTCTTTAGTAGCGCTAACCTAATAATAATTTTTGCGAGATTTTTTAATTCACGGAATTTGTCCTCTCCGCAAAATTCGCGAAAATTAAAACTTCGCGAATATTACCAGATTTACAATATTACATGTGAAGGTATATCACAATGCTAAGGGTTGCCATATATGGGGCATCAAAAAATACAAAGATTGTCTACCCTTTAATTTAACCCATACACTGCTATTATGACGACTATAGTCGTTTTTAATCCTCGAAGCTCTGAATTATTTTTGTATAAACCATGAAGACCAAAGGTTTTTTTCAATTTGAAATCATTATAAACGTCTTAGTTAGCGCTTTTCGATTCATTTGAATACTTATGTTATGGGTCTGGGGCGATTATACATATTTTTACTCCTACAGTGCGGGGATCGACTTCAGACGTCAGAATCTGACGTCCACAGACGTCAGA
>OZ024916.1:14798653-14877546 GCA_964017125.1 Flabesymbios commensalis
AATCAATCATCAATCATCAATCAATCAATTAATCATTCAATCAATCAATCAATCAATCAATCAATCAATCAATCAATCAATCAATCAATCAATCAATCAATCAATCAATCAATCAATCAATCAATCAATCAATCAATCAATCAATCAATCAATCAATCAATCAATCAATCAATCAATCAATCAATCAATCAATCAATCAATCAATCAATCAGTCAGTCAGTCAGTCAGTTAGTCAGTCAGTCCTCTGTTTATTTTCTGTTTCCCTTACCTCTCGCCTCCATGTCGTCACAGCCCCCCTCAGCTATACACGTACACTTCCCCTGTAAGCAGTCTGTTGCCCCCACACACAACTCTGTGTATTCGTTACACGTTTCTCCAATCACACGCACTGCAAAACATAATAACTCTGACCATATTTTACTGCTACATTATGTCGGCAAACTCACAACCACAACGGCAGCTTTTGTTTTCGCTCTTCCTCTTAAGAATTGGATATTTTTTTAAATTTTCAGCTTGTCTGGTCCAACGTTATTTTCATTACCTACACCAAGTAATTATTCAATAACTCTTGTGAAAATACTAACACTGTTTATCTGTAGGTAAACATTGTTCGTATGAAAATAGTGTTTCTAAATTGAGCACACAGTTTTGCAGCTCAAATCGTATAGGTCTACATCTCGCCTAATATATAGCCACATGCTCTGTCAAAATTTACAATATGAACAGATACAGGTAACATTTTATTGAATTAAATACGTCCTTAGAATTCTACTACAAATACAGAAGAAACACAAAACAAAAATTTTAGGTTAAAGTTTCGTTGGAGAAAATCGTTATAGTGGTAGATTTGTATGAACTCTAGTCAACTGATTAATCTTGTTAATGGATGTACTGTGTTACTATATATGTATGCTCGTTACACTCCGAGACGTCTAAATACTGGATGTACATATATTAAATATAGCTACGTGCATCTTCAGGCATATAAATGTGCCAGATGTACACAGACATGGATTTTAATACATCAGTTTAGATACACCTTCAAACATATGGATGTACTGGATGTATATATTATATGTGTATTTTTATTGACACTTCCATATAATACATATTATATCGTCACCTCGGAGCTAAATGATCCTATCTGACACTCGCTAGAGTGGCAGATAGGATCATTTAGCTCCGAGGCGACGATAACGATTTGACAGATTTGCCGAGACATTCATTCTTATATATTACATTTACCACGTCATATTATAACTAACAACTCATATAGTACACTCACATTTCCTCCATATATGTCCTTCCATGCTATCAGAGGGGACATAATCATTTACATAATAACTTATATTAGTGTACTCACATGGTTACATGTCCTCCTATGGTACCAGGGGGGACACTACAGGATCAATTATTGTAGACATTTTTGCATGACCTTCTATGGTACCAGAGGGGACACATACATGATCTTTTTAGTGCAGACATTTTTTACATGTCGTGCCATAGTAGGCGGTACCATGGGGGGGGGATCACTTACTTTAGTGTACTCATATGTTTTACATGTCCTTCCGTGGTACGCGGTACCGGGGGGAAACGTACATAATTATTTTATGTACTCACATTTTTTTACATGTCCTTCTATGGTCCACAGATACAGGGGGAGGCACGTACATGATTATTTAATGTACTCACATTTTGTACTTGTCCTTCTGTGGTACGCAGAACCAGGGGGACACGTACATGATTATTTTATGTACTCACATTTTGTACATGTCCTTCTGTGGTACGCAGAACCAGGGGGACACGTACATGATTATTTTATGAACTCACATTTTGTACATATCCGTCTGTGGTCCGCAGAACCAGGGGGACACGTGCATGACTATTTTATGTGCTCACATTTTTTACATGTCCTTATGTGGTCCGCGGCACCATGCGGGCAGGTACAAGATCACTTAGCTTAGTGTACTCACATTTTTTACATCTCCTTCCGTGGTCCGCGGTACCAGGCGGACACGTACATGATGCCGTCTGACATTCGGGGTACTTCGTACACACTGCCCCCATTCCCTGACAATCCATGTCTGATAGACATATCACAACCTGACCTAAAACGTCACCTGCAATATAACAAACACTAGAACGTTAGTCACAAACTCATATATATAAAACGTCACCCCCATCAGATTAACATTGATTAATCAGTGTTAATGGCGTCAAATTGCTAGCGTCTTTAACCTCTCCATTGGTTTACAGACCATACTTGGGGGGTTTTAGCGTAGGTTCGAATAGAATTATCGTTTTTTGTAAAACCCCATATTCATGATCGGAACCACACAGCTGTCCAATAATTTAGTATATGTAGCTTACAAAACCATGCAACCCTCAGAGAGATATAACTTTTGATACAGCTACATTTCTTCTTGATGCATCAGATAAAAATTTATATTTCCCTTAAAATCTATAAATTCTTAAAATATAAGATACTTTTTATCGTTGACTACCTCCAACTATTCATTCCTAATACAAAATCTCTTCTAGTAGGCCTACACAGTAGTCGTTTATGCCCAAGTCACACGGGGCTTTTTCTGGTAAAAGAGAGATACGTTGTAACACTGTAAACTTCCGTAAATGACCGCAAATTATATTTTGTGAACCGTAAATGACCTAAAATGACCTCGGCTTTTTCCAGGTCTGAGGTTGGAAAAAGTGATTTCGGGGCTTTTTTATGAATTTATAAGGTGACATACGGTTGGCTATAAGCGCTCTAATGCGAAGATTTAAGGTTATTTGCGGTGAAATAGGGTTATATAATGAAATTTACGGTTCTGTGCGGTCGAGAAATGTTCAATGAGGTCCAATACGGTCATTCACGGTCTGACAGCGGTCATATACGGATTCACAAGAGGTGTTTCACGGAGATTTTCTGTTAAATACGGAATAATTATTTCGTGGTAGGTTCGGGTCGGGGGTTCGGGTCCATACGGTCCAGGGATGGGATCCAATACGATCCATATTCGGTCCAATACGGTCCATATTCGTTTATGTACAGTGTAATACGGTCAGATAAGGAGAAATAGGGGTAGGCCTATTAAGTGTTATTTAATGTTAGTGCTCACATCACAGGGTCATATTAGGTCATTTACGCTGCCTTGCGGACTGGCTCACGCGGTGTGACAAAACGGATAAAAGCAGGACCAACTTAGAGAACTGAAATGCTTCAATCTGCAGGCCTACGTGTATTATTTAGAAAAAAATGAATTGGATGCGGTTTTAGGCCACCTTTGTGCACATAATTATGTGACCGGATTTAGCAAACGATGCCAGGGCTCTTAACCCTTTCATGCCCACGTTCTTTTCATGATTTAAAAACAAAAATGATAACGCAATACAAACAGCCCGCCGCCATTATTGAATTTAAAAAGTTTAACTTAAAGTTATCTAATAATTTTTTTCAGCCGCTATCGAACTTTTCCGCGAACTGCTTATCAGTAACATGCATAACAAATTTGAACAGGATACATGAAAAACTTCAAGTTATCGCGCGCACAAGGTCAAATTATTGATGTAAAATGCGAAAAATCGCAATTAATCGGCCATTTAAAAAAAATTTCAGCCATTATTGAACCTATCCGAGAACTGGTCATTTGCAACATGCATAACAAATTTGGAAAGGATACATAAAAAACTTTTCAAGTTATTGTGCCCACAAGTGGATGTTAACGCCGACGCCGATGACGTCGAACTTCAATTGCAATAACCCACCTTTTTTAATTAAAATTAAAAGGCGGGCTAAAAATGATCGGCAATAAAGAATAATAACCGTTGTTGCTATGGGCATAAATGGCAACGACTATTAACATGAATAACGCATTTCAGAAAAAAATAAAGATTTTGCAAACCTATAATGGACATGTACCAACTTACAGGCGCTTATTATTACATTATTTCTCGTCATCTGCACTTATAACATCAAAAAAGTATAAACTTACACAGCTTAATCTGTTATATTCTTGAATAGGAGCTTAGCGACAGTAAGATCGGCAACGATAAAAATATCCAATCCTATAGAGAAATCATGTACACGGACCGCTATTTTCATTGTTTACAAGTGTCACATGATTTAATTGTCAAATGACACTTGATAATACAATAATTTCTGCTGAGGTAGGCGTAGGGTAGCCTTGGTTAACATAATAAAAATAACATCACTTAGATTATTTATTACACCTTGCATAATACATTCTGGCCGGAATGTTACCTGTTTAAACGCCTTATATCCATATAGAGGCAATGTGAACAAAGGGTGAGTGTGAATAATAATGTATGGGGAAAACGGCGTCATATTTCACCGGCCACTGGTGGTCGTATGGGCACGAGAGGGTTAAAAGCCAAAATGGCCTTGATTTGACATATTTTCATTTTTTTATTTTAATATGATTACTTTCAAATCCTAAAATTATGTGGCATAGAAATTGATGTAGATGTTGAAAAAAAATATTCATAGTTAATAATTAGTTTAATTTTTAGTTTCAATTACACTCCAATCAGTTATATTTGTTTCTATTTACATGTTACCTTGGCAACAGAAGGAAATATGGATACAGTGAAAAAATCCTGATGATAAACATTTCTGGCAGCTACTTTTAAAGTGTTCAAAGTGTTAGAATTATACGTCTATTATTATTACGTCTAGAATTATACGTCTGCCCTATCTCTCCGCCTTAACCCACTAACTCTGCATTGCACCTTATATCTCCTTGTATGTCACTATATCTCCGTATCACACCCTATATACCCACCCAGTGAACCGTAAAATACATTTTCACAGCGCTCGTCGGTCCGTATTTGACCTTCTGAAAATGTAATTTTTGAGCCTGTATTTATCAATTTCAGGGGCAATCGTATATCGCCTTAAAAACATTTTCTGTCTGTATATAAACGCAAGTGACCGTATATAGAATTGTTTGGACCTTATAAGACCCTATCTCAACGAATCAACAACCTTATATCTCCGGCTGTTTCCCCGTAAATGACCGTGCTAATCACCCAGACAGTATCTCTCATTTTGCGAACGTATCTCTCCGAATCATACCGTATATACCCGCCCGTACAGATAGGCATATATACGGTCCATTTTTAGCGAGGTGTGTTACGGAACGACGATAAGCTCCCTCAGTAATCGTATATGAACGTACATAACCGACACCGAACGCATATGACCGTACATACTCGTAAATAACCGAATAAAGACCGTAAATCTCATTTCTGAAACCGAATATGACCGCCAGAAACATCCGTAAATCTCCGAAAAGAACTGTACAACTGCGTATTATTATTTTTCGAAAACATGTCAAAAATGCCAAAAATACCTTATGAGGCCGCATCTGACTATATTACTCCGCGTATGACATTCCAATTATCATGGACCGCGGCTCGAACTGCCGACTTTCGCACGGTTCAAACCGTATCTCTCTTTGCACCGACCGCCACCTCGAACCGCCTCAATGTGACTGGGCCTTTAGGGCGAACATGTATAACTTTATTTTGTTTGCCAAAGTGTCAGTCAGAAAGGGTCACCGGTGTGTTTAACAGAAAAGTCTCAGTCAGGATAGGTGTGCCTCAAAGACAAGTGTCAGTCAGAATAGGTGTATATCAAAGACAAGTGTCAGTCAGAATAGGTGTGTATCAGAGACAAGTGTCAGTCAGAATAGGTGTGTATCAAAGACAAGTGTCAGTCAGAATAGGTGTATATCAAAGACAAGTGTCAGTCAGAATAGGTGTATATCAAAGACAAGTGTCAGTCAGAATAGGTGTGTATCAAAGACAAGTGTCAGTCAGAATATGTGTATATCAAAGACAAGTGTCAGTCAAAATAGGTGTATATCAAAGACAAGTGTCAGTCAGAATAGGTGTGTATCAGAGACAAGTGTCAGTCAGAATAGGTGTGTATCAAAGACAAGTGTCAGTCAGAATAGGTGTGTATCAAAGACAAGTGTTAGTCAGAATAGGTATGTCACAGAGACAAGTGTCAGTCAGAATAGGTGTGTATCAAAGACAAGTGTCAGTCAGAATAGGTGTGTATCAGAGACAAGTGTCAGTCAGAATAGGTGTGTATCAAAGACAAGTGTTAGTCAGAATAGGTATGTCACAGAGACAAGTGTCAGTCAGAATAGGTGTGTATCAAAGACAAGTGTCAGTCAGAATAGGTGTGTATCAGAGACAAGTGTCAGTCAGAATAGGTGTGTATCAAAGACAAGTGTTAGTCAGAATAGGTATGTCACAGAGACAAGTGTCAGTCAGAATAGTGTGTCTCAAACACAAAAGTCAGTCAAAATAGGTGTGTCACAGAGACAAGTGTCAGTCAGAATAGGTGTGTATCAAAGACAAGTGTCAGTCAGAATAGGTGTGTCTCAGAGACAAGTGTCAGTCAGAATAGGTGTGTCACAGAGACAAGTGTCAGTCAGAATAGGTGTGCCTCAAAGACAAGTGTCAGTCAGAATAGGTGTGTATCAAAGACAAGTGTCAGTCAGAATAGGTGTGTATCAGAGACAAGTGTCAGTCAGAATAGGTGTGTATCAAAGACAAGTGTTAGTCAGAATAGGTATGTCACAGAGACAAGTGTCAGTCAGAATAGGTGTGTCTCAAACACAAAAGTCAGTCAAAATAGGTGTGTCACAGAGACAAGTGTCAGTTAGAATAAGTGTGTATCAAAGACAAGTGTCAGTCAGAATAGGTGTGTCTCAGAGACAAGTGTCAGTCAGAATAGGTGTGTCACAGAGACAAGTATCAGTCAGAATAGGTGTGCCTCAAAGACAAGTGTCAGTCAGAATAGGTGTGCCTCAAAGACAAGTGTCAGTCAGAATAGTTGTGTATCAAAGACAAGTGTCAGTCAGAATAGGTGTGTCTCAGAGACAAGTGTCAGTCAGAATAGGTATGTCACAGAGACAAGTGTCAGTCAGAATAGGTGTGTCTCAAACACAAAAGTCAGTCAAAATAGGTGTGTCACAGAGACAAGTGTCAGTCAGAATAGGTGTGTATCAACGACAAGTGTCAGTCAGAATAGGTGTGTCTCAGAGACAAGTGTCAGTCAGAATGGGTGTGTCACAGAGACAAGTGTCAGTCAGAATAGGTGTGTATCAAAGACAAGTGTCAGTCAGAATAGGTGTGTCACAGAGACAAGTGTCAGTCAGAATAGGTGTGTATCAAAGACAAGTGTCAGTCAGAATATGTGTGTATCAACGACAAATGTCAGTCAAAATAGGTGTGTCACAGAGACAAGTGTCAGTCAGAATAGGTGTGTATCAAAGACAAGTGTCAGTCAGAATAGGTGTGTCACAGAGACAAGTGTCAGTCAGAATAGGTGTGTCACAGAGACAAGTGTCAGTCAGAATAGGTGTGTCACAGAGGCAAGTGTCAGTCAGAATAGGTGTGTATCAAAGACAAGTGTCAGTCAGAATAGGTGTGTCTCAGAGACAAGTGTCAGTCGGAATAGGTGTTTATCAAAGACAAGTGTTAGTCAGAATAGGTATGTCACAGAGACAAGTAGTCACCCTGATATTATACTGTCGTATCTACAGTTTTCATTATTCCGAGATAATCGAAAAAAACTAAATTATAAAAAAAGTAGTAATATTTCAGCCTTGTCTTAAAAAACCTTTGTAGATATAAGAAATAGACGTTTGTTCAATGTGAAGAAAATGCAACCAGACCTTAGCGTTGCATAGCAAAAAGCATTTAAAAAAGATACGACCTTATAATATTTTAAAATATGGCTAGTGTATGATATTACATAATATTACATAGTTGTATGCGCACATACGACAGTGTAATATATAAGTAGGATTTTTTTCAGAATTAATTGATTTCACGTTTTAATAACTTTCCAGTAATGTTTAACTGCAAAACAGACATTAAAATTGTATATTGTACAAAAAGTGGTTAAACGATGTATGTACCACATACGACTGTATAATGTTGACAAAAATGTCAAATGTGTGAAAATATCAGTATTATAGAGTTGTATCTGCAGAAACAACTTCTTGAATCAAAATTGTTAAATGACTCAAAATGTTTTACGTAAAACACTATTATAAACAATTCATAAGTTTATATTGTTTTTCGCCTTAATTCGTCATAAAATTCTAAAATTTGACAGTTGTATGTGGCAGATACAACGCTGTAGAATAAAAAAATAAAGGTAAAATTACAAAATTAAAATACTACATAGTTGTATGTGCAGATACAACTATAGGAATTAGAGCATCCGATTAAAAAAAAAAAATTCCAAATAAGTGACAATCCCATCAGAATAAATTTAAGAAAAACATGGTGAAAATTACAAATGTTTTGTTATTTAAAATTACACTGTTGTAAGTGGCACATACGACCTTGTAATATATAACTTGCATTAAGATTGTGTTGTATCTTAACAGAAATACAATAATGAATAACGTTTTCTATCTAATGTGTTTTTCGAACCTATGCAAAATCTGCTCGAGTATGTGATTGTTCTTGTTATAATTATGCAGGTGACATTGTCAACAATGTTAAGCATGAATGTCACTTGTTAGGTTAACATACAATTTATTCTGATTTTATATCGGTTTATAATTGTCATTTCGCAATTCATATTATGGTTTGTTTTTATTCAATTACTAAAGTTACTTGACATTTTACATGTTTTACAGAACATTCAACGAAATATTAACTGAAATTAACACTTAGGCTCTTACATAAGTATCTAAATCAATAATGTAACAACAAAAAATTCCTAACAAGGGTCATTGAAAATCTAATGCGTTTAACTACATGAACTAAGCGTAAAAAACAACAGTTTTAAAAAATATTACAAGAACATATTTTTCTAAAATAACAATACAGAATATTGTCTCTTTAGGGTGAAAGTCAGTTAGCGCAGCGATTCAGCAAATAATGATGAAGCCTACTCACAAATCAACTAACAATTAGCATAATACTGTAATTAAATAGCTAAAGTCAGCCTAGAAATTTTAAATGACTTCTTATTGGAGTAAATTATTTTATAAGACACATTCGAAGCCAGTTTAAAGGATCTGACTCATTACGAATAAACATGACTGTGTGGTCTGGGGCAATTCACAGACACGCATAACATTGCTCAAGTATATACATGTGTCTGCCTTTCTTCCCAATGGTGCTGTGGATAAATCGTTTTTCATTTTGTTTGTGTGTCCACATTCGAGAACGCAGTGTACAATCTTATCCATTTTAAATCGGTGCATTGCAGCAGTTATCGGATAAAAAATACACCCTATTTTTCTCTTTACCAGACTGTTTCTGTAATTATTGAATCACACAACTTGCTTTTTTACTCTCTTTGTGTAATTGCTTCATACTACATAAACCAGTGTACATCAATAGTGTCAAGATCATAAACACTTAGAATGTGAGCTTCCCGCTTCCTTCTATGATAGTATAGAGATGATGGTTGTCAATGAGGGCTGTTGATGACATGTTGTTAGCCAAAACAACCGACAACCACATTAGAATATTGCTTAGCTTTTAGTTTCGCAATGTGTTTTTTTGCCGAGCATATATTTTATTTATCAGATCACCATTGTTTAATTTAAAATTAATGTTGGATGAAAAATAATTTTTAATAAGTTATAGGATGAGCCCCCACACCTCCAGACAAATTAGCTTGACAATGTTGATTTCACTATAAGCAGGCAGGTTTTTGACCACAGAAAACAGAAATATAGATCTATTGACAATGTATAAGGAACTGAATCTAAGGTAAAGAATTATGTGTTCCATCTGATATAGATATTTTTGGTAGAAATAAATACGTCGCTGACTGTGTGAGTATGATTAAACACTGGCAGTGACGTAGCTAGGAGTAACATAATGTGGAAGCACACTGATGGATTGATAGAGTTTAGGCGTTACGAGGCAACTCTACCGCTATCAATTCATGGTGTTCTGAAGCACTGAACTATTTTAAGATCGGTGCGAATCGAACGGGCAACTAGTTTCGTGCTGATTGTAGACAGGGGCACAGCATTTCATAAAAATGTCGTTGAGCCCTGAATAGTCACTGCCCCCTCCTTTTTTCTATTGTTTCCAGTCGGGATTATCTAGCCGAAAAACGAGTGGACTAAATTTCATCATGCATTATTAAACGTCTACCAGTAATTATTTTTTAATAATGTAGAGTGCATCTGAGTACCCGGTATGACTGGGCCGCCTAACTCATTTACTGCGCGAGGCCCAGTCACACTGACCCCCATTTTGTTTCCACAGCCAGCTGTGTAAAAACGACACTCGCGCTGCCTACCAAAAAACTCGAATGCCATGAAATTGAGACGAATATTTCAAGTGCCTACGAAAACAATGCCATTTTCAGCAGGCGTAAACTATTGATTGTATTAGGACTATTACACTTAAAAATGGAGGTCACTGTGTCAGAGCCTTGCGATGTCATCAGGGTAGCATATGAGGTCAACTCAGAAACACTGGCAAACATTATGTCGCGGCCTCCGTCTGTGACGGTGTAGTATACACATTGTCTCTGCAGGTTGGGTTGGATACCCCTCTTCATATAGTAAAAATGACCTTCACACAACGTTGTATAAATTATGGGCCAACGGTGTAAACATTAAACCAACAATAAATTTCAGAGCGTTCACACATAGTTGTCCTTATAATTATACGCATTTCATATAATATATAATTATACGTCATTTCAAGTAGTAGTAGTAAATCATTGCTTTACGTCACTTTTCGGCACAAAAGGTCATACGTCATTTCAAATAGTTATAATATATAATCACAGCCAACATTGTAAGTCATTTAAAATATTTTAGAAAATAAAACCCAGTGAACAGGAGCCGTTGACACAAAGTTTGTTTGAATGTTGGGCCAACGTCGCAGACAGTGGACCAACATTCAAACAACATTGGGTCAATGTATCTTGTCTGCTGGGAAAAAACAGAAAATATCATGTGTAATAATATTTATGTTATGACCCAACAAACACGATACGTTGAGCCAATGCTGCTTTAATGTTGGCCCATTGTCTGCGACGCTTGCCCAACAATAAAACAACATTGGCTCAACATATCGTGTTTGTTGCAAATCACCTATTAAAAGTATTACAAAAATATATATTTCTTAATAATAGGACAATAATTTATAAAGGAAGAATTACAAATAACCACTGATAACATGACATTCAAAAATAATTTCTAAATTCTTATAATCTTCGCTTAGATCTACATAAAATTCGTCGCCTCGGAGCTAAAGGATCCTATATCCCACTTTAACGAGTGTCAGATAGGATCCTTTAGCTCCGTGGCGACGAATTGTTAATCTTCAAGATCATAATCACTTATACAAGATATCATTTTTCTTTTTATATTGGTTATCCTTCCTTTAAATGCATTTGAAAATTATTTCAGTAGACATTTCTGGAACAATTTCACTGCCCATTGTCTGACACTCAACTGTAATTAAATTTATTCGTGTCAGAGGCTGTTATTGTGGGTCTACATGTGGAAATTTAAAATAAAAGCCTATGCTCATCCATTATACAATAAATAAATTCTTAAAAAGGAAATATATATTTCTTATCTTTTTTTTCAAAACTTGAGAGTCTCCTCAGAAATAAATTCGCTGTCACCAGGGTATATAAATAATGGTAATTGAGAAATATTCTTCATTTCGCTCTTATTTTCTGCAACGACAAGGGCTAGGGAGAGCAACACGTCCAGCTTTGAGACGTTGTCCATTGTAAAAGACCTCCGTACTGCGGATTTTGATTGTGGTGTGTCATAATTATGAAACATCAATTTTACTTTGGAACAATGTTGTTTCAAGTATGGGTCAACTATTATGTTATTGACCAAGTTGAAAACAGCGTTGATATCATTTATTAACTTGTTTTCTAAAATAGTATGAAAAAAGTGTCCATTGTTTATTGTCTACTGTCTTAGTGGCGCCAGACACCAGCCGTAAATGGGTGGGGTGTTGGTAGAGGGGGTTTCTTAAGCTACAGTCACACTGGGACGCGGATTGACACGCTGCCCGCGGATTGAGCGAAATAGCCGAAATCGGCAATCCGCGCCAGACCGTCTCCAACCGCGTGTTCTAATCCGCGCGGTGTGCCTACACACCCAGACGGACGAAAAATGGCGTACACACACCGTAGAAATCGTCTGTGAGCGTCTGAATCGTGTACGAGTGTGGATGTGTGCACACGTACCGTAGGTGTCGTACACATACCGCATGCGGTGTGCGCACGCCACCTACGGTACGTGTACACTCACGCACGCTTCCTACGGTGTCTCTACACTTACGGACGCTCACTCACGGGAACCGACAATTGAGGACGGTCTGATGCGATTGCGACGCTTGGAGACGGTGTGTGTACGCTCACCGCACGTCCAGACGGAATGCCTACACGAGGCGACGGCCAGAGACGGTGTGTGTACAAAAAAGTGCGACAACCCACGCACCTGCACGTGTTTATGCGACATTATAAAAACCGCGCGCACATGATTTCTTCCATTGGGTTTGTACATGCTGGTCCGTGCTTGTCCGCATGCATGTTTCACACTGGCTTGCCTAGTATTCTATTTCAACTCGAATTTATTTATATTAGATATATTCATTTTATTGCTTCTTTATTTCTCGTTGTGTAACACATGTACATTGTAGAATATCGTTTTCCTATATAAAATATATCCTCAATTTATATTTATTATAATGCATGTTATACTATTTGATATCTAACTTGAAAGATATCTTTATAACAATATATATCTTCAAATTATATCTCATTCCAGGGGTCCAGATACCCACAAAAAACTCTGGTAGCCATGTGGACCCTTCAGATGTCCACTTAATCATATAGATTAACATGATTATTGCCTATAAAAAAATTGAGCATGGTATATTATAAAGATAATGACGTCATCATTTTGAGGATAGGCCTAAATGTGTGCTTGTCAAATCTCGGAAAATATCACTCTCGACGCGAGATCGTACGAGACATTTCAATCACACTGACCAATCAGAGTTTGTACATGCCTGTCAATCAACCCTGTTGGTTAGCTATCGATAATGCATGATAGTGATCCGTGTCAGCATATAAATATATTTATACAACACATTTAAATCTATTTTAACTCTTCCATTACCAAATTCGCATTTATGCGAAATCCACAAGTGTATGTACTTGCATTAATTGCAAAGGGAGACATTTCCTTACATGCGTGGTTGAAAATCGCCAACCAGAATGGTCAGTGCCGTACAATGTTCTCTTGCATTTTTAATTTGTGTGATGTGCGCATGCGCATATCTATTGCCTGTATTGCGTCCAGGGGATATACCTCAGGGGTCCTCCTTAAAAAAGTCGGTTTCTAGGGATAGTTTTATCAGGGGAAAGTCGGTAAAGGAAGAGTTAGGCTAATATAATTTATAAATTATTTAATAAAAGAACATGTTTATTCAAATCGTGTAACAAAACACGAAATAACGCGAAATGACAATCTTTTTAAAGCGGACAATACAACATCACAATACGAGCGCAATATTCCCTTACATTTTTTTATTTAAATCGTGTAATAAAACATTACAACACGAACACGATGTCTTTGCAATTTTTTATATCGCGCAATTAATCACTACAACACTAATATTATGTTTTTCCAAATCGTGTAATAAAACATCCTATCACTGATGTTATATTATTCATATGATAACTGCCAAGCCCGTAGGCTTGAAATGGTGCGACATGCTAAACTAGCCACTGTTACTGTTAGTGACGTCGCCAAGCATTGAGTAACCGCCCGCCAGGAGATCCAGTTCATTTTAGATTTATGTTTATTTAAAATAATCAGGGAATTACAAACACGAATATAAATATAATTCAAGCTTAAATGAGAGACAAAAATAGCTTAACACAGCGTACATAAAAGGGCTCTAATTATCTTGCCACCATGTAGACTTAAAAAGTGTACTGCGCGTCAGGAAACATTATGCTCCACAGTATTCTCCTGAAAATAATTAAAGCGACAATCAGGCTATAAAATCTTTAAAAAATCAGTATTTTTATTTTGGCTTCTGAATATGACCACATGATGTAAACATGTCCATAGACTATAGAACTGCGTACGCTTTTTTATTATTTTTTTGTGTTGTGCATTATATACCAGTTAAGCGAGATATAAAGACGGGCATTTCGTCTTTATATCTGCTTCTTTGCGACTTCTTTTTCTTGCTTTTTCTTCTCCTCTCCAAGCCCTCAGCAAATAAGAAATCGGGAATTTCGTCTTTATATCTGCTTCTTTGCGGCCTCTTTTTATTTCTTTTTCTTCTCTTTTGCCATGAGACCAAGTTTCACAGTAGTAATTCGTCAATGCTCTGCCAACTGCAGCTGCCAAGCCCTCAACTGCATTTGACGACAATGATGGAGCAACAGAAGAGCAACGGAGCAGATGGAACTTGGGGAAGGTCAACAGGGAAAAATGAAAAATACTCCGATCCACGTCCTTTTCATACGCGGTTCGCAAATTGACACATTTGGGTGGCGGACACAACAAAATTGTGTACAGACACAGCGAGATGGTGTACATACACCGTAGACAGCGTGAGGCAGCGTGACATACCGTGACATAGCGTGAGTAAGCGTGATATGTCGTCAAACGGTGTACAGAAACCGTACATGGCGTACAGAGACCGTAGGCAGCGTGACTAAGCGTGACTAGGCGCAGCCAGTAGCTACGGATCCACTACGCAGACCGTCCGACGGTGTACTCGCACCATGTCATGGCGTGAAGCACCGCACGGATGGTTTCGCAGCGTATAGTAGCGTACAGTATCGTGAGTATCGTACACTAACGTACAATCGTGTAGAGTGGCGTGCCTATCCCAGGCTGCAGCACCCAAAATTGGCATTAAATTTTTCGCGTGCGTAGGGTGGCGTAGGCTATTGTATAACAGTGTAGAACAGCGTAGGGACAGCGCGTTCCAGTGTAGGGGCTCCGTCTTGGAGAAGGGTGCAGGGTGAGCCATTTCCGGTCTGCGCTCCGTCGCGCACGCCCACGATACCTACGGTGTATGTACGATGCCTACGGTGTATGTACACAATCTCGCTGTGTATCTACGCTGATTCACGGATGATGGGGCCCCCGCGGACACCCGCGCTTGGCTACGAATTTTTGAACAAGAAGTTGATTCGCGGCAGCCGACGGATGGACGCGGTTGCCGCGAAAAGTGACGCGGTGACCGCCTGGAAATGTACGGCCACGGACGCTTACCGACGCTTACAGACGCTTACCGACGCTTACCGACGCTGATTCCCGGTGCGGGGCTTTTGCTCCTTCCGCGTGTGACCGTGTCAATCCGTACCCCAGTGTGACTGGGCCTTTAGAATCGTGGGGAGAGTGACTATATCCGATAATGAGTTCAGCAGTTCGACATTATGATAAATATATAGACCTCGGGCTGCGCCCTCGGTCTTTATTTCGCATACTGTCGACTGCTTCACCCATTATCTATTATATAAAAGCCAAATTATGACACAAAAAATAAATCAGAGGACGTTCTTAGATTAAATGGACATATGCTGTGTGGGAGGTATATATTGAGTGGCGGGAAATAGCGATTTTGTGAGGGTGAGCGTACAACGAAGGAAGAACCTTATTGTATTATAGTACAGAGTTTGCGCGTTTCTTCCCCCTTTGAATGTTCTCTTTCTATATTAATTTCCATTTTTTTTGATGAAATAAAATGTTCAATTTGACAAGCGAGGTCTACAGCTGTTGAAGTTGTTGCAGTTGTTATTTAAAGTAAGGCCTGTAGGGTTAAATCATGCAGAATAGGGTGT
This sequence comes from Flabesymbios commensalis, assembly GCA_964017125.1. Lineage (NCBI taxonomy): Eukaryota > Metazoa > Annelida > Polychaeta > Terebellida > Flabelligeridae > Flabesymbios > Flabesymbios commensalis. The sequence continues at coordinate 14,814,525 of OZ024916.1, forward strand.
TACTAGTGAAGAAAAAGATCCGAAGTCCAAGAGAGATTCAGCAAACAAGATACAGTAGTCCCCCTCTGATACGACTTTCATACTGCCAGAGAACCAACGTCGCATCCAAGGGGTAGTCGTATCTGGGAGGGGTGAAAAAACGTAAAATGGGCCGAATTTGATGTTTAAGACAGCCCTTTTAAACACCTCCATTTTCGTTGTGACACGATCAGCGCAGTTGACAGTCTGTGTTAATTGCCTGTTCTAACCGAAACACGTAATTCAGAAGTACTGGAAGTGGCTTGTGTTTTCATAAGCATTGAGGCAGTATTTTTTTTTACATTTCAATATAGGCCTATGCTTTACAGTACAAAACATGTGACACTGACTGTGACGGCTACTTTCAATTGATGTCAACGTCAAAAGTTAAGACTACATGTTGAATACTGAGTCATAGTGTCCATTCTGGCCCAGCATTAAAACAATGTACCCTATTATCCCTAATAAACGTACCAGGTAGGGAGACACAGTTGGGTCTTGTTTATTATATATGTGCATCGATATGTGATCAATATTACATTACCAAATAAAAATTTGAAAACAAATGTTATAGATGATGCCAGGATGTAGACTGTAATTCTCATTGAAATATTCAATGACAAACAGGCGAGGCAGGCGCCTTCTATGTTGACTAAGATGTGAAGTTAAACAGACAATACCGACAACCAGAGACACCGCAATACTAGCACAGATATTATCTTCACGTGTATACACTCTCGTAATGCACTTGGTTGTGAATATGGTCGGCGCGAGACGTTGGTGCAGTGTTGTTCTAATGCTGGGCCAACGTCGTCAATAGCGGCATCGGTTTGGCGTCTCGTGGCGGCGTACCGCGCTCACGTCTATTCCCCATGATGATGACTGTTAGACCTGCCTCATTTTCCAAATCAATAACTTCGCGAGTTTAGGAGCTATCATTATCTAATTTATATCATTATCTTTATATCAATATCATTATTTTCAGCGTTGAATAAGCTTTATGGTGATATTTATTACATGTCCGTGCGACCATAATTGAAAAAGCTAGGTTTTTCAAGTGGGATGTTTATCACAACTAGCCGACACACTGACACCGTTGACGTCCCCTGCTAATTTAAACATGGTTTTAAAACAATAACAGAAAAAGTATTCAAGATACAGTGAAAATAGTTATATCACCGGAAAACATTTTTCAGCCACTATAATCTGAAATGCGTTCCCAACGATGTGACTAGAATATTAAAGTCGTTATACATTTAGTCAGCTGGAAACATTATTATAAAAAGTCATCTCTTGTCAGTGTAGGGCTGCCAGACATCTACAGACGTGACACAGTCTGGGAACAGCTAATTTCAAAAAGTCGTATCTTTAGAACGATATTGCTATCTGGTACGGTGATTTGAAGCTACCAGTACACATCTTCACAGTGTATTGACCAAGATTGTGTCAATGCTGGCCCACATCATACGACGCTGTACCAGCCTTAAGCCGACGGTGGCTTAGCATACGTATCTACTGGGCTGTAATCGACGGTATGTACACACAAGCAATAGCTTCAGACCGGCAGCTCATGCCAGGCTGACAGTGCCACTGAGCAGCTAATTTTAAAAAGTCGTATCTTTAGAGGGAGGTCGCTAGGTAGTGCCATGATTTGAAGGTCGCATGTCGTAGGAGAGGGGAAATCGCATTTAAGGGGTGCTTAACAGTGTAAAGCACGTTGGTGCTCAGAAAAAAAGTCGCATAGTAGGAGAAGTCAGATCTGAAGGGGGTCGCATCTGGAGGGAGTATTGTACAACAACACATAATACAATTTTCAGTGCACACGCATGTTCAGTGCCTCATGATTTAGCTAAGTATATATATCACAGAAAAAAAATATTTTGTCTCATTTAATAACAGATTAAGTTAGTCAAGTGAGGTTGCATCAATTTAAAGGCAAAAAAAATAGCTGACTGTACAAAACGGCCTTTGATCGTCTGAGAATCTATATATTTGTGTTTTGTGGTTATTTTGAAACTGAAGTCAAATTAACATGACAGTCCTGTGAACACTTGACTAGTCTAGTTTGCCATGATTATTGTAGGTACAACAAATTCTAAACAAAACATTGCAATTATAGAGTCGTATCTACCACATACATCAACTTCATTAAACAACAACATAGGAATGTTAAGAGAGCTGCTGATTCATTTTATTGCAGTTTTTATATAGTAATATTATCACAGCTGGTTTAAAACAGCGTTAGTGTAAAATTGCCCTATACTGACGTATCTACCAGATACAACACTATAAGATTTATATTTTTTCCAAATGTGTTGTATGTGCGCATACGACTCTATAATATTTTACTTTTTTAAAGATTAGCAAATCACTTGCAGATACGACTATGTATTAGTGTGATTTGACCTACTTATATCCGTAAGTGAAATTGAAAAATTTAATACAAGATGCGTATGCCCCTAATAACTTCAAATCAGACATAAAAGCACTTTTGAAAAAAATGTTAAATACGACAGTATAATATCAGGGTGACGAAGTGTCAGTCAGAATAGGTGTGTCTCAAACACAAAAGTCAGGCAAAATAGGTGTGTCACAGAGACAAGTGTCATTCAGAATGGGCGTGCCTCAGAATGTTTTCTACGTCACATATGATTTGCCTTTAATTAGTGTAAATAACTAGCCATTCTGGCTGAGAAACACAATGCTTAACAAAATGTTTTTGCGAATATTTAGCCAGTATTCTACTGACGGTATAAACAGATAAATGAATTTAAAACACTCCTGAACTATAGCCCATTAAGCATAAAATAACCCTAGCAGGTAAAATACTTTCATCCGAAGTTTTTTTTATTAATTTCAGCCCACCTTCTGTAACGCTGGACCAAAATTAAAACATCATTCGGAGCGTTCTGGTTTAGCCCTTGGCATAGTGCGGGGGTTCTGGTGCAGTGGTTAAAGCCCCCTACTTGGAAAATCGGAGATCGCAGGTTCGAACCCCACTTTGGACTTCAAGTTTCAAAGAAAAAAAAAGTTTCTTCCCCGCTCACTCGTAAAGATTTCATATTGTGGGAAAGCCTCCGTGACCGAGAAGTAGCAAGCTCAGCCCCAGATCGCCAGGGCTCGAATTTTGAATCCGGTGTCTAAGAGAGCAGTGTCATCTCATTCATCTCAACATCCTCAGGAGGTGCTCTTGGCCCAGTTTAGCCTATATATGCACAGAGATGGCCTAAAACCCCATTCACTTCATTTCATAGCCCGGTGGCATAAAAGAAGAGTCATAAACTACCAAAGCGTCTCAGCCACAGTTCATTGACTCAGTATATGACACGTTATCATAAACATGTCGTCCGCAAACGACAGAGGACAATAAATATCCCCGATTACGACCAGGAGTGCGTGATCACGTAAAAACCCATTTTCCTTCCCGGTGACCTGTGACCTGTAGTTGCGGGCCGCGTGAAAGCAGCGCTCTGCTCCTGCCACACACAATGTGCCGAGTCATTAACCCGAGAAGCGCTGCAGTACAAAATTGTTTTTTCACCCACTTGAGGTTGTATCACGCTCCCGCGATCCACAACCTCAAATGACTGAAAATCACTCATGTTTGTATAAATTTAGGACCAAGCATTTGCAAAGTTTGATGTTTAATCCTTACAGCGCGGGGATGGACATTAGACGTCAGAATCTGACGTCTAAGGACGTCAGATTCTGACGTCTAAAGTCGATCCCCGCACACTAAGAGTGAAAAATATTTCTAATGATCGTAGACCCATGCCATACGTATCCAAATGAATCATAAAGAGCTAACTAAGCCATTTATGAGGCTTTTTCGAATTGAATAAAAACCTTTGTTTCCATGGTTTATATAAGAAATATTCAGCGCTTGAAGGGTTAAACACTCATTTCCTTCCCTATAGTTGTAATTTAACCTGATGATAAAACAGATTTAAAACGACTATCGTAACACTTAGCAGTGTAAGGGTTTACGATTTTCGTCCTGCTGGACAGCCCGGATTTTCAATCTAAAGCAGGTGGATAAGGTTTAGCGACAATTTATGTGCTAACCGTTGCACGCCCGCCAATATATATATATATATATATATATATATATATATATAGTCTGCAGAGGGTCAGAGCAGAGCTCGTTCATTCTCCAGCACATGGCCATTGTCTGAGCCCAGACATTGTATTTTAGTGGCATATAACCCTTTTGTTGGCTCCCTCAATTAACCCCGTTTTCCTCCTAATAAATGTGATTTTGCCGTCCGTGCGGTCCGCCTTATTTCCGAGTAGAACATTGGAAATAACCAGAAGAAATATGGTGTAAAAGCAATAGTCATTTATTACAGAAAAGGTTATCGGCATCATTTGTGATATTGGATAGGATCTACAAGGTAATGAAAGGGGTACCGTGGAATGACATCAATAACAATTATTTTGCTATTTAGTTTTGGGCGAAGTAGTGTATCCCGCAGTTCATGATTTCATTTTTTTTTTCAAATTTTCAGATTAAAAAAAAAACATTTTTTCAACATTTCTAAGCATCCATATATAACCAAAATGATAACCGAAACAAGCTATTTGTACACGGATGGTTGAATGGTAGCACGGTGTGAACATGATGCAGTCCCTTTAACCGCCAAATTATTCAATCTGAATTTTCACCCACTTGAAGTTGTGTCTCGCTGACGCGATCCACAACTTCAAGTGAGTGAAAATTATTCAGACTTGACAAAATGGAGGATAACTGTTTTCAAATATTGCTGATTGATTTCAAATTTTATCTTTAACATGTTTAAAAGGTGGTACCTAATGTGCTAATAAAAAATAGAAAATCCGAATATATGCAGCACCGGCGGTCTAAGGGTTGATCGACATGTGAAATACGAGGTCCTTATTCACTTTTAGAGTCCGGGAGATGACGTAGAATAACAATAACAGATACATATTCATATATAATACCATATACATGATATAATGTTGTGTTGAGACTATAAACCACTATATAATTTGGAACATGCCCTGGATAGGTAGGTGTACTTACAGTTCAGACAGCTGAATATCGCAGCGATAATGAATGTAATAAGCTCCATCTGAAATTAAACATGTTAAAGTAGCAAAACACTTAACCAATTCTAAAACATTATAATTATATTGATAAGAATGTAGCTTAGGTTATTTCATTAACAACAGACACTGCTACTTAGTACATTTTATACACTGGCGGGAGAGTAGAGAGAAGCAATAGATAAAACAAATTATCCCAGAAATTGGATTCATGATTGTGTATCAGGGGCGTAGCCAGGGTTATGCACATGTGTACGCACAACGATAGGGGTACGGATTTACAGAGCTAATTCATGGCTGCTATTTTATGGGGGGAACCCCCATACCCGCTGCGCGAAGCCCAGCGGACACGGTGGGGGGTCCGGGGGGGGACCTCCTCCGAGGATAATTTCAAAAAAAGATCGCAAATGGTGGTATCTGATGTATTTTCGGTAAAGATATTGATTTATAAATTTTGAGTTTTTTTAATATTTTTTGTTTGAATTATATCAATTATATCAAGTTATAATATAATTTAAATCATTTTACCCAGTGATTACATATTGAAATCTACTGATTATTTTCGGTCAAGTACGATTATCCATAGATAGCCTCGACTTTTTAAAAAAACAGACATGGCGGATCCAGCATTTGACTATGTAGTCTACGTAGTGTCTTTGTGTGCACGAATAATAGCTAAGCTGGACATTCTGTGATTGATCATAAGGGGGCCACCACTCAATCGACAGGGGGTGGGGGGTGGAGTGTTTTTGAAGTAAATATTTTGAAATTGAATTTTCATGAAATAAATAATTGTCTGAAGGACATGTAAATAAAAAATTAATGGCATACAGATCTATATCCATGATTTTTATTACTATGCCAGCTGCCAGACAGTATACAAAACAGATAACCTTACACGAAAACGAAACTATACTTATATATACACTATATATATACACTATACGAAAACGTTATTTGATCATTATTACCTGGTTACATGATTCGCTGTGATAGGCATAAATCAGCCCTGAGCAAACATGAGATGTTGAAACAAAATTGTTTTAATTTTGGGCCAGTGTCGTGGACAATGAACCAACATTAGTATAACATTGGTTGAATGCCTGCATGGTATTTTACTCTTGTCACCAGTGTCTTCACGTCTGAGAAGCTAGTCAGTGTAGCATGGGATTTATGCATGTATACATGTCATTGTGCAGCCTATCATTTGTTTAACACAGTGCAGTGCAGGTACAAAAATAGATCGTTTAGAATTAGCCCCATAACGTTGCTGAAACAGAACTGCCACAGAATATAAAGCCCACTCAAGGGTAAAAAAGTGGGACATTTCTCAGGACGCTCATATCTAAGACATGCCTCGATTAATCAGGGTAATAAAAGGTTATTTTGTATACATCGTACGCTCAGTTCATTTGTAAAAAAAACAGTAAAATGTTATTAGCATTTTTCCACCTTGGGGTGGATATCGATCTCATTGACTGCCTGGTTGAAAAAAATTGATTTCCCCGGGTAAAACGAATGTAGACTCTAGTAATCCACGGTCCCACATCTTTACGGTGTGGGTTCGTCCACGGCAAGTTTAGCGGCACTATAGTCATACATGTCGTGAATTTGTGACTGTCATTGAAAAGAGAAACATTTAGGCCTATTGCATTTGTATCCTACTTTTCCGGCGTTTTATGCAACACCACATAAAGAATAGACTGCTAAGTGCGCATGTACATGTAGACTAGGCTAGACTGCTAACTTGTTGCTTCTTTTTTTGATGAGTCATATTTTTTTTTTACTCTCCCTTACAATGTGTACGCACGTGCGTACTGGCGTACGGCTGGCTACGCGCCTGTGTATTATACAATAAGGCAGTCTGTTCCTAATACATCGATATAAATTTTTTAACCCTTTAACGCTATGCGCGACTTTAGTCGTTTTTATTCTGTTTCATTAGCCAATCAAATCACAGTTATTGGGAACGAAATGTGCGTTTAAACATCAAGATCTGCGAATGTTTGATCTCAAAGTGAACAAATATGAATAATTATTACCGTCTTTAACTCGTGGGTTGCGGTAGCTAGACACCACTTCAAGTGGGTGAAAAATTAAATTATTTAATCTAAGGCCTCAGGATTAATTTTGGTCCAGCAGATCAGCATTTAGGTCAGAAGAAACACAATGTCTCTTCCCATTCGATTCGTGAGGATTCAGTATTCTGGGGGGGCATCTGTTACCCAGAATAATATTATTTGGGGCTATTTTTACTAACGCCCGGGTTATGAACTGGGCCTAATCGATGCAACAAACCAGTGCTAGTTAACAGGTAAACATAGAAAAAGGTAAATATTCAATTGTGATTGAGGGAGGTAAATTTTTTTATTATTTTTAATGTTAATGTATTCAGTAATTACAAAATTATAGTTTTAAACATTTAAAGTAAGGGAAACTATTGTTTTTATGGATAATTATGAAGCCTTTTAAATACTGTTGAATATATTAATTGACTAAGAAATATATTTCTATGAGAACTGAAATAACTCGAAATCCCATTTTCTGGCTTTCTGGCATTTCACCATAATGTGCAGAAAGAGACGAAAAGCAATCACCACTGAGAACCACTCATTCATCCGCCTCTTCCAAGGTAATGAGCTTTTAACCCTTACAGCGCCGGGACCGACTTTAGACGTCAGAATCTGACGTCTATAGACGTCAGATTCTGACGTCTAAAGTCGATCCCCGCACTGTAAGAGTAAACATATTTCTAAAGGCCGTAGACCCATAACATAGGTATTCAAATGAATCGCAAAGATCTAACGAATTCATTTATGATGATTTTGAATTGAAAAAAACCCTTTGGCCTCCAAGGTTTTCTTGAAAAATTCAGCGCTTTAAGGGTTAATAGCGAATTTGTCTTATAAATGGATTATCCCACCACCTAGTTTTAGTCATGGTTGGCATAAAGTCAAACGTTGCATATACACTCATCAACACTCTTTAATCCGTAAAGCTCTGAAATATGTTTATATAAACCAAGAGACCAAAGGTGTTTTTTTTCAATTTGAAATCATGGGTCTACAGTCATTATAAATGTTTCAATCTTTCGATGCGGGGATCGACTTTAGACGTCAGAATTTGACATTTGCAGACGTCGGAATATGACGTCTAAAGTCGGTCCCAACACTGAAAGGGTTAGAATATCTTAGTCTATAATTAATTATGTTGACGCTAAAAAATAAATTGTACCCACTGTTAATGTAACAGCCAACAGTAACCGATATAGCCTGCAATTTAAAATTGAACTTGTAGATGGTTGCAGTGAGACAGTTTAGAGTTTGAAATGTTAACATATATGTGATGCTTTTAAAAGTCATTCAGTGTACATAGTTCATTTTAAAAACGTAAAATCAATAATAATTAGCTTGTATAATTATGTTTCCCACATGAGAAAACGATTGAGTATCGACCTGTTGTCAAGACGTACAATAAGGGGGGGGGGGCACCAGTCAATTACTGGGGGGGGGGGGTAACTTGAACTAAATATTTATTTCGCCGATTCCTATCTGCAGAACTTTATTTATTTGACACTCGGCCTGAAGCAAAATAATTATTACAGTTTGTGTTTGGAAATATTTATTTAACTTTCTTAGATGGTTTCCCCCTCCACAAACCAGGTCTAGTATCGATCTACAGGTTAAAGAGCCAAGCGAAGAAGGCTGTTCGAATGTTTTTAAGGACTATTTGAAAAATGATGTTGCTCATAAGCTTTTATGATTATTCACTTCAAATTTATGTTGTAGGTAAATATTTATGTACAACATGTCCTTCAGAGAATTATTTATTTCACATATAAGTATGCTGAACATATTTAATATAAAAAATACTCCAGCCCCCCCCCCCCCCGGTAATTGAATGGTGTCCCCCCTAAATCAATCAATACAATTGAATTAGGTGCCAAAGAATTTAGTCGTCACCTGTGCGCCAGATCTCGAAGAGCCAGAGTGGGAAGGTTTGTTCCAAAATGTATTTTTTTAAATGAATCAACATCGAATTCGAAATGGAAGGAGCTGCAACTGCAAAAGCGCTTCCCACTAAGCACACGACGTTGATGAGATGTTGAATCAACGTCAGTCGTGAACTCAGTGGGCTACACTGAAATCTGAAAAAAATAGCTTTGTTCGGTATTTAAGTGGATCCATTTTTATCCACATAATTTGGGTGGGCTGAATTCAAATTTGTCGGACAACATTCTATAGGCCTATTAGATTTCCTTTGTCTTCAAATAAGCAAAACAAAAATGTAACTTTTGTGCTATAGGCTAAATTGGTCGGAAGATATATGATTTGAATTTTAAACATTTGGAAACTCTCCACAATATTAATTATTAAGGAGTAGACGGAGATGAAACTTTGAAAAAATAATGCTGCAAGCAGGGAACGAATTCCGAAGTCTGATATACGACAGGCGTTAACGATAACCTCAACAACAGCTCATCAACTGATATATACCTTGTGACGGTATTAAATCATGAAAGAAGGGCTATAAATACGTTAAGGGCGGGGTGGTTTGTCAAAAAATAATATCTAAATATGTTCACACCTATATTTTACGCAACATGTATATAATCTGGATATATGTTGTTTCGTGAATCTGTCTGACACAGATTGTTTAATATTATTCCATATATTTGTCTTTTGTTTGTAAACACTCCATAACAGCATCACTTAGCAGGAAGTTTTTAGTGTTATTTTCTTGAACACACCCAGAGCAGTATCATGACACATACTAGGTGAATGACATGGGTTTTATATGCCTGTAAATTCATTAAAGTATACTTGAAAAAAACTTTGAATCACTCCTTAGGGATTTTGTCAGGTTAAAAAAAATCCAAAAATCCGAGAAAAACTCGGAAGTAGGCGGGTTGGTCAAGCCCCAACTCGGATTGTTTTTTTTTTTAGAAATTTTGTGTTTTTTTGTGATTTTTGTGTTGTTTTTTGTTGTTGTACATGTTTTCAAAAAAATATATAAAAATAGATAGGGGTTGGGTGAGTGGAGTCTGGCCAATCCGAGATCCCTTAGTCAATCCAGAAAAATCGGCCATATATTTAGATGGTATCTCACACGAGACAAATGTATTTATAGAGTCTGTAGACGTCACGATTTCTAATTCAAAACAACCTTTGGTTTCCATGGTTTAAACAGAAATATTTCACCGCTTCAACCTTTACAGTGCGGGGATCGACTGTAGTCGTCAGAATCTGACGTCTATAGACATGATAGACGTCAGATTCTGACGACTAAAGTCGATCCCCGCACTGTAAGAGTAAAAATATTTCTAATGGCCGTAGACCTATAACATAGCTATCCAAATGAATCAGAAAGAGATGACTAAGACATTTATGACGATTTCAAATTGTAAACACCCTTTGGTCTCCATGGCTTGCACGAAAGTATTTCAACGCTTTAAGGGTTATTGACAACCCATGTTTTTCTTAATATTATAAGCAGCTGGGTATAAACACCAGTAACATCGGTATGTTTAACCCTTAAAGCGCTGAATTATTTCGTAAAAAAACATCGCAAACAAATTCAATTTGAAATCATCATGAATGTCTTCTCTAGCTCGTTCTGATTCTTTTGAATACCTATGTTATGGGTTTACGGCCATCAGATATATTTTTAATCTTACAGCGCGGGGATTGACTTTAGTCGTCAGAATCTGACGTCTAAAGACGTCAGATTCTGACGACTGAAGTCGATCCCCGCACTGTAAGGGTTAATGGGATGGCTATACATTTACATGTAATGGGTTTACTATGATTGAATGTACGTGTAACGGAATGACTATCCCAGTAAACACAAAACATTTGTATGACTTTATGCAATGTTGGACCAACGTCGAAGACGTTGGTCAAACATTGTATAAATGTTATACAAATGTCTTGCGTTTGCTGGGATAGCTGTGCAGACTGGCATGTTTAATGCAGTGGTCATTTAAACCGGCATGTCCAATTGCATTACATAAATAAATATGTGTTGAATGAATATATATGACACCTTTTGTTTTCACATGTAGATGAATACATATCATGCAATCCCGAAGGATATCGCCTGAATAATTTAAGTACGGCCACATACTATGCTCCCCAAGACAGGCTATACTGCAATGCATTTTCGACGAGGATATAGTGAAGGTAGGATGCAGTAACTGCATTCTACCTTCACTATATCCTCGTCGAAATCGTGATGATTCGTCTTTGGACTGTGCATCATACTTAAACATAAAGTTGTTGTATTTTTACTTTGAATGACTCAAAACACAGAGCAGCTGAATCTTGCTAATTGGTGAAAATATATAGAGTTTTTAATACTGAGGCCCAGATTATTTATAACATGTCTAATATTTAACGTTGAGCACAAATAATTTGGATTCCATCGAAACTGTAGTAAGCGCATTTAACCCTTTCAGCACCGACTTTAGACGTCAGATTTGTGAACGTCAGATTCTAACGTCTGAAGTCGGTCCCGACACTAAAAGGGTAACATATATATAATGGCCGTCACCCAATAACATACCAAGTATTCAAATGAAGCGGAAAGAGCTAACTAAGACATTTATAATCAGTGTTTATGATAATTTCAAATTAAAAAACCCATTTCGTCTCCATGGTTTATATAAACATATTTTAGCGTAGTAAGAGTTAATACAAAACACATAAGTTAACACTGAATATAAGACTAGATATGTCTACTTACTGGTATTAATCAGTCGGTTATGTTTTCTGTCATGTCCTGGGAAGAAAACTCTGCTTCATAAAAATCACTGATGACATGTTACAAAAGTATTCAGTATTTTATGTTGTTATACTACAGAACATTATCTGACGTAATACAGGGCAGGGTCTTGTTCACATATTTAATCCAGCTATAGGTTACACACTCCACGCTCGAGATACGTTGTCCATATCTGTTCTATACCAGGATTTATTGTGTCTAGCTGTTTCCTTCTCTGTCACCTTCTCAGTTGATCCAGGTGTAAATAATAACCACAGAGCGTTCTTGTTATAAGTGCCAGAGGATTTGAGATGCTTGTCAGGCCCCTGTAGTGTCTGATTCGAGAGACCTCCCCGCAGTGATTGCAATTCGTAGGCGGGTGGCGACTTTCCCGATGCGGCCGCTGTCGCCTGCGCTGAATCACTCACTCGCTGACCAATGCCCTCCCAGCAAAAACGATACATTGAACCAATATTGGGCCAATGTTGGTCCGACGTCGTAGACGATTGGTTCGATGTATCGTGTTCGCTGGGCTGTCTCCGTCAGCGCTACCGTTTAAAAACTAGCGCTCCTGCGAAAAATATATTTGCAGGGCAGCCGCGTACAATTCGCTGCTTTAATACTAAGTCAAGATATTATGTTTGAAGTGTGGTTCCAGCAGAAAATCAAAATCTTTCATAAATATGATAAGTATTGCTGGACATCGCACGCAGCCGTTGTAGCTGTTGACCACAGGTGGTCATCGGGTGATCACCCTGAAGTAGCCGTGTTTTTTAAAGGAACAGTGACTCCGCAGTCAGGTCTCAGATGGGCGTCGCTTACAATGAAGAAGCTTTTACTGTCTGATCTCCGAGCAATAAAATGACAAGTCCTCCAGCCACCACCTCATGTCTGCGATCACAATACTACATGGGAAAGGCAAAAAGCGGTGACTGCTGACTTGAAAATCAAGTAGATACTGCCTTTTGGCTTTGTGCGGAAGAATAGTGCTGCGGGAGGCAAAAACAGTAACAGTCGACTTGACTGTTTTCCTTTTCACGGCAGAATACATGTATCGTGATTATTAGCATCAGCATTGATTATCCAGCACTCCACAGCGTGCCTTAGGGCCTACTCCTCCTCCACTAACGTGACTAAAATGTTGAAAATGCATATATATTTGTATGTTTTGTATTTTAACACTGCCGTGGTTGTAGTGAGACAATGATAAAATACGAGAAATAAAAGAGAAAGAAAAAGTATTTTCTTTAGACCAAATCTCATAACTTCACAAATTTGTGGAATGAATGTTTGCAAATTAAAAATGGTAGAGATATCGTATCTTTTATGCCCGACGAGGAGGCTTATCGACTTAGATAGATTTATTATTTCATAATACCGTTTGTGTAATTAAATGTGGACTAAAATGTATGTGTGTTATTGTATATATATAAACCAATATTTCAGTCAGTATATTATTTTATTTAGTATGTCTACGTTAGTTTCAAATAAAAAATGAAATAAAAAATAGAAATTCTGTTGTTTCGGATAATAGGTCAAGTTGGAGCCTTTAAAATCTAATCACTTGCATGTTGTTCAAAAATATTAATGTATCAACCGTTTTAATATTGCTGAATATTTCCGTGGATCACTTCTCGAAAACTCACTGAACGAGTTGAAATATTATGATGTTGCACAAGAATAAGCAACGACAGTCTTCTCGGTGATGGATTCTTTTTAACCCTCAAACCGCTGAGAGCGACAAAAGTCGTTTCTTATCCGTTTTATTAGGCGTTTAAATCGCAGTCATTGGGAACAAAATGTGTCTTTAAATATCAGGATTTGCAAATATGTGGTCGTAAAGTAAACAAATATGAGTAATTTTCACCGATATCTTGAATACACGCTTACCTTCTCATTATTAGCATACAAAATCACCTAAGATATCGTTCCGATCTGCATTGTATCTCTTGTTTTCCCGATTTTCCCCAGTTAGAACAATACCCAGACACAGACACAAAACCTAAAATGCAACCTTTTCATGGACTTTGGACAATCATGGCTATATCAACAGTTATTAATCCTATCGTGGAATGAGAAAATGACACAATAAAATTATGCGATCCAAAGTAGAATGTTCGTTTGACGCAGACGATTTTAAACTACTGGTTGCAAGAGGGGGGGGGGGAACAATTAAATACTAGTATACAGTCTTGAATCACAGAAAAATATCTAGTTAACGAAAAGGTGTAACGTTACAAATGCAGGCGGCGAAAAGTAGACTTATATACAAAATAAAGATCGGATACACTGCGCCAAATACTAAATCGCCAGTATCAGCCGAGGACAGATAGTGCAGTGTAACGTGACATAGGTGGCGATTGGTAGCCCGACATAGTATACTATAGATCTGGTATTTTTCGCGTGTTTAAATTTTCGCTAATTTCTGATTTTAGGACCCCCCGCTTCGTTCAGGGTCCCAAAAACAAAAAAAACGACCATATTTCGGCCAAAATATGCCCCAGAATGCGTCATTTGATGCCTTAGACTTCAAAATTTTCCGGGCGGCATGCCCCCGGACCCCTCTAGAGCATATAAGAGGCTGTCTTTGTCAGCTGTGGTGAGTATAAATCCTTGAAAAAAATGCATCTGTCAATTTCTGGATTCGCCACTGGCTTTCATTATGCAGCTGTCGGGGATAACGATGACAGTGCATGATAAGCATTTCTCCACACATAGGTGTCCCTCAGGTCAACCCTCGTAATCTCTGAGTGCAGAATAATAATAAGCATCAGTTGATTAATACAGCTATTCTCTTTATTAAAACAGTCATCAGGGGACACCACAGCTGCAATAGTCTATCTAAATAGACAAGCCCATCGCCGAGTTTCGGTCACAAGTCAAAAATTGCGAGATGTATCAACAGTGAGTTTTGTATTGCTAAGAGGAGGAGGAGGAGGAGGAGGAGGAGGAGGAAGAGGAGGAAGAGGAGGAGGAAGAGGAGGAGGAGGAGGAGGAATAGGAGGAGGAGGAGGTGGAGGAGGAGGAGGAGGAGGAGGAGGAATCTGTGTAATTTTGTAATAAATACAACTTCTAAACATAGTTTGTTTAAAAATTGTTAAGCGAAAAGTTCAATACTTTTAATAAAATATAATTAATTAACATGGCCAAGTTAGTAGTTATTTTTATAGGTATACTAAACCAGCAACAACGTTGTGCTGATTATGTGAAACAAATAGTGTACTTCAAAAGAAAATTCACACTTTTAAATTAAAACCTTTTAAAATGGGTCGCCAAACAGTAGGGCTTATATGTACGTTTCTAATAAAATAAAATATTGCAATTGTAAAATTGTATCTCTACTTGCTACACGAAAACTGAGGATGAGTAACACATTTTGGTGGTAACAAAGAAAGTGATTTAACCAAGCCAATTATGAATACATCATATATTGACTGTGTTGTATATGTGACTTTGAATCAAACCAATACATATTTATTGTGCTGTATAGGTTACTTTGAATTCGGCATATAAGAGCCATCTGGTGAGTAAACGAGCAGTGATCTGGGAATATCAAACGTGTCGAAACAGAAATGCGTTGTAGTCCGTGGGCCAGACAACTTTCCGGTACCATGTGTCTCAGAACGACCTTGTTTGTGCATCAACCGCTGAACGCCAAAAATCGTCATTTTCATAGTCACATCTGAAATGTCTTCTCTTCTAGTGTGGGCATTTCACCTGGTCAAAAGTTGGGAGAAAGCGGTTTTTCTTTATGAAACCATTTGGGTCAGTAGTGCTACCAAAAATTTAAAAAAACATGGCCTATAAATAGGTCTGATTTGCATATTCAAGATGGCCGTCACCAGAATGCTGAAATTCATCATATCTCACTGACAAGACATTATAATAGCGTAAATAATGGGCTCTATACCTAAGTTTTTCGCCTTGGTGAATTCATTGATGATATTAGTTTTGAGCTTCAAGGTGAAGATCATGCACTGGGTCAAGGCGATAAGACATTTTAAGCTCGCTGAAGTAGGCCAGGGCTACTAATGCGCAATTTAAGACTTTTCTGCACTATCCTGACACATAAAGTGTCACTCCCGACCGATGCACCTCCACACCATAATTAATTGGGTGATGTTTTGCTGAGCTTGAGAGGGACACTCTGGGAGAAACCTCACACCGTTTGGCCCCCAAACTCTACCATGCCCATCGTTGAAAGACAGATTGAATCTGCTCTCATGTGAAAAGAGAAGTATCGCCGGTCATTGGTAATCTAGGGATGAGACTTTATGAGTGATGATAGTGTACTTGAAATTACCATACTTGGTGTATCATATAGAAACTATCACTGTCATGATTGGTAAATGAGGGATGCTTAAGCTATAAGGAATTTAACGGCGATACATAATATTTTATTTCTGTTAAATACGAAATGTACACTTTAAAAGTTATCACTAAAAAAATGATTTTGGCCACTAAAGAAGTGATCACAGCAGCTTTGACAGTTATCTAAGCCACTACAAATGTGATCTCGCCCACTGAAGAAGTGATCACAGCCAAAAGTTATCTTAGTCACTACAAAAGTGATATTGGCAACTGAAGAAGTGATCACAGCCACTTTGCAAAATATCTAAGCCAATACAAAAGTGATCTTGATAACTGATGAAGTGATCACAGCCACTAAAAAGTTATTTTGGCCACTGAAGAAGAGATCACAACCATTTTAAAAGTTACCTAAGCCACTACAAATTGATTTTGGCTACTGAGGAAGTGATCATAGCAGCTTTGAAAATTATCTAAACCACTATAAATGCAATCTTGACCACTGAAGCAGGGATCACAGTTACTTTGAAAATAAATAATCTAAATCAGTACAAGCGTTATCTCGGCCACTGAAGACGTGAACATAACAACTTTGAAAATTATCTAAACCACTATAAATGCTATCTTGACCACTGAGGAAGTGATCTGCTCTTTGAAAATGATCTAAACCAGTACAAGTGTGATCTTGACCACTGAAGAAGTGATCATAGCCACCTTGCAAAATATCCAAGCCAATACAAAAGTGATATTGACCACTGAAGAAGTTATTACAACCATTTTAAAAGTTATCTGAGTCACTACAAAGTGATCTTGACCACTGAAGAAGTGATTACAACCACCTTAAAAGTGATCTAAGTTACAACAGAAATGTTCTTCGACACTTAAGAAGTGATCATAACAGTTTTGAAAAGTATCTAAACCACAATAAATGCGATCTTGACCACTGAAGAAATGATTACAGCCACTTTTAAAATTATCTGAACCAGTACAATTGTGATCTTGGCCACTGAAGAAGTGATCACAGCCACTTTAAAAGTTATCTGAGCCACTACAAAAATGATTTTGGCTACTGAAGAAGTAATCACAGCCACTTTAATGGTTATCTCAACCAATACGAGGTTCATATGGTCACTAACCAAAGGGTGTCAGCCACTGAGAAAATCATCCAAGCCACTACAAAGAGAGCTTGTCCACTGAATAAGTGATCACTGCCACTTTAACAATTATCTCAGCCACCACAAAGATGATCAGGCCAAAAACAAACGGATATTGCGCACTGATGAAGTTATCATAGCAACTTTGTAGTGACTGAGATAACTTTTAAAGTGTCTGTGATCACTTCTGCAGTGGTCAAAATCACTTTTGTAGTAGTTTAGAAAATATTTAAAGTGATTGGGATTATTTATTCAGTGACCAAGATCACTTTGTAGGGGCTTCGATAATTTTGTCAGTGTCTGACACCAGTTTATTAGTGGCCAATATCACCTTTGTGAAAGATATTTTTTCAAGTGGCTCTGATCTTTTCTTTAGTGACTGAGATAACTTCTAAAGTGACTGTGATGACTTCTGCGATGGTCAATATCACTTTTGTAGTGGGTGAGATAATTTTTAAAGTCGTTGTAAACACTTCTTCAGTGGCCAAGATTCCTTTTTGTAGTGGCTAAGATAACGTTTAGAATGGCTGTGATCACTTTTTCAGTGACCAAGATCACTTTGTTGTGGCTTGGATAACTTTTTCAGTGACTGACACCATTTTTTATTGCTAAGATCACCTTTGTAGTTGCTGAGAGAACTTTTAAAGTGGATGTGGCTACTTCTTTAGTGGTCAAGGTCACCTTTATAGTGGCTTGGATAATACACAAAGTGGTTGTAATCACTTCTTCAGTGGTCAAGATCACTTTTGTAGTTGCTGAGGTAACTTTTAAAGTCGCTGTTATCACTTATTCGGTGGTCAAGATCATTTTTAAATAAATGGCTACAGAAAATGTAAATTTATTAATAAATATGCGTACCACATAAAATAAACATGAGCGAGAAGTCCTGCTGGTATTCGCTATAAAAACGGTGCAAATTGTTGAAATGGAGGGATAAAATACAGGCTTAGCGCTTTGTTGTTCATTGAGTATCTCACAGAAATAAAATATTGTGTATCCACGTAAAAGACCTTGAAAGTGTCTTCCAACTGACATCAAATACGTTGGTACATGTTTTTCTAATTAGGGTAGGCCCCTACTTATTGGGCAAAAATGTCATACACAGTCGATTCTCCAGAACCGGAAGAAAAGTGGGCAAATTAAGGTCCAATAAAAATGTGTGTAATTTGATCAAATATCTCATTATTTTTATTCCAAATGTTTTTTTAGAACAAGTTTGAATCAAAACTAAGCATTGATTACATACGAAAATCAGATGAGAGAAAAGTTTTTTGACAATTTACTAAAAAAGTATTAAAAATAGGTAAAAATTGTACTCTCTTGTGCATATGTCAATAATCGGACACAAACCATTTTAGATTTATGTGAAAGCCTGTGACATTAGCTTTCTATTGATAATAAATATATTGACTACTCAGTGGGCGATAAGGTTAAAAACAACTTTACGTCTAACCAAAAAAGCATGTAACATGTTCACATAACTCCTTATTTTTATTCGAAATGAGTTTCTTTTAAGTAAACAATAGTTATAGAAAATGTTTGAATTAGAACTAAACACACAAAAAGCAGCTTAAAGAAAAGTATTTTGATTATTTACTGAAAAAAAAATGAAAAATAGGAAAAGTAAGGGTTATATACCAACTTAGAGCTCCCTTGTGCATTTGTCAATGATCAGACACAAAATATTTTACATCGATGTGAAGGTTTGAGTTTTTCAATGATATCAAATATTTTGATATAGCTCAAAATTTGACTACTCATTGGGCTAAAATATGAGATACAATCAATTTGCTCGGGGCTGAAGAAAAGTTACGTCTACCAAAAAAGTGTGTAATATGTTCACATAACTCTTTATTTTGATTACAAATGGGTATAGTTTAAATCAACAATAGTTCGGGAATATGTTTGAATCAAAACTAAACATTTATACCATACAAAATTCAGCTGAGAGAAAAGTATTTTGACTATGAAAAATAAAGAAATTAAATTAAAGATTGAAATACCAACTCAAACCTCTCTTGTGCATTTGTCAAATATCGGACACAAACTATTTCACTTCCATGTGAAAGCCTGTGTCAGTAGATTTCTATTGATATTAAATATATTGACATAGCTCAACCTTTGACTACTCAGTGGGCGAAAATGTGTAATACACTCGATTTCTCAAAATCAGACCAAAATCGCACATAGGCCAGCTATAAAATGGTCAATTTTCAATATTAAGCTACTACCTAGAACGGGCCACCAGGCATTTATATAATCTAGGGATATGTAGCTAAACAAAAAATAACATTAGAATTAGTCCTTTTGAATGGTACCGATCATCAAAATTTCAGTGCCTGGCCAACGGACTATTGGTTGTCAGTCCGCTGCAATGTCCCCACTTCAATTGCAGAGATCAGTCTACCTACTGTATCTCAGGTAAGATTTGCCTTGGGGTCCGGAGGCAAATCTTGTAATTCAAGATTAATTATTTAGCTTTACATGATTAGTCGGCCTATATCAGGACATTCTGCCCTTGAATTATGATTTTTATTATTATTATTTGAATTATTATCTAGGTGTACAGGTGTCTATAATGATACCAAACCCAAAGTAATATAAAATAAAATAAAATAAAATAATACAGTACAGTACAGTACAGTACAGTACAGTACAGTACAGTACAGTACAGTACAGCACAGCACAGCACAGCACAGCACAGCACAGCACAGCACAGCACAGCACAGCACAGCACAGCACAGTACAGTACAGTACAGTACAGTACAGTATAATATAATATAATATAATATAATATAATATAATATAATATATTATATAATAAAAATAAAAATAACATAATATATATATTATAATATAAATATTATAATATAAATATTATATAGTATATTATATAATATACTATAAATATATATATATAATTTATATATTATATATATTGTATATATATATTATATAATATATAGTTTATATTATATATGCTATATATATATTATATATAATATATAATTTATATTATATAAAATTAAATATATGTAGTATGTACGGTGACAGCTCGACAGAATGTATGCATTCTTCCTGTAGCGCGACAGGTCGACTGGATAGCTATCTTTGCTAGACTACATGAATGTGTTTTGCATGTAGGGTGACTGGTCGATTCAACATCTTTCCCTGGTAGAATGTATGTATTATGCATGT
Source organism: Flabesymbios commensalis (assembly GCA_964017125.1). NCBI lineage: Eukaryota > Metazoa > Annelida > Polychaeta > Terebellida > Flabelligeridae > Flabesymbios > Flabesymbios commensalis. Next base: position 14,835,032 of record OZ024916.1, read on the forward strand.
AGGGTGACTAGTCGACTTATATATAAATATATATATATTATATTAGTTATGTCATATATTGTATATATTATATATATATATCTATATTATATATTTATATATATATATATATATATTATATTTATATGATATATTTATATATTATATATATAATATATTATATTATTATATATTATAATATTATACATTTATATATTTTATATTATATTATATATATATGCTCAGTTGTTAGCGCCATGGAAATGACAGGTCGACTGGATAATGGGGTGGAATACCATACTTGGGCCCATGTTTCTGTATGCACTAAGGTGTTTCAGTAGTGGAAGCCATCTTGGATTTATGTACGAAGGAGGCTTCTAAACAGAATAATAATGAGCTTCCAGACTAAAAAATAAAACTGTTATATTTCCATGCATTATGGCTTTTAAAATCGTAAATAGCTGAAATATGGGGTCTGGACAAACACTAATTAAAATACTCAAAATCCAGGTAGGCTACACCACTAGGTCAGATAATAACACTAAAACTGAAGAAAACAATTTCTGAAAAAAAACCTATACATATATGCCCACATGCACGGCTTCCCAGAGTGCCATCATGTTTTTTTTGTATTATGTTGATACCCTTAAGCCATCTACCAAGGTGGCTTGATTTCATCAAAAATATCCCAAAGTACTTATTTATGACCATGCATGCCTTGTAAACAAATGTTCATTTTATATATGTTACCTATGTATACTTTGACCCTGAAAACATGGTTAAGACCTATATAGAATAGATACTTTCTTTGTACGGCTAGGATACAAATTGCTGAAGGTATTGAGAAAATATCATTTTCGCCCATTAAAATTTGAATAGAAAAATGATTAAGGTTGTCATTTTGGTACCTTCTATTTTCTCATAATTGTGGAAAATAGGATTTACTTGTGCTCAGGGATTTTTTGTGTGGATGGTTTTGTAAATATATCGAGAAGCTCAAATATATATGTTTGATCCCTACTGGAATATGCTCTATAACTAATGCATCAAACAAACAAAATATTTACAAAAGACCATAGATCTCGGACTGAAAAAGCTGTGTTTGCATGCAGGATTATAACGGAAGTTTGATGATGTTATCATGTTCATCATGCATTTCGATCGAAGCAGCATAATAAATGCCATTTCTAATGGCTATTCCACTATATAGTTTAATAGTCTGGTGCCATATTTGAAAAAGAGCTCTATTTAAGGGTTGTTAAGGTATTTTTAGTAGCTCATAGTATACGACGATTTATACAATTCGGACCTACTGAATCCGAATCTTTTGCATACCAAGCTGGATTTTCACTTTAAAGCCTTGAAATTGAGGAAAAACAAAATGGCCGTCATTCACAATGAAATATCATTTAATTGATGAAACACTGTAAATTCTTCTATATTTTATATATTTTCGTATAAAACCATATCGTTAAAATCTTCATCTTGGCATTAGTAGCTTTCAATATGCATTTTTTCTATTAAAGTGACAGGGTCTTTCTTCCCATCCTCCGATTGAAAACTCTCCGACTTGCGACCTCTGACGCTAACTGTGGGCAGTATGGCTATTTATATAACCACTGTTTGATCGACAAGCACATATCATGGACCTATATCATGCTCATTTCCGGCTGCATATGCATTCGACATTTTAATTTTCTTCTGAGTTTTCTTCCTAACACGACTCTAAGTCACATGTCTTTAGGAGTAGGCCTATTTGCTTAATCTATATCTATAAAATATATAAAATGTCAGAGTTTTTTCAACCGAAGAAGAAATAAAAGAGGGACGCCTCGAGACAAACATCAATTGGGACAGCAGGAGAATAAGTCTGGATACAGCTTCTGTTAAGATAAGTGGGAAGTACACCGATCCACTTGCGGCTTGATAGAATTTGCTCAGCAATTGCAGCAGTCATTTCACGGGGGTCGTGATGGGACATGCTAGGTCTACAAAATCAAGAAGGTTGCAATGTTAAGCCGCCATTAGCGGATGTTTTTTTACTTTGTAGTAACTATGCAGCCGTTAATGATAGCGTGATGAATGAGGTGTCTATAAATTGGCACGCGATGTTGTTGTGACGACGAATCAACGTCAATGATCACTTGAGATTGATCGAGGCGTACAATAAACACACTCCAGAAAGGAGTAAACAAATAATAAACAAACCACTAATTTGGAAAAAATTATTTTTATTACAGTATAATCATGATTTTAATATAATATTGCAAAGTAAAGTATCGACTTTACCAATGAAATCAAACCATCTGGATCTAGCCCTGAATACAAGTCTATTTCGCCCGAGCTGCATATGCAGCTCGGGCAAAATAGACTTGTATTCAGAGCTAATCTGGATCATGACGAAGATAATCTGGCATTAAACTGAGCATTAAGTGACATCCATCAGGCAGAGAACTAGTTTTCATTCTCTCCCGTCATATGCTCAAGTAGATGGTCAGTATAATACGTTTCTTCATCAAGTACGCTATTGTCCGGCTGATTTGCTGCTATTTTTCAACACTTTATACTGGGATTGCTAACACAATTTCCAAATTCAAATGACACATTTAAGAAAATAGACAGCTCTGGCATTGAATAATTTGATTATTAGAACATCTACTGCAAAAAAAAACAATTGATCAATTTTATCAATTTACCTGGCAACTAGAACAAAGATTACCATAGAGTAATTTCATGACGGTAAATTATCTACATATAGGTGAAAGCAATTCAATAAAATATTTCCAGCCTAAAACAATGGAAATGTGATGGGTACCAAGATATTACTATAGTCTAGATAGATTCAGCTGTCACAGGATCAGGTGTTAAATTGCAGACACTAAGTTCAGCTGTCATAGAATCAGAAAATAGTCGACGGATACATTGTTTATTGCATCGTTTATGTTTAACGAAATGTCCTTATTCCCACGCTATTTGTCGGACAACTTCTGAAAAGCAGCCACAAACGTCTCGGGGTTTTGTGCCCCAGAGAAGACAAATTTGCCGTTGATGAAGAAAGCTGGCACACCTACAAATATAAAATAATAAAACTTAATAATAATAATAAAAATAATAATAATAATAATCATAATAATAGTCTTATATAAAATTAATCAGATACACAAGTTTATGCATGTAAAAAAACGTCTCCTATTTCTGAAAAAACACACATTTCGCTGACAACTTTAAAGCTATGTGGGCCTACATATCGCATAGGGCCTACATATGAAAAGTGTATACGCCATTTATTATATAACTATGAAAAAAAGTATTAGCTTGTTTATTTAGCCACATTGGCATCATAACTATAAAAAACACCTTTTCCGAGTACATTGCCTTCTCAAACAGGGTAGGTAGGTGATTTCCTTTTCTATTTTTTTTTTAGGGGATTCCGGTTACATGGCCCTCAAAAAAAGGGCAGGTAAGCGAATTTTTTTTTAGCAATTTCCGTTCTAAAAAAACTGTCTAATTGTCTCGAAAAGGCCTGTTCACACAAAAATACCGCTGACAAACAAATTGAGGAGAGACTTTCTAAAAAAAAACATATTTTTTGAAATTGCAATAAAAAAATCAGGGTTGGGGAGCTATTTATTTCAACCCGGCTCGGCGTCGCGCTGAACATTTCAAATATTAGTACATTTTTATACATCTCAGAATTTAATAGAGCAGTTCTTGAACAATTTTTTTTATTTCATGCGCCCCGCCCTCCCCCCCCCCCTAATGAATATTATTATATTAAGGCTCACCAGATATGCCCTGGCTGCTCCAGCCAAGAGCTTTTCTCTTGGCTGATTCAAGTCTAGTAGGGTTGGTCACTACATCTTGAATTTCCTGAGCAGACAAACCAGCCTTCTGTCCTAGACTGATTAAGTTCTTGGCATCGGGAGTCACACCATCTGTGAAGTATGCCTGAAGGAAAATAAACAAATGTGATATTAACAATTTCACTGGTGGACTCCTATATATCATGATATATACGGTTCCAGGAAGATTTCAAAAAGGTATGGAGTGACTAACGCAATTTCCAGCGTCAAATGACGAAAACATATTTATATTTGTGAAAAATTGACATCTCTGAAATTGTATAACTGAGCATCGACCATCAACTATTTTTATGACATTCCAACCAGTTTGATTTGTTTCAAAATTGCTATAAAAAGGAACAAATACGGTAATAGCACTGCAAAGGTATAACCTATTTTTACACCAAAAAAATATTTTTTCGCCATTTAAAACTAGATATTGCGTTAGCAATTACAGCTTCAAATGAATGAAAAATAAAAATAAATAATACAGCACGCCTCTAGTCGTTTTTGAGCTTTAAATTTGTCGTTCAAACGGCATAATTTGAGAAATGAACATACATATTACTTGATTAGCAGGTGTTTTTTTCTGTAGATATTATGTAAGTAAAAACAACAGGATGATTAGGTCCCATATAATTATTTGTATTTCAAATGACTTTTCGCAATCTTTTAAGTCGATCTATAGGCCTACCTGAAATATGATCTCTGCTAGATCATTTTGCAGTTTTAGATCCTTCTCCTTGGCATACTCCAATAGAGCGTGACAGGCGACAGTGTTTGGTGCCACGTCTGACTTGCCAGTGAAATCAATGCCAACAGATGCTCCACTAGCCTTCATGTGCTGTCCAACCCTGTTTCAGAATGAGATGCAAGAAGAAAATTAAGCTGTTTCGCCTCATATTATTTTTCCATACAATGATATGCATATATGGAGGAATCCTGGTATACATATATATGGGCTGTCGAAAAGGTGTTATGATAGTGGGCATGATAGTGTAGATTACATCTCCATGGAGAGTAGGCCTACTAGCTGATACATATGTTATAAATACAATTCGTCCACAGTCTGTTGATCATTTAGAGCCGGCGGCCAGACAAATATTAAGTCTCACTCAATTTATCCGACGTTAGGCCCGGAAGGAATGAGTTGAGATCTGATTCATTAAGATCAGACGTCACAATCATCGCCCTACATTTCAGGCCTACATGCACCAGAAAAAAATCAAAGATGTGACTAAGCGACATTTAATGATGGCTGACGGACGCCGGATGGTGCCCGTTAGGGATCAGATACCCACAGAGACCAAAAGACTCTGACCAGCGTTTTGCGGATCGCGTGGACAGGTAATTTTCAGTGCCACCCATCGGACGGCGACCGGCTCCGACCTGCATGTACAGTGGCAGTCCATCCGATGCCTAGAAATCGGATGCATCGGCTGGCTGCCGAGTGATTCGCGATCCGGGTATAAGGTGGATACTATTTGATATGCAAGGGGGGGGGGGGGGGAAGGTGTCGTTTTATAATAAATAATCCACGGACTGAGAACTGAAGAAGTAGTACATGGATAATTGCTTGCGAGCTTTCCAGTAAAAATATTCGGTTTCACTTCTTAAAATAACTAATTGAAAAAAAACCCTGTTCAGCGTTAAACATGTTAAATAAATAAATGGATGCTTCCACCTTTGTTCTCGCCTCGGCTCGCTTGGCTTGATTTGAAGTCTTTCGTGCTAAAAAATGCACTCGCTTCGTTAAACTTGGCATATACATGATATAGTAGGAAGAGTGCACATGGGCTAAAAAACGAATAAAACGAACGGGAAAGCGCCTGTTCATAGGGGCCGAAGATCGTGGATTGCAGTTTATAAATAGTGTAAAAAATGAAGCTAAAAAATTATATCTATTTTTATATATATTTATATAATCCTTTAAAAAAGTGAATAGTGAGGCCAAAAAATGGGTAAAAAGTGAAGTGGGAAGAATCCATAATTTCCATATGCACTCTCAGTAGGCCTACGGACTATTTTGAAGAAAAACATTTCTTCGACAAGTATTGTATAGAAAAAAATAGGTGTGAGTCTGACTTTAAAAAATAATTGTCTTTTTAATGTTGGTTAAAAAACAATTAGTTTTTATCAAATAGTTTCAAGCAAAAACCATCTGACGTCTGTAGACCATGTAAACGTCAGATTCTGACGTATAAAGACGGTCCCTGCATTGAAACAATTACAATGTTTATAATGGTCGAAGACCCATGACATAGGTATTCAAACGAACCGGAAAAAACTAGCCAATACATTTATGATGATTTCAAATTGAAAAAGCCTTTTGGTCTCCATGGTTTATATGAAAATATCTCAGCGTTGTAATTGGGTTTAATTGTATTACCTTGGGTTATCAGGAGTGTTTGGAGACTTAGTAAGGCCTTCTTCTGGCATGTTGGGTCTGAGGAGGAATGGCTCCCAGCTGACCTGGCTGGTATATTGATCAGCGGTCATCTCTAGGGCCTTTTCCATCTTCCTCTTTCCGACCCAACACCAGGGTCATAGAACATCCGACACAACTGTAATGTCCAATCTCTCACGGGCCGCTGACGCCATCCTGGTTAGTATAGTGTCTCCTGTGTTCACACGATTTCTATCAAGAAAATACATAGAAAAAATAAGAACGTGAACATTATGATTTCGTCCCCTTGGCTATAAAAGGGTGTATCTGCCACTTGGACATGAAAGGGTGTATCTGCCACTTTACAAAGTGGCAGATACACCCTTCATATCCAAAGGGACGATTTATTTCTGCGGTGAAATTACCGCAAACACATGAACTCTTTACCCGCTAAGTAGGACCATAGTCGTTTTATTGGCAGGCTACATCACAGTTATCAGGTCATTGGGAACGAAGTGTGTGTCTAGATTGATCACGATTTGCAATGTTTGGTCTCAAATTAAATCAAAACTAGTCATTTTCACACACTTGAAGATGTGGGTTCCGGTAGCTAGACAGAACTTCAAGTGTGTGGAAAATAAATAAGATAATTTAGCGGTTAACCGGTTAAACGAGTAGTATGTATACATAGTACTATATTGACGTACACCATGGTACACAGGCTAAACAAATCGAGCCTGTTGAACACTTCAAAGAATCATAAAGATTTGACATGCTGACCCGAAATGGCAACACCAATGAGTTGACAGTATTTACTTGGATCGACTTTATCAGTTTATGCATTGATTACTGAATTGTGTAGGTAAAGCTGTAGGCCCTATATATTGCACAACGTGATCAAAACTGACTAGCGTTCCTCCCCCCTTGGACTGTAATTAACACTTCAATAATCTAGCCTTATCTATCATTGCTGAAGGCGTTAAGATAACGGTAAAATCTGTTTGTATGTACAATTACTATACCATAAACCTGAAAAAAATATCAATAAAAAACGATAAAAATAAAGACATTTGCTGAGGACTTCAGCAAGAAAAATGTGTACAAATAGTTCAGCGTAAATCCCCCTATGGTAATTGAGGCATGATCATGTCTAGTTTTGTTATTATTAAGAATAAAAAATAAGTAAGCCTACTTTTGTGGTAATGTGTTAGTACGCCCTATAAAATTTACAGGTTTAGCGCGTTAGGCATGTTCATATCTAGCATTTTGAATTTTAAGGTTTGAAAAATATGCACCGAGTAATTTTTAAAAGTGGTTATTTGGAGGTTTGGAAGTCGTCGAGGATAACGTGTCATTTTAAGGTAACAGAATCATACCAAAAAGCGAACAATCAAGCCAGTCATGTTTTGGCCATGTGCACACTATGATTGGACAGACTATTGAATGATATACACATAGATATGTACAGAGATATATATGTTTACTTAGCATTTCAAACATAGAAAGTATATGTATAGGCCTATGTCATACCTTATAAAATATATAAAAACGCCAGGAATAATACTAATCATGCTAATGATCATTCAGCGTGAATGGTAAGAAATTTGCCCCCCAAGGACGCTCCATATTAAAAGCTGTACAGTAGGATGCAGTGAAGCAAACAGGACAACATGACTGGGCATTTTCTTGTTGTCGTCACACACATGGACTAATTGATCCTCACCCCCCCCCCCTTTCTCAAGAGTGAGATTTTCCTCTGTTATTGGACTAGGAGATTCACTGTTTTGTAAATTTTAATTGGCCAGTGTTGAAAGCAAAAAATAATAGGGGGGGGGGGCATGGGGCCCGCACCTGGATCCGCCACAAGTCTATTTTGCCCTGTATTCAGCAGGTGTTCAGGGCTACCACCGAGAGTGAACATTGCATGCCTATTCAATTTTTAGGTCTATTCCAACAACATGAGACGTTGGCCAAGCGTTGGTTTACTGTCGGCTCAACGTTGTAGACGGTGGGCCAAACGTAAACCAACGTTGGGCCAACCTCTCACGTTTGCTGGGCAGTGATATAGGCCTAAGAGCGTTGCATTGTGGGAGGCCTTCGCTGTTAAGGCTTTGCCATAATTCAGACCAATGTGAATACAGGAATAGAGTAGGCTAATTAACGACCATAACTATAACATTACCAGTAGGCCGCCTTATGCCCTATATTTAATTCACGAAATTCGGGTAGGCTTATGTTACTTATAGGCAGTGGCTACAATGGTTAAACCGTACCGTACATACTTAATAGCATTAATTGAATAGGATATACACTTTTCATATGTTTACATAAATATAACATTTTGCAAATAAAAACATTTAAAAGACAAAACAGAAACGTTATCAGTGGTTATACAAGTCAATAGGCCCACTATGGCATGCAATTAATTTGTCAAACTTAATCGTCATTCTTTATGGAACATATGCCCACTCACCTGTGTTGCAACCTCGCGATGCAGTGGAATACTACAATATGGCATAGGCCTACCTACATCAACCTATATGACCCTATATATCAGATGGGAGTGCGAAGTGTATAGCTCCATTGACCAATGTTGACATGACTGTATGGTGTATGCAACATGTACCTTTCAATACAGCAGAATGTATGGCACACAAATGGGTCACCAATGGTTACTAGTTGCAGACTATGCCGAATAATTCGGGTAGCCAGCTATTCTCTATGGCAGTCTGTTAAGTACTTTGTAGACCTACTTTGCGCCATAGAAAGAACTCTGATATTCTATTCTGCATTGAACGACTATTACCATGAATACAATCATACACAATGACTGTAATTAGATTTTAAAAAGTTAGCTGTGCCATAAATTTCAAAATGATAATGACATCTTCGTCTTGTTACATCTATGGCTCTGTCAAATGCACGTTTTGAGATAAAGAAAAAAAACGAAAATAAACAGTTGATATAATTTTTCAGGATTTTTGGAAAAAAATATGTAGCCTATTGGCTGTCCCTGTGTATAGAATAGAGGGGCGGTTTCTGTCCCGTTCAATATAAAAATGTTCATGACAGAGAGTTAAAAATGTTATTTTAGAAATATACAGATATCTAACTTTGCCACATTTAAACTAATCGCATAGGCCTATTAATATGAGGTCATATGACAAAGAGATTATTTAAATTACAAAAGAGGCTCCAAGAATAATATTCAAATTTAACTACTGTACTGTGTATTATACATTTTAGCTATTTTATCTCTTGTTTTATGTGCGGGAAACAGAATGATAGACCTCTATCTTCAGATCTTGGAAATGCCTTCTAATTTCAGTTTTTTTTTGTTATACATTCATATTAACGTGACAATTATATGTATTCGATTTTTTAATTGCAATGCCTTTGTGTAGTAAAATTACCCTCTTATTACACCATAGGAAATTTGGAATGTCACAGAACCGCAAATAGACACTATTGTGAACATTTTCCTTCACAACCCATTACCGATGTCAGTGTCGCATCAACACAAACAGAACTTGGTACAGGGGCCTATACGTACTATGGTTCTGTCTATCACTGAATGGATGAAACATATTAAAGATAAATTATATAATACACTATAGGTAGGCCTACCGGTAGACCTACTGGTTTAATAGCGTCATATAGGCGTCATAGGCCCCAGCAGTGCAATAGATCCAAAGCGATATTTTACGTGAAATTTTTTCGATTCAATATCAGCAGAAATGTATAACAAGAAATGTATCACTCCGACCAGTTGTCATCAGAGAAAGCGATGATGTATCTTTAACTGTTACATGGTAGTTGCTGGATGGTGATATCCATCTGATACCACGCTGTTACTTCCTTTCCACGTGTATGTCCCGGGTTCTTCTGTGATAAAGTTGTAGCTCATAATTATAAAATTAGCTTGTAGCTATGACAACCAACATATTTTTTTGATAGGCCGCTTTGGCTTGTTGTTGTACCCCTTTCTGGTGAGCTAGAAACTGCTATTACCAGTATGTGGTTCTCAAACCAATACAATTGCAAACTTATACGATACACACAGGACATATACTCATCCTCTGTAGACCTGTCATGCAGATACTCTTTCTAGCATGGTGTCGTGCGTGATACTCTTTCTAACATGGTGACCTGCTTTCTAATGAGCCGTCAACAAGCGCATATGACAAACAGTAATTCGAATGCAGTTTTCGCATATTTACATATGCTGAGAGGCTTCAAATTTTTTATTAGATATTGCATTGATAACTGTTGTACTTTCTTGCAAACATATGTACGAATTGGAAGCGACTTGCTGTCTTTCTGAGGTGAAATAGACACCTGCTCATGAGATGTGAAAATGCTGTTTATTGCAAACCTGGAAATACCGTTCTTTTAGCTATTCTAAAATGAAATACTCTGAAACCAACAACATAAATACTCATTTCTGAGTGAGTGCAGATAAATACAAGGCAGCAAATTGGCTACAAGCAACACTGTTGCCTTAAATTCAAAGAAAAAGACAATTAGCACCTTGTTTAATCACAAATATAACCTACTTTTTTTATTTTTTTTATTTCAACGTCGTTGCTAGTTGCTTAGTCGTTCCTAATTTTTTTCGCAGATTTTATAGTAGGCCTAGGCTAATTCTGAACAATAATTTTTCTCGTTCTGTTGATGATGATGATGATGATGATGATGATGATGATGATGATGATGATGATAATGATGATGATGATGATGATGATGATGATGATGATGATGATGATCATGATGATGATGATGATGATGATGATGATGATGATGATGATGATGATGATGATGATGATGATGATGATGATGATGATTATGATGATGATGATGATGATGATGATGATGATGATGATGATGATGATGATGATGATGATGATGATGATGATGATGATGATGATGATGATGATGATGATGATGATGATGATGATGACTACCGGATACATAAATTAAAATTAAAAGGCCTTGGCAAGATAACATAAGGGTCTATCATTTTGTTTCCCGCACCAATTTTGACAACATTTTGATCATAGAAAATGTGGTCGGAAGTCAATGTTGCACTTGTTTGATGTCATCAGATATATGACATCAAACACGAGAAAGTGCAACATTGACTTCCCGACCATAATTTTTTGTAAATATCATCAAAATTTACTCATTTTAGCAGTACTACCGTATGTTAGTCATCAGATACTTTTGCCACTCAAAACTTGACGTTTTTGGTGACACTTTGTTAAGGTCACGTTATCAACAGTCTTACTAGAAGCCACTTCGCTGGCTAGAATTTTACTGCGCCCACTCAGAAATAAGTGTTTGTATTGTTGGTTTTAGATTATTGCATTGTAGAATGGCTAAAATAACTACTTTTTAATAGTTTGCAATAAACAGCAACATATAACGTGACAGAAGTCAAGGCACTTGATATCTGATGAATGTCAATGATAAAAAGTTTTATACTAATAAAGAGATATAAATAAAAATGAAAAGATGTAGGGACAACAAAGCAGCTTCAAGTGCAATTTTAAAGACAGAAGGTTATATTTCTGATAAAACAAGTAGATATTTTAAAGCTAAGTGTGTTTTTAGTTGCATTTAGGTCAATGCTAGGGTCACGTTAGCAACAGTGCTAATAGAAGTCGCATCCTTACCCAGTATTTATATATGCACACAGCTAAAAATTCTTTACTTGAATGGCTGGTTTCCGATTGTTGCATTGTAGAAGGGCTACGGGATTTTATTTCAGCTGTTTGGAAACGTCAGATGCCAATTACACTTGCGAAAGTTTTCTCCTGTTAAAAAACATTTTTCAACCACTGATGTAATATTAAATATGTAAACACAATTCCACTAAATACAAATCTTTGGATTTTACATTTGGACACATTATTTTTGAGGGTTGAGAAGAAGGATCTCACTTGATTACCCTTTAAGTGAAACTGTCACGTTGACAATTCCAGTGTCACACACAAAGTGTCATGTTATAATATATGAAGGGTCAAAGAGCATCACGATACACTAATATGTGTCAAGTATATCGTCACATTAACAACAAATGTGTCCAAATTTATCGCACATTTTAAAGACTGTTGTGGCTCATATACAAATGCAGCCTATGTTCACTGTATTGTGTGAATGGACCATTATGCACAGCATCATAAGTGTTTTAATATTTAATTGCACACCTAATATTATGTTTACAGTACTGTGCCATGCTAACGTTACAGCCTATGTTAATAGGCCTACCTGCTTTATTTGACCATAAAAAAAATCAGAGCACCTTCCCATGGCATGATATCCTACTAGAATGTCTCCGTCCATCACTGAATGGATGAAACGTAACATACATTAGAGGAGATAGCATCATAGCCGTCTACAACAGATTTAACATTGCTAACGTTACATTGCCACTATATATCTCATGTTTGATATCATATGGACTATACATATTATTATGGCCTAGCCGTGACCTTCAGCCACTTTGTGGCTAAATATCGGCTTACGTATAGGCCCCTAATGTAAATTCCAAAAAAAAGATGTAGGCTTCTGACGGTTAAATATCTTAAATATCTTTTCAAATGCTAGGCATATAAATAGATCAATGTAGGCTAATCTCTATTACGCATTTTTAGGCCAGGACCAAAGCCCATACCCCCGCTCTGCGGTAGGGCCTATCTGAAGTGTGGATTAGACAGATATATTGTAACAGATGCTCCACACTGCTTACAGACTGTGGTGGATCGATGGAGCACTGACACGTTGCGAATGCGTTTGATTGCTGACCACCTGGCGAGTACTGTCCAAACCTTACGCGTGGCTAAAGTGAAGAAGCTTTCATTTTTGCCTGAATGTTAGAGAAGTTTGCACGGCTAAAAACATGGAACAGGATAAAGTTGACATGTCGCTTGGTAATTTTAAGGATATACCTATAAATATTTGACGAAACAATTAAAATTTCACTATAGCTTAGACAATAGTTTCTATTTGAAAGAAGTTTGTTTTATTCTTGAGTTGACTGCTGTTGTCTTGTTGAGCGATAATAAATGTATTTACAGTCTGTTTCACCAGATCCTGGTAAAAGTTACGGAGTGGCTATTTGTACGGGAAAGTTATAATGGGAGTCAATGGGAGCCCGTCATTTCGTAAACGAGGCTGCCCATAAAGTTACATTATGAAGAATCACTTACGATTAGCCACTGCCTAAAAGTTAACGTTAGTAGCCTTTGCTTTCATCACGCGGAATTAGCTTGCAGCGGGTCGATAAGATATGCATCCTACATGATATGGCACTGCTTTTTGGTAGTTAAAGGCTCAAATCGGTACGCGTCGCCAGATACAGGCCGAGCCGAAGGCGAGTGCCTGTATCGGCGACAAGTACCAATCTGAGCCTTTATCGACCAAAAAGCAGTGCCATATGCATTTTATCGTACAACCACCCACACGTTTAACTGATAATTAAAATATTTAGACTACAATACGTCAGTAAGCGTAAATAATTCGCAACCGCAGAACGAATTGTTGAAAAGTTTTGGTCGATACAGGAAGTTATCAGTACAAGTCTCGTGGTCGATAACACCTGTGGGAGTACGATAAGATTCTATTCTATCTTTTTGCTCGGTCGCTGTTGAATTTTTTTAAAAACATTTGGCATGTTATAATCGAGGAAATCGAGGAAAATCATTCAATTCTGATTAATCATTTTTATTGTGTCCTAACCTTTAGGTTTAGATCTATTTTTAGCTTTCAAGGTGATGATAACGAATGTGATCATGGGAAAATGGTAAAGTTCATGGTAAAGTCTGTTTCACCAGATGCTGGGATTAGCCTTTTTTCAATTCTCACAGTCTCTATTCAAACTTCAGTATTTTTGTGTGATATTTTGTATAGGATAAAGCCCGAGGAGCTCTACATAGGCCTTTTCCACAGCTAAGATCATGATCAACAGCTCAGTCACACCTGACTGATTATAGTATCATACCATGATAATAATGTAGAGGTGTGTTTTAATCTTTGAAATTTTGTTGTTTATTTTGTTACTTGGACCATTTACTGATTTTGTATGTGAAATTCTGTCATTACTACCAAATGGTCTAACTTCGATAATTATACCAAGAAAGTTATATAGTCCTGAAGAGAGGAAACTCAAATTCAGATGGAGGGATACCAAGAAGGTTATATAGGAGGAGAGGACACTTGCATTCAGACTGGGGGCACTGGTTAGAGTACTTAAAGGGACCCCTTGGGATGAGACATTTTCAATGTTGTCAATTTTGAAAATTTATTTTATATGAAGCTATATAGCCTACTGATCTTAGCTAAAAATACGAAAAAGTCAAAAAACAATTTTAAACTCCGAAAAAGAGCAAAATAGTTGTATTTCCAGATTGTATATTGCCATGTAAACAAAACAAGTCAGCAATATTAAGCACTTTCCATCACATATTCCCACGTATCAGACGGTAAGATCAGAGCAGTCGCCTCTAATTGGGGGATAATTGGTGTCTCATAGTCAGGACACGAGAGGACACACCTGCAGCACTGATTGTCTACCCAACGCTGGGCAGATGACATCAGCATGTGGCCCAATGCTGTGAAAACATTCAATCGTCCTTCAGGTATACAAATAGTTTGTTTGGGTTTCTTCTGGTTTCATAGAAATGTTGATTAAAAATATTTGTAAAAATGTGAAAATTCCGAAAAAAATAAAAACATGATCCGTGGGATACACTACTTCAGTGCGGAAGTAAACCAAAATTGATGTCATCCCAAGGGGCTGCTTTAAGATCTTCAAATTTAATGAAGTAATTTCATTGTTTGCTGGTCAGCATGATGGGTTTTTAATTGGTTCCCCTCGTTCCAATGCTGAATAAAGGGGGTGGTGTGTGCGATCCTCCTGACGTGGGAGCTTCAATTCGCATGTGCAAAGATACACATTTTATCTAGTCAGGTTGTTAGATCTGTTTTTGACATGACTTTTATATTCCACTTGCACACTATTGAATCATGAAAATGGTGAATAATCAATTGTATCTTTTAGTAACTAAGAGTTTAAAATAATTTTCAAATTAATTATTTGATAAGACAATGATCCGGATATTGGAATTACTAAAATATGACACATACTAAATAATTCATCCATCGACGTATCAATGGTTTCGAAGTCCTGTGTAAGAAGGTTGGTGTTTAAAATTGCTCAAAAACAGACATACCGACCTCCAATTTTATCATAATTTTGTTTAGAATATTTTTAAATCATGTATTTTCTATTCTAATCTGTCTATATAGCAGGCTGTCAACTATTCCTATTTTTCACCATTTTTTTAGCAAATCCCATTTTGTCCTATTTTTTAGACAAACTTCCCATATTTTCTATTTTTCTGATTTATATGATAATTTCTTCGCAGACACTTTTTAGGTGCTGAATTTCCCTCCGTGCACTTTTTAGGTCGTAAATCTTTTTCCTAGCACAATTTTTTTTGTCTTGAATTAAAAAAATGTTATGCATTTTTTAGCGAATTTCATATTTTCTTTTTGACATATATGGTGGAGGTCCGGACCCCCCCCCCCCTCCCCCCGGCGGAAACCCTGTGTAATTACTTCACAGCCTGTCATAGATTATCTATCATTTCAACATTCAGTAGCTCCTGTAACTACTCACGCTTATATATAAATTCAGATAAATTAGAAAATACTTCAGACTTTTGAAATTTAAATTTGATAGTGTGCAGCCATACTATGCCTTGATTCTCAATTAGTTCCCACTAACTTGATTGGACACAACAAAATTCTACCAAATTCTTAAAGATGGTGGGAGGTGAAAAAATGTTCTGTTCAAAAATTTGGAACAGCAACAGACCAACTTAAAAAAAGGGTTACTCTCAAGATCTGGTGCAACAGACTGTAGTATAGACCTAATTCAAATGTTTAACAACATATGATTTAAATCGGAATTTTAGGAAAAACAGGCTATACCTAAGTTAAATGTATAATCACACCAGAGTCAAGATTTCTGAATCTATGACCAATCACATATTTTGGAAAGAAAAAAAGACGGTCTTCAAATTTGTAGGTCTATTAAGACTATAATTTAACATGAAGAGTAAAGACCGATGAGATTTACAACTATTCCTATCCCTTGATAGAACACACCTTGATAGACATCCATGACCTTAATTTTTTTATCCAATTTTTCACGTTCATACAACAGGCTCAACATTTCTCAATTTAGATCCATGTATTCCTTAGACATGTATAGCGCACATGCAGTTCACTGATAAGTTCGAACATGTGGGCAAATCAGACAAAAAAGAGGTAGCATTTGCCAGGGTTTGACACAAACTTTTTTGAGCAGTGGTCCACAGGACCACCAGCTCAGAGAATCTGGTGGTCCTACAATTTTTCTGGTGGTCCTGAGAATAAAGTCTCGGCACACAAATTCATACGCGTAGGCCCTATATCATTAAAAAGTGAGTGAATTAAAAAAAAATATATTATGGCGATTTATAGCAAGCTTGATTTTAATATTACATTCATATCATTTTGATACCAATTGATCTAGATTTGGTAACCATTTCTTGCTTTAAAAACATTGAAATCTTGAAATATAGGCCTAAGTATAAACTGTAGTCCCTATGCTGGTAGTAGCAAGGCATAAGATTGACTAAGTCTGTCAGCCTCATATATATGTTTATATAAGGGGGCGGGGGGGGGGGGGGGGGGCGCTATATTTTTTCATTAAAGATTGCTGGGTCGAGGGGTATTATGTCTGGTGAGACAATAAACAACCAAAGTTCAAGGTTGATGGTAGACGGGGCCTTTGTTTCCAGAGGGTAAGCTGGATGTTGTTATAGACTGTTCATACCAGCTTGATTCGAATTTTCAATCGTTTATCTTTTCCTAACTTCACCTTAAAAACCTATTAAAAGTGGCGGGAAGACACTTTTTCGGTGTCACAAATTGATTGTACACCACTAGTCGGACTAGACAGTCAGATGAGGGCAGGCAAACAACAAACTAGTGCCTCGCGTGTTTTTTTTCAATAGGCAGCTGGTCAGCCGGGCTGCATGGGCTGTGACTGGCGACCTATGGCTATGTGTAACACATTGTGGAAGTTGCCGTGTCATCCTCTCCGAGGCCGTGGATGGATGTATTTGCTTTACCCGAAAAATCCAACATGGCGGTGACTGAGACCGATCCCGACGCATAACTTTTTATTAATAATGACTGTGCGACCTCTGACTCTGAGCTGAGCATGCAGGCATGGAACTGAAATGTTACTGATTCTAAAAAAACTATTTTTGACCTGATTACTCCCCGATATTTTCCGATATGACAGTCCAAAGAAATGTCCCACGATTTTGTATGCGGTCGATCTGTTTCAGCCACTGGGGCTAATTGTGGAGGGTGGCGTTTGCTAACTACGTCAGCTGGGTTGATGGTCGATCTCGACCTCAATAATTCATATCCCGCATGATTATGAACACATATCTTTAGTTCCGTAAAAAGGGCGAGAGCGGATGGTCAATCTCGACCTCAATGGTTCATGCCCAGCATGATTATAAACACTTGTTTTGTTCCGTGAAAAGGGGCGAGAGCGGTACCGTGTTTCTTGTATTATCGGCCGCGAGTGGCGACGATTGCTTCGATTTTTTGGCCATGTTACGATTTTGCTTAGAGCTGAAAATTTCGGTGGTCCATCGGACCACTGGGTTTGAATGTTCTGGTGGTCCGACATGATTTCTGGGGGTCTCGGACCACCGGACCACCGTCAGTGTCGAACGCTGATTTGCCATTTTCATTTTGTTTCAAAATGGTTTTGCTCACTCAATGACTACTCGATCAATAATTTTTTGATTTTTTGATTTTTAGAATCCCTCTGAAATAGCCTATTTTCTCATATCTTGCCTTGGATATAACTTCCACCATGAATACAAATGAGGTCGAGGCTGCTATTTTATTTGACATTTCTTACTTGGCAGATGACATTATCAAGTTGAATAGAAAAGAGAAGAAAGGCTTGTCACGAGGAGGTAGAGGAGGTGGAAGGGGTGCAAGGAGAGGGAGAGAGGGACGAGGAGGGCGAGGAGTGAAGAGAGGAGTGACACGAGGAGGAAGAGGAAGAGGAGGGGCAGCCATTGTCAGGGGCAGCAACATGAAACAGTTCAGAGGTCGTGTACGAGGAAAGGCAATAAAAGGCATCAGTCCTTTAAACAGGGTGAGATACTAATCTTTTTTCACCACAAATATTAGTTCTTTTGTTACATTTAAACAATAATTAGACAGGCGGACATATTTATTTTAACCAATAACATACATGTTCATATATGCATTAAGATATGCATTAACATCAGGGATAGAACTTAGACATTTTTTTACTAGTGAGCAGGACTATTAAAACCTAAATTTTACTAGTCCGGTAGATGTTTTACTAGTCCTGAAATATACATTTCAATTATGTTACCTCTCTCTTTGTTTTATCGTAAATACGGCTCCTCTCTCTCTTTTCCTTAATCATATCTTTTCTATCAAGCAGGCGTTTTGGGGCCATAGCCCCAGTCAAATAGCGAAGCATGATAGCCTTGAGCTTTGAAATCATTTTCTACTAAAAGTTAATTACAAGCTTGTCATGAGCAATGAAGCGTGTGTGTACACACTGGAAACTAGACAAGGTAAGCAGATCAGTCAGTGAGCAGCATTCATTTCTAGGCTGTGAAACAGTGGGGACACTGAGGGGTGGGATTAAAATACATAGGAATATTTTAATCTGACGTTGAAAGAAAATAAGCGCAACAATAAAGCTTTGACAATGTTAGCTCGATGTTTATAAAATATCAAATTTAACTATCACCACATATAGACAAGTTTGGTTGTGACAATTCTAGATTCTGGAGCCTCAAATTCCAGATGGCAGGGTCAATTAGTGCTGGTTAAAGGCCAGTCTCGTGTGCAGTGCATTCACCAACTGGTGTTTTAATGCTGATATTTACCCATTATTGTTTTAAATTTGTGACAGCATGGCAGATTGTGGACCAACATTAATTAGACCATCATCATGTCATGATGTTTCCGGTGTCTGCCTGGGGAATAACTGTGCACATCATGACGGCCTTGAGCAGTGCCAGTGCTGGACCACCTTATATCGCCTCATCACTGACAAGGTGTGGTATCGGTTTTGATAAAACCCTCTGCCCTTGATGTTGGTCCTACGATGCTGGCTCAACATCTAATCAACGTTGATTCAACGGCTTGTGTTTGTTTGGGTACAAGCTTATATGTTGAGACAACGGCCGCGGTTGTCTTAATACCGCTAGACCAACTGCACGATCAATCACGTCTCCCCTCCAAGGATAATTGGAATCACTGAGGTGCCGTTTTTTACTAGTCCGGCGGTACTGGTTAACAATAACATATATAATTACTAGTCCGCAGCTATTTTTACTAGTTTTCGGACTAGAGGACTACCCTCAATTTCGAGCCCTGAACATAACATATCACTCTGGATTCGATATCTAGAGGGATAATGATGGGTCACCATCAGCGTTGAGGTCAATTACTTTTTTTAATTTTAGTTGCAATAACAGCCCTTCAGATTTTTTTAATTACAATAGTTGCACAAGTCATTAACGCACTCTGATTTTTTCGATTCAGGTTTTATTTGTTGTCTTTTTGTAGAATGCTGCTCGAGGTAAACCCAACCAGCGTGGAAGGGGAGCAAAGAACGTACAAAGAGGACTATATACAAAGACATATACGAACTCTAATTTAAGGGGTGGCTCGTCAGGCTACACGAGATATAATGCCACACAAACAGCAGTCAATCAAGCCAAGAAAAGAAGCCAATTAGTCAATGAAAAAAGAGGCTTAAAGACTCAAGTAAGCAGAATTTTAACATTCAAGTATTTTATTATATACAAGTATTGTAGATTTGATCATTCATAATTTATCAGAATTGATGGCAGGTCTTTTTTCTAAAAGGTAAAGATGCAGGCTTATTGTTTGATATCAAGTCTGAAGATTTATCAGCCGACTTTACATTTTACCCCATGATCACCGGACCTGTTCATTCACATGCTATTTTAGCCGGAGTATACATCCCTGCAGCCATTTCAGTTTTTTGAAATTTATTGTTTTTTACAACTCGTTTAGAACTGCCTTGCAAGAGTTGTAACCAAGGCCACATGTTTTAGTCATTCCACTCCTATTCTAAAATGTTCCTGTCAAGTTTCCAATTCATTTTAAGATATGCACAGTAACTTTCCGAACCCTAAAAGACAACCAGCCTGCATATCTGGCTGATTTACTTGTTCGAAGTGCTCAAAATATCTACGCTCCACTAACTCTAATAGATTTGGTACTCATATAAAAACTAAGACTGGATCAAGAGCTTTCTCTGAAAACCTGACAGACTGTGGCTATTATAAAGCGCCACACCCTAACCAGTGTGCCATACCCCTCTCTAAAGACACCAGTGCCTGTCATTACAATGACCTGTTGATTATGGGCAGAAGAACTTGGCAAGCTCTAATAACGTACCCTTTGGGCCATTCATAATCTATACAGTATATTTTTATGAATCTAACCGGGAATTTTTATCAATCAACTGAGAATTTTTTGTTGCATGAAAAATTATACAATTATTTTGTAGCTGTGCTTTTACTATTATATAGTGATGGGATTTGGTTGGAATTTGATAATTGATGTTTGGTTGTAGCAGATTGTTACAGACAAATTATTTCCTGATCAACGTGGTCAAACTCTCATGAGTTGATGGTTTTTATTCCAAATTTGTTCTCAATCAAATGCATATCAAAGTTGTTCCCTTCACAACAACAGTCAACAATTTTGTGACATAAATCGAGTTCACTATTGTCACTGTGTCTTATAAATATCTCCAGTATAGGAGGAATTTTTTATGTAAACTATGGAGACCAAAGGTTTTTTTTTAATTTGATATCATTAAAAATGACTTAGTTAGCTCTTTCTGATTTTTTTAAATACCCATGTTATTGGTCTAAGACCATTAGAAATATTTTTACTCTTATAGTGCGGGGATTGACTTTACCCTGACGCCTTACGTCGATTCCCGCGCTGTAAGGGGTAATAAATATTTCCAGTATAGACTACACCAGTTTGTGATCATGTTTACTTTTTCAAAATATTAATTTGTATTAATTATTGTAAGTGTTTGTCATAATCCACAGATAAATTCTCCTCGTGGTAGAGGACGTGGCAGAGGCAGACGAATTAATCGCCAGTATGGTACGATGCGCTCCGATGTACTCCAAAACAATCAGCAACAGAAAAAAAGAAGGTAAGGTGACTTCTTATTTCTGTTGTAGATGGAAAAAGCTCAACCTGACGTAGAAGGGCAGTGAAAATTCACAAAAAAAAGGGTGATTTTTACCCCTCAGTCACCAAGGTTGAGGAGTGTAGTGATCCCCAACGCGCGGGCAGATGGGTAGTGCAGGTTCTTGTAATCACAGTAATTTCATAACACCTTCAATTATGGCCTTAAATTTTCAAACGGATATATACTATTTAAACTAATCTTAAGATCAAGTTTCGTATTCGGTGATCTTGACCTAATTTTAAGGTTGAGATACAGATACAAAATTTGTTTGTAGGTGCGATAACTTCATGACACCTTCACTTAGGGCCTTTATTTCTTAGCAATATGTGTAATCTGCTAATCTTAAGTTCAGTGTTAATATTCTATGACCTTGAAATCTCAAATCATATGCTATAATTACAATTATACTAGTATTATAGTCAATTACTTTAATTATCATGAAATTTATAACCTTTGACCTTTTTTTTTTGCCCTACATTTTTGATCCAAAAGAGCTTAAGAGACTTATCTCTTTTCGGGAGCATATCTCCTTCAGGTGTTTCCATACGACACACAATCGTCCTTCGGGGGATGTAGATGTGCCTTTTGGGTGTTATGACCTCTAAACTACATTTCAGCCCAAATCATCAAAATAGTTGGAGAATCTTTTCAAAATGTGCCTTTTGTGGGTTATATGACCTGTCTTTTCAAAGTTAAATTTGTGCTGTCTTACTTTCTTGCATTTTGAGATTTGGCCCCTACTACTTTATTTAGCCTAAATATGATTTACCTGAGTTAAAATGTACTAGTACGTTTATTGCTGATTCAATAGAATAATTTCCAGAAAACGCCAAATATTTGCTGCATTTTACCTATTAGTCTTATTCAATATTTGACAAGTGTAACCTCGCACTACATAAGCATAATTAATGAAGTTTAATTTGATTCAACCAGATGGAATACACAGCAGACAGCAAAAACGAATGACAACAATATTTTGACCATCAGCTTTGCTGCAAAGTGAGTATTATTGTCACTCTTCTATATCTATCTATATCTTGGCTGGCAGTGTATGTGTATTTTCTATACAGCCTCACACTTTATTTGAAATGTATGTTTAACCCTACAACCCTGAAATTTTCTTGTAAAAACCATGTTGACCAAAGGGTTTTTATTTCAATTTGAAATCATCATAAATAACTTTGTTAGATCTTTCCGCTTCATTTTAATGCCTATGTTATAGGCCATTATAAATTTTTAATTCTTTCAGTGCGGGGATCAACTTTAGACATTAGAATCTGATGCCTATAAGACGTCTAAAGTCAGTCCCCATTTTTGCCATAATAGTTGACTAACTATTACACCTCGATTTTTTAAGGAAAACTAATGCAGATGTTGCCGTACAGA
The DNA here is from genome assembly GCA_964017125.1 of Flabesymbios commensalis. Taxonomy (NCBI): domain Eukaryota; kingdom Metazoa; phylum Annelida; class Polychaeta; order Terebellida; family Flabelligeridae; genus Flabesymbios; species Flabesymbios commensalis. Next base: position 14,857,998 of record OZ024916.1, read on the forward strand.
TCAGCCCACAACATAGCAGAGGTGGTCGACTAGGGCGTGATGGGCGACTAGGGCGTGGTGGGCGAGGTGGTCAAGGCTTCAATATAACGAGAACTAGAGCGCAATCAGTAGAGCCTTATCCTCAACAACAAACTACCTCACTTCAAGAACAAATCAAAGTTTGTATTTTGTTGTTTAGTGTGTTTTTATAAGCAGCTCTAATTTAAGGTTAGGATTACTAGTTTGTGGATATTAATACTACCTGATGACTGTATATTTCAAAGCCTGATTTTCTTCTCCATAAAGCCTTACATATATCACCAATTCTGAATAATAAATTCTCAAAGAAAACATCACCTGGTATAATAAAATACTTGGAAAGTTTAATTAAAGAAGCAAAGTAATTTTATTATAAGAAGTATTGTAAATTTCAAGCATAAAATAAAACAAACATCAACAACTATAAGCAGTATAAGAAACATATCAATATTCCAGAATTTTTCATGTCACTCAATAAATCTTTCAAAGATTAATCAGGAATTACAAATCAGTTCTATTTGTTCTTTGCAAATATTGGCCATGAACTTGCGTGTAAGATCAAGATACAATCCTGGTGAACCAATTTTAAAAATACATGATTTGATCCTCAATTATAGAGATAATATAGCATTTATAAAATAATTGATTATTTAAAAGAAAAATCAGCTTTATTATAGATTGTATTTCTAATTCTTCTTTAAAATCCAATAAATCGGTATTTGTAACTGTTAATTCATTATTATGACAGGGTTTTTTCCTGATCTATCGAAAAAAAACGAAATTCTTACTGGAGGGTGAGAAATCTTCAGTACAAAAGCATTGCTCTTTTTAGTTTTAATGGTTATATTACTAGTCAAGATTGCCACTATAATGAATTGATTGATATTTTGTTTCCATTGCAGAATTTGAAGCCGAAATTTCACACACATTACAACTTTAAGAAATCAGATTTTGCACAGAATATGGTATGTCATTTGTCATTAACACTATCTGAAACTAGAAGGGTCTAGTTTTTTGTTAACCAAAAACTTGGGATGACTCCCCTCCATAACCATAATGGCCAATGGCCTTTGTTATTAATGTTATTAAATGGCTCCTGTGGACAGTGGAGACTATGTATCCAGCGGAATTTATTATTCCATTTTAGTGCGAAACATTTGTCAACACTCCCAGCGAACATGACGTCCAATGCTGGCTCACAATCTGCGACACTGGCCCAACATCAAACCAGCACTGGTTCAAGGCCTCGTGTTTGCTGGACAGCGCTCAACCAAGTAAACACAAAACATAATTGTTATGTGTCCTTTGTGCCGTGTTTTGGAATGTTTTGAAAATCTGAGAAACTACAAGTAAGAGACTATTTGTTCAAATGAACAGAATTATTCCGCATAAAATATGTTAGATCTTGGGTTGTAGGCCTGCCTAATCATCCCCAATTGCGAAACTATGTGAGTCTCAGCATTATGATTCTTTTTACACTATTGTGATTTCTGGAGAGTGGCTGATTGAACAAGCGTTGACCCTATGTTGTTTTAATGTTGTTTTAATCTCCCTTCATTATACCCAGCAAACACTAGACGTTGAAACAATATTGGGCTCATTCTGAGCCAACGTGGTTGACAATGGACCAGCTCTAAGGTGCCAGTATGTCTGGTTGCCGTCTTTTGTTTGTTCTTCAGACTTTTAGGCCTATTCAAAGCAAAAACAAAGGCTGGGTTAATGTTGACCCACCGTCTGTGATGCTGGCCCACATTCAACATGGCGTCAAACATGACACGGTAACCCAATAATGGGCTAATGTTGGCTCAGTGTCGTAGAGAGTGGGCCAACAATAGCCCGGCATTGGGTCAACATCTCGTGTTGCACCGCCTGCTCGATAGAAAGAATGCACAGACACAAAACTGATGGACGAACAACTGACTGAGCGGTGACAGGTAAAGCAATATGTCTCCACCTCTCTAGAGGGGGAACATAATCAGCTCCTGCATTTTAAGATCAGAAGTTTTTTTTTTCAATTCAGTCTATTTATGGTTTTAGGTAGGGATAGTTCCTGTATTCAAACTCGACTAGAATCAGTCCTTCCCTGAAGCGATTTCAGGTAAAGACTTGAGTGACTTTTGGGAACAAACTACTTAAAATGACTGTTTAGCAGCCATTTTAAATTATTTTAAAAATAATTTTGCAATATTTTTATATCTTGAAAACAATGTGAAATAGCTGGACCATGAAGATATAACAAAATGTAAGGTCTTACACGAGAAATTTTGTTGTCATTTTTACTTTGTTTGGTCATTATCTTGCAAACCTTGTCTGATAGCTAGAGCATCCCTCTCAAATAATATGTCTGTGATCGATAGACGGGATAAATGAATAACGAGAAAGCATCGATAGAGCAACCCTCTAAAATAATTTATATCTAAAATAATGAACCATTTAGCAGGTTAGGGGTTTAAAAAAAAGTCATCTCTACTCTTTAAGTCGATCCCGCCATGCGAAAAGGTACCTCCCCGCGGCTTTTATAAAATTATTTATGACATCATTTGAAATTTAAATTTAATGATTACATAACTAATTTTACATTATTAAAGTCTCGTAAAACAAATAGTTTTTCAAAAATTCTTTCAGTTATCGAAACAGAAAGGAAACGGGCTATCATATGAACTATGAAAATCAATTTTGAAAATTTTGACATCTTGGCCCTTTTCGCGTGGTAGTTCACATATATTCCAATGAAGCAGAAAGAGCTAACCAGGACATGATGATTTCATATTTAAAAAAACATCGGCTCTTAGTTTGTGTAAAACTATTTCAGAGCTTTAAGGATAATTGAAAATTACCTAATTTCATTTTCCCATGTTCTATATATTGCTACAATGAAAATGTTCTTTTTGGAATATACCATTTTCTCTTTGAGATAATTTAATCAAAATTTGACTGCTTAAAGGGACATTTGTACACATGTGACATTTCTTAATATTGAAATATGTTGCTGATGTCGAGTAAGTCTGCTATTCCAATTTTAGAGATACATCTATGTAAAAGTATTATCAATTCATTCTCACAATTTAGAAATGTTCTCACATATTAACGTTACCCTGCTAAGTACAGGCACAACTATAGTCGTTTTTAATCGGTTTTATTTGCTGATCTTATCACTGATATGACTGTTTAAACAGCAAGATTTGCAAATGTTTGTTCTCATATCAAACAAATATGAGTTATTGTCACCCACTTGAAGTTGTGGGTCACGGTAGTGAGACACAACTTCAAGTGGGTGAAAATTTAAATAAATTAGCTTAGCGCTTTACGGGTCAACCCTTAAAGCGCTGAATTAATTTGTAAAAAATAATCACAACCAAAGGTTTTTTCTCACCTTGAAATCATCATAAATGTCTTTATTAGCTCTTTCTGATCCCCGCACTGTAAGGGTTCAGATGCTTTTAAGTTCTTTTCCAATATTAGAACTCATTGTTTTTAGACACATGTGACGTTGTCAGAACGCTTTGCTAGCCAACCTGCACCTAGCCGAGGAGGAATCTCAAATCATACAAAGATATCATCAGATGGACTAGAATCTCCCGTACAAGAGACACGGTCTAGAGGGCAGAACAGAGGTCGTGGGCAGAAGAGAGGTCGTGGTAGAGGACGGGGTCGAATACAAGGTGGAAGAGGAAGAGGATACCAGCAAGCTGTGTCTCAAACTGACTTGGGTAGACAAGTGTTCTTCTGAGTATCATTTAGGGTAGTTAAGCATCGTCTAAAAACAGTAGCTATCTGCAATAACTTGTATGGTACTCAGAAATAGGCAACCAAATACAATGTTTTGTTTGTGTGAAAATATGAAATGGGTCACAAAAAACAGACATGAGGATTTGTATCTCCGATAAAAATGGTGTGAAAGTGAATATGTGTTGCGAGCTCAATTATAAACTGTTTGAATTGCAATTGTGCTCTTAGTAGATATGGAAATCAGGTGCAAATTATGTATGAAGTAGCTTGCTTTATACTGGACAGTTACATATATGTCACGCTCAATGAGGTGCTAGGACTCAGTATTTCATATTTTAGTTCATAATTTTGTCTTGATTTTAACCTTGGCATGAGATCATGCCTATATATTTAGTTGCAAATAACAAAGATATTGTGGCACAATTTCATTTTTAAAATGATAGATTTCAGAATTTATGAGAGAGCAAGTGAGCATTAAGGCCCATGTTGTAGTCAACCAATGGTATAATTTATAACCTACCAGTTTCTGTTTGTTTAATTATTTTGTTAAATTATTTTACACCTGCCAGTAGGAATACTACTATTACTATTTACAGAGTGCTTTAGGCTCACATGTTTGATCCGTCCATCTGCAGACAGTATCACAGGCAGATACATTGAATCAGTAGTGAGATAGAAGGTGAATCTTTCAGGTCGTGCCAGTCATCATTAACATTGACATATGATTGTTTAATTTATAATACCTTTACTATTTCGTATGTATATACTTATGTAACACTTATATATGCAGTAAAGCCTGCTATGAGCAGCCACCCTTCTGGGCAGCCAATCTCCTGTGGGAGGCCATTCCCCTAAATAGCATTTTAAATACAAATGAACCTTGTACAGGCAACCAACAGCCTTGGGAGGGTACTTTTCTAGTTCACCAAGTGTGGCTGCTCCTAGAAGGTTCTACTGTATATCAATGTAAAATCTGCCAATAGTGTTTCTGATGAATGAAAAATATATGGACAGATATGGACTTGTTCAAGAAGAAAAATTTTCAAAGCTGAGACATCATGCAGTTAGTGTATTCGACTCAAAAAATTATGTTTTCCTTTGGAAATGATCACAGCAGTATTTTTCATTAATCACACTGGTTCATGTTGCTATTATTTATAAAAATTGTGTTTGTCATGAGACCCTCATTAGAATTAACTGCTAACTTGAGTGACACTTCAATTTTACTACTTACAAATTAAATACATATTAACCCTTATGCTGCCGAGTTTTTTAGGACTATTTTTCATTCATTTGAAGCTGCAATTGCTAACGCAATTTCCAGCTTCAAATGACGAAAACAAATTATATTTATGCAAAAATATACGTCCTCAAAATATAATTATTAGATTCACTAAACATCTACCACAAAACATTTCAGCAATTTGAGTTGAATTTATTTGGTCTGCAATTTACTTGTAAACGCATATATACGGTTCCGGCAGCATAAAGGTTAACATTATATGCATATCGTCACCTAAGTATTAATGAGCTGTATCTCCACTTTAACAAGTGGCAGATACAACTCATTAATATGATATATATGTACAAACTTAAAATGATCTGCACACAAGTGTATTCACATGTATTTTGGTGTACACATCTGTATGCAAACGTTTTTGCCTACACCATTGCATGTATCATGCACATGTATGATGTAGGGTGCAGCCAATTAAAATCATTGTAAATATTATTTGTTGAGACATGACACCCTTTAGTCCCCATGCTAATTATCCCCATGTATTATAATGCAGGTTATTATGACAAATGTCATAAAAACCTGCATTATAATACATTGGGATCATTATTTGTGAGTGATAATGTTATCACTCACAAATAGTTTAATTCCATTTGTATTGTGAGATGTTTATAGAATCCAGATCTCAGTAGTATTAAAATAGAAACCACAACATTTGAATTTGGATGTGATAACTCAAATTATGATTTCAAATGATGAAAAATATCTGTATTTATGAAATGTAGACATTTCCCAAATGTGGTGCTCTGATCAACTGGTCACCTGTCACGAACTATTGATCAGTTTCACTTTTTTTATGTCTCAAACTAACATTTGTAAGGTGTATCACCAGGATAACAAGGAAATATGCTGTGTGACGCTTACTAATCTGCTTTGAAAAATTAAAAGTGTCATATGAATTACATTATACCATTTTGCTGGAAATCCAGTTGATCGTCTGGAATGCTAGTCTGGTTGAGGAGCCCACAAATTTGTTCTACTTCCCACCACATTAACCCTTGCGCTGCCGGGACCGTATATATGCGTTTTCAAGCAAATATCGGGACCAAAAAAATTTAACTCTAAATTGCTAAAATATTCTGTTGCAGATGCTTAGTTAATCTAATAATGCAAATTTGAAAACTTTTTTTCCATAAATATAATTATTTTTCGTCATTTGAAGCTGGAAATTGCTTCAGCAATTCCAGCTTCAAATGAATGAAAAAGAGTCGGAAACAATTCGGCAGGATGAGGGTTAAATTAAAAAAATAATAATAATAACTTACATGTTTGATCAACCAAAGAGCAATGCTAAATTATTTTTTGCTATTTTTGTTCTAGTGTCATTTGCATAAAGCTTTAAAAAATGTGTCCAAGTGATTTGAATGTTGTCTGTAAAAAAAAGATGACATTTTTCTCAGCTCCTAATCTCTAGGGTGTTTTATGACATTTTTAATTCAAAGCTAGCATAACTTATTATACACTTGTCATCTTTAGGTGAATGAAAAGACCATGACATGTACACTTAAAACTAGATATGATATAATTTACAATGAGAACCTTATTTATGATCTATCTCTACCTGTAGGCCTATATCTGCTGTGGAGAAACTGGTAAAACACATCTTCCTGCAGCAAGGTTAGGCTTCTGAGAGGTCGCTCAGAGAAGCCCAGCCTTGGTGTAGGGAAGCTGGTAAGCCCTTCAACTTCTGGTGTGACACACTGGCCCACATTAAAAAACAGCACAGAAACAAATAGTTCTCATAGCACAATAAATGATTCAAATCTGTATTTTTAGGTGTCACTTGTGATTCTTTAATACTAAGGTGACTAAAAACATCTCTCACTGCCACAGCCTGTGTTACAGTGCGTGTATATTAACGAAAGCATTTTATAATTGGGATTGGACTCCAATGCCACCCAGCAAACACGAGACGTTTGCCAAATGTTGTGTTAATGTTGGGCCAGTGTTGAAGACATTAACCCAGCATTGGGCAAACGTCTCGTGTTTGCTGCGACAGCCTGTGTTACAGTACATGTACATTAGCAGTAGCAATATTTTATTCATTTAAAGATGGAGTTGCTGATGCAATATCGAGCTTCAAATGAAGAAAAAAATATCAGTATTTTTTTTTTAATTAAACATTTGAATTATTTAACTAAACTGAGCATTGATCACAAACTATTTTATGGATTTCATTGGCATTTTATTAGCTCCCGCCGTCACCGTAGGTGAGACGAAGGGAGCTATGGATTCTACCTCCGTTTTTTTTTGGCCTCTTCTTTTGCCTATAATTTTGTCTGGAATTCGCTGGGAACCGTGCCTGTACGGTGCCAGCAGCTTGAACCCTTACAGTGCGGGACCCACTTTGATCTGTAGTCAATCTTGACGTCTAAGTCGATCCCAGCAATGAAAAAGAAAAATATTTTAATGGCGAAAAATTGTGCGTATACTCTTAACCCTTTCAGGCCTCACGATACATTGAAGCATCATTTTACATCCCTGAAAACAGACTTAATTCTCCTACAACAAAGGGTTTTAGAACGAAAATTTCCATGAAACTGGTTTATCAATACATGGCAATTTTCTTTACTTTTTAACCCACATCAAATCATCTTTATCCACTACAAGTCGAGAATTGCGAAAGCAATTCGCTGCTTGTAGTGGATGAAGATGACAATGGTGAATTTAGGCTTCAAAGGGTTAACATGGGTATTCAAATAAAGCGAGACAGCTATCCAAGACATTTATGATGATTTCAATTTTGAAAAAAAACCTTTGGTCTTTTGGTTTATATTCAAATATGTCAGCGCTTTGGGGGTTAACCTTTTGGCCACATAAATGCCCTGATGACATGCTCAATCAAATTGATTCGCAAGACGTCTAATTAGGCAACAATCTTTTGATGGATTTTTTCTTTCTATATGATGTGTTTAGCTGTGTGCTGCTGAATTGTTTGCTTCTATTTTTCATTAATGCGAAGTTGGAATTGCCACCTTTAAATGATGAAAAATATCTCCATTATTACATCATTGAATTAACCTCAAAGCGCTGAATTAATTTTGAATAAATCATGGAAACCAAAGGGTTTTAATCAATTCGAAATCATCATAAATGTCTTAATCAGCTCTTTCCAATTCATTTGAATACCTATGTTATGAGTTTACGGCCATTATAAATATTTTTACTCTTACAGTGCGAGGATCGACTTTAGTCGTCAGAATCTGACGTCTGTAGTCTACACACGTCAGATTCTGATGACTAAAATCGATCCCCGCACTGTAAGAGTAAACTAAACAAAAACTATTTTATTGATTAGTGATATTTCTATTGATCTAAAACATGCTTCGAACTATATGCCCAGCTAACACAAGACGTTGAGCCAATGTTGATTTGATGTTGGCCCAGTGTCGTAGACGCTGGGCCAATATCAAATCATCGTCTTGTGTTAGCCAGGTATATGAGGGCCTAGTGAAATGGGTAATGAAAGAGTGGTTTGATAATAAGATGATTAAACTTTAGAACACTGATGTCGACTATAGTAGACATTCTGTGTTTTTGTTGTAACCTGTATAATCTGTTATTAAAAATTATATATGCTTTCAATCTTGAAACACTTGATATATGTTGGGACTTGAATTTCACAAATAACACAAAATTTCAGTCACTTGAAGTTGTGGATCGCGGTAGCGAGACACAACTTCAATTTGCTATTTACCACTATAGGCGTTTTTAATTTATTTTATTAGCATTCAAATCACTGTTATTGAGACCTAAATTGGTGTTTAAACATCTTGCAAATGTCTAGAATTAAACAAATATGAGTAATTTTCACCCACTTAAAATTGTGGTTCACAGTAGCGAGACACAACTTGAAATGGGTTAAAATTGGAAGTTATTTAATTTAGCCATTTAACCCTCACAGTGCGGGGATCGACTTTAGTCGTCAGAATATGACGTCTGTAGACGGCAGATTCTAACGACTAAATTTGATCCCCGCATTGTAGGAGTTAAAAAATATTTCTAATGGCCATAGACCCATAACACAGGTATTCAAATGAATCGGAAAGAGCTAACTAAGACATTCATGATGATTTTAAATTGAAAAAAACCCTTTGGTTCCCATGATTTTTCTAAAATTGGTTCAGCGCTTTAAGGGTGAAGTCAACATTATAAATATGTGTGTGGAGTTTTCATTCGCAGGCGTGATTACAAGTTTCAAATTAAACACTATAATTGTTGATGAATAGTGACGGGAAGTATTGACTGAGCAGCCACTAGTTTTACTTGTATATATTTTAATCTTTTGCCATACAGTTACATTTTGATGTACAGCTTATCTTTATTTACATTGTATTGTTTTGTTGCTGTTTCATGTCCAATATTCGGTTGTGAAGTAACGGACATATTTAAGTACTTTTTGAAAACATCGTTAACAAACAACATAGAACGTTGTTAATTTTGTAAACATGTAAATAACCGACTGGATTATCATCTGATGTGTGATGACAATAAAAAACATTTTGAATACAAGAAGACAGTTCTGTTGATATCATCAACGGTTATATTAATCACCAATGGTGTATTTTAATTGTGTTTGTTAAAATATTTTAGTCCAATTTTGTTTTAGCAATAAGAAATAAAATTCTCTCTCTAATAATGTGATCGCTGTATAGCCTACTTTGCGATCACTGCGATATACATTTGGTGATGAACATATCGCTTTGACCCTTTCAGCGCGGGGACCCTTTTTATACGTCGGAATTTGACGTCTGTGGACGTCAGATTCTGACGTCTAACGACAATCCCTGCTCTGAAAGAATTAAAATATTTCTAATGGCTGTAGACCCTTACCATAGGTATTCAAATGAATCTGAAAAAGCTAACTAAGACATTTATGATAATTTGAAATTAAAAAAAAACTTTGATCTCCATGGTTTATACAAAAATATTTCAGTTTTGTAAAGGTTGAATTACAAACATATGTCACAGAATGCGGACAAAAATTAATCATTTAAAATAAAAGCTGATTAAGAACATATTTTGGCTTTAACCATTTCGGCGCGATGACCATACTTGAAAGTCATCTAAAGTCGATTCCCGCATTTAAAGAATAATTAAATACTGTAGGTCTGGTATTTTTTGCGTGTTTTAATTTTTGGGAATTTGTGATTCTGGAACTTTTGTGAGGTCTAGTTTTCGCGAATTTTTATTTTTGAAAAAAAATCGGTCGTTTTTAGATCTAACAGATAGTTACTGAGCTGTGAAATGTCACGTTTTAATGGCACTTACTCAGCCGTGAAATCAACGCCCCCCCCCCCCCCCCTATCCATTGTTATCACAAGTAGGCGTAATCCACCGTTACCGTCTTACGTAATACCAATTACGGCAATCACTATGCACACAGTGGGTCGACCTCAGGTCACTACACCTGCCTACCTTCACAACTCACACGGATCCTTGCGCAAATGTTGGTTTAATGTTGGGACAAAGCTGGAAATACCAGGCCAACGTTGAATCAGCGCTGGTGCAATTTCCCGAGTTAGTTGGGCTGGTGACAATGGACAGCGGTTTTGTTATGAAACACATTACTGGTAATTAGCAAAACGTTTCCTATCGTCGTCATCAATAACAAGTGGGCACAGACTTGTATAGCACTCAAATCGATCACCAATCTTACATCATGATCAATAAATATACACATTTATGATTATACTCTATTCCAGAGTTATTTTTATTCACGCTTACACACTATATTATATCCGTCACGATGTACATTGTTTTTGAGTCTTCATAGAAGCTTTAGTTCAAGTTCACGGTACGTAGTAGGCCTATTGGTCATTTTCCATGATAGGTAGCGCTATTATGATAATATTTTTCGCGAGATTCTTGAATATTTGCCTCCTCGGGAAAATTCCGCACGAATATTACCAGATCTACAGTATTTATAATGGCTGTAGACATATATCAGGTATTGAAATGAAGCAGAAAGATCCAACTAAGGTATTTATGATGATTTCGAATTGAATTTTATATGTATATATATATATATATATATATATATTTCAGTGCTTAAAGGGTTAGATAATCCGCGGCAACCACTGCTCCACATAAATCTGACTGCATGGTTTCAGGGCCCATGTATTCTATGGATGTCGTCAGCTAGTAACCCGTTCTAATCCTACCGACTTCCTCAGGTACAAAAATAAACCTTGTGTGTTTGTTTAACTTTTTTTACTTGATTATGCCATGTTAAATTATTATAGATTATCACGCCTAAAAGTTTTTTCTTGTTTGGTGTTATGTACGTTACTTGCGTTCCGTCAAGATTTAAGTTGAGGTTTATTTCGTCTCCTGCCAAACGTGATTATTTTGCAACCTGCTAGAAGTCGACCATAATATTATAGCCTGGGGAAAGCTGGAACTTGCATGGTTGTTGTAGACTAGTCATTCTGTTGGCCTACCATGCTATACTGCATGCAACAGACGGCACAAGTCATTGATGAGCTGCTCCAATTCGGACGAAAATTACCACCACTAACAATCATCATGGTAAAATTAGTATCAGGATATTAAACTGCATATTCGGTCAAGGCCGTCTTCTGGTACCATCGTAATGAAATGAAATGAATGAGGTTTTAGGCCACATTTGTGTACGTATAGGCTAAACTGTGTCGGGAGAACCTCCTGATAATGGTGAGATGACACTCTCCTCCAGACACAAGATCCGAAATTTGAGGTCGAGCACGCTTCCTCTCGGTCACGAAGGCTCCCCACAATATTGAATCTTTACGCGGGAGCGGAGAAGAAACATTTATGTTTCTTAAAAATCTAAAGGCCGGAGTAGGGTTCGAAACTGCAATCTACGTCTGTCCAAGCAGGCAGTTTTAACCGCTACCCCAGGGCCCCGCCCTTTGGTAGCCTACCACCGTACGTGGTAACACAGCACGAGCCATCATCTGGGGCGCGTTTTTGGTACGTTATTTTTCAGATTTCTCGTGACCTAATTCCTGCCGCTTGCGAAAATGAAAAAAAAACGTTGACTTTCCTCATTTGACTCCCTCTTTCATATAGGGGGGATACGAACACTCTGCTCGCTAATCACAACGATCCTCATATGCAAATGAGCTATATGCCTATCTGAGCGAAAATGATGTTGAAATGGGCCCCTGCAGGCTCTACGATTCGGAAGTAAAATTATTAAGCAATTAATCATACAATTAAAATGCCCAGTTTAGGGTAATGCTGTTGTTACTAGTTGTTGTTGCTGTCACTTGTTGTTAACCCTTTAACCGCCGGTTCCGCATATCTTCAGGTTTTCATTTTTTATTAGCACCACATTTTAAATATGTTAAAGGTAAAATGTGCCATCAACCAGCAAGATCTGAAAAGAGTTGACCTCCATTTTGTCAAATCTGAATAATTTTCACTCACTTGAAGTTTTAGATTGCGTCAGCGAGACACAACGTCAAGTGGGTGAAAATTCAAATTGAATAATTTGGCGGTTAAAGGGTTGAATGTCTCCAGGAGTAATCATAATTAATTGTACTAGTAGTTTTACAGTTATATGGTAACATTTTAATATTTATTTATTTATTGGAGCAATAAAAATACTGATTGTCTGATTGAGAAAGGCTTTTTTGACACTCATTTTTCAAGGATTAGCCGAAGACGCGTAATTAGTTTCTTTCAGTCTTACCTTATTAGATCATCCCCACCACAAACAGAATACAGATCTGACTAGTAGAAAAACATCCTCGCTGCTTTGAAATGTATATGCCTACATGTGTTTTCCCCATCATGATATTCATTGTAAAATACCTATAACCCAGTGGAAGCCGAACGAATGAACAAATAAACTATGACCCTTCTCACTTACTTCGTTCGTCAATCCGTCCGATTGTTGTTTGTCCGGCCGTCAGTCCGTCCGCCTTTTCGTTAGATTTTCCCTTTGTTCATTCATTCATTCATTCATTCATTTATTCATTCATTCATTCATTCATTCATTCATTCATTCATTCATTCATTCATTCATTCATTCATTCATTCATTCATTCATTTATTCATACATTATTCCTTTATTTATTCATTCATCCAGCATCCTTTCATTTTTTATCCATTCACTCGCTCATTCATTCTTCAATTCATGCATATATTCACTCACTCACTCACTCACTCACTCACTCACTCACTCACTCACTCACTCACTCACTCACTCACTCACTCACTCACTCACTCACTCACTCACTCACTCACTCACTCACTCACTCACTCACTCACTCACTCACTCACTCACTCACTCACTCACTCACTCACTCACTCACTCACTCACTCACTCACTCACTCGCTCGCTCACTCGCTCGCTCGCTCACTCACTCACTCACTCACTCAAGCACTCACTAATTCATCCATATATTGAACAGATACAATTTAACTAATAAGCATGCTAATTTCCTCCGAGGAATCTATTAATTCTCCCTTCCGCATAGCCTACTATGATTAAAATAAGTGTCATTCCTACCTTCCTCCTTCTCTTCCTTCCTTCATTCATTCCTTCCTTCCTTTTCTCATTCATTCTTTCATTCATTTATATAATAAAGATGCATATATTCAATGGATTTAAAGTTAATATTCTCCAAGGAATCCATCAATTCCCCCTTCTACCTACTATTATTAAAATAAGTGTCATTCATTCATTCATTCATCCATTTATTCATTCATTCACTCACTCATTCATTCATTCATTCATTCATTCATTCATTCATTCATATATTAACCATAGATACAATGTTACTAATACTAATTTTTCCATTCATTCATTAATTATATATTGAATGGATACAATGTTTCCGCCGAAGTATCCATTTATCTCCCTTCCGCAAACTATGATGATTGTAAAAAGGTGTCATCATTCATTCATTCATTCATTCATTCATTCATTCATTCATTCATTCATTCATTCATTCATTCATTCATTCATTCATTCATTCATTCATTCATTCATTTCTTCATTCATTCATTCATATAATTTTTATTAAAGCTATGGACCAATCTATGTATGTTTCTGGTATTTAGTTGTAGGCCTACGCCAGTTGCCTCTGTCTCGGTAATCAGCGTGGTGCTTTTTGAGTAGGCCTACAGATGTGTCCCGCTGTTCGTACACAGTGGACTACTACTTTAACTAGATAGGCATACAATGTCACTATTAGGCCTGCTAATAATTTGTTCCGAAGAATTCAATAATTCTCCCTTAGGCATACTATATTTACAAATAGGAGCAGTACTATGCTTGAGTATAAGTTTTCTCGGTAGAAGGGTTCATCTGTCATTCATTATCCGTCGGCAGTGATGGTAATTAATTAACAATACAATCATGCTGTTGATTGCAGCAACGGTGGAGTACTAATTAGCTGCGGTACCGGCACAAGGTGCCAGTTTGTCTAACCTTCTGGTCACCATAGCTACATTTCGATATGAGAATTTCCATTAGTCCCAAAAGTAAGTGTGTGAGCTAAATTATGCGTTGATGCTACAGACACTTTTATCCAGATATACGGGGGGGGGGGGGGACATATTATAATATTTGATAATTAACTGGAGATTACTGCATTGTTTGTTTTTCGCTGTAGTGATGCTGTCGCCAACCTGTTATGCTTGCCACTACGGAATAGAACAAGTGTATTATGAAGAGGATTTAGAAGTGCGTGTGAAAAATGAAAGATGGAATCTGCAATCGACTTTTGTGCAAAAATAGACTTTACTGCGTCAATGAAAATGGCTAGAGCGCCTGACTGCCTCGTCAGTCATGCTTGCGTCCCGGGCTTGAACCCCGCTGATCCTGTGTGGGGTTTTCAGAGAAATATCCTTATTTTCTCACTACTCAATGTGACTGGGCGATCAGGTTAATGGCGGCCTTGTCGAGATAAGGTTGTGACCAGTGTAGTCCAGTAATTAAAGCCATAAAATCACCGAGGTTCAACAAAATTGCTTTATTTAGTTTTTTATTGAATTTGGGTTGGCTAATATGTCTACTAGCCAGGGCTAAAACTTAACCAATTTTTGCCTAAATCCATGATGGCCGCCAAATCAAATAAAACGAATATTCATGGTCATATAGTTCAAAGTGATAGACAGTGAACATGTTAACTACATGTATGCCCACTGCATTTTGTAGTATAGTTATGCCCTTTGGCACGCTTGCTACATGGACCAAGTGAAATATGTTAAGTATCGAAAGTTTTGAATTTCAGCTTTTATTGTTCCATAATTCATGGTCAAACGTCAAGGTCAAATATGATTTTTTTAACAAATAAAGCCAGACACAAGTATAATACTTCTATTTTACGTAATTTTGACTACAAGATCCATTGATAGTATTATGTTAGGGATTTAAGGTCATCTTCAAGGTCAAAAGTTCAATTTCAAGGTCAAACTGTTCAACATAAGATTGTTTACAAATAAAATTAGGAGCAAGTGTAATACCTCTTTATAGTGTGATTTTGACTGGAGAATCTATTTCTACTATTATTGTGATGATTCAAGGTATTCTTTAAGTCAGTTTATGTATTTAACAAATACATAAGTTGTTTTACGTCACTGTTCAGCCAGTATGGCCATAATTATAAGTGACTTGGCAAGTTAAAAAACATAACATTTTGTGTAATAAAAATAAGCCTATTATAAAAAGATCAAACAGATGAAAATGATGTTCACACTAGAGTCATTCAGCTAAAAAAATGTTAAAGATAATATGACGTATGGTGCTTCTGGAACCTATTTATAGAGATTTTGATAACATATTGCAGCTTGTGCGCTACAACATCATAGAAGGCTATAATGTCTGTAAAAAGTAGGCCTATGTAAAAATTGAGATGACTATTAGAATTAAAAACAATATAAAATTGAAGACTTGCGAA
The DNA here is from genome assembly GCA_964017125.1 of Flabesymbios commensalis. Classification (NCBI taxonomy): domain Eukaryota; kingdom Metazoa; phylum Annelida; class Polychaeta; order Terebellida; family Flabelligeridae; genus Flabesymbios; species Flabesymbios commensalis. The sequence continues at coordinate 14,873,937 of OZ024916.1, forward strand.
GTCTAAATACAGCAACAGTATGAATGTAGTGTAGTAAATGGTCAGTCAAATTACAATACACTCTTGATCATTATTGTTTATTAGTTAGTTGAACATTCTAACATTTTCGATCTCACAAACGAGGAAAGTAACTATATTTCAAGATTTTAATACACATTTTATCTTATTGCTATTAGTGTTTGTTAAACATCCTGTTTTTTCACCTTAGAATTGACCTTGAAGATGACCTTGAATCACCAAAATAAAATCAGAGAAAATCACACACTTAGGTATTGTGCTTGTTCGTAATTCTATTTGTTAATAATCATATTTTCAAAAAATGGACCTTGAAATTGACCTTGACAATGTACTTGAACCATTAAAATAATATCAAAAATGATTTTTTCAGTCAACAAAAAGAAGTACCGTAATCCACTTATTTATTTTTGACAATAAAAAATCGTTTTTTGACCTTGAAATTGACCTTTTGACCTTGAAGATGACATTGAATCACCAACATAATATCAGAAATGGATTTTCAAGTCAAAATCACACCAAAAAGAAATATTACGCCTTTCCTATTCTTTTTGTTAAAAATAATATTTGAAAAAAACAAACTTGAAATTGACCTTTTGACCTTGAAGATGACATTAATTATTTAAATTATATCAGAAATGGATTGTCCAATGAAAATTACACAAAAAAAAGAGGTATTACACTTGATCCTAGCTTCATTTCTAAAAGAAACATATTTGACCTTGTAATTGACCTTTGACCTTGAAATAACCTGTTGCTAATTTTATTTCAAAATGGCCCCGAAATGAAGGTCACTCTTACAATATTTCAACATCAAAGCAAGAAAAGTGGCGTAATTGTCAGTTAGAAATAAAAAGTCATAATTTGCTAATTTAGTATCTCAATTCCTTAAATTTGAACCCTGTGACCTTGACACTATGACCTTGAACTTATTCTGGATGGTAGGTGAATATATGATAATGTATGGTGCTACTAGAGTGTGGACATGCGACAATAAATCCAGCCGTATTATTAATCTCTTAAGAAGAATACAGTGTATTATAACATAGTAAATTTATGAATTATTTCTTCATTTTGGCTCCATTGTGCATGGTTAAGGTCACATTTAGTATGACTACCGCCAGATCCTAGTAAAAACTTCATATATTAAACACTAATTTTCCCATGACTTTTTTTCGCTAGATGGATTTTTTAAATTTAAAAACCACAAAGTTCCTTACCAGCTAGTACATCTTTTCGGGTTACAAAATCATAAAAATATGTTTCAAAAAAATAATAGTAGTGCTTTATAACTAGTTTTTATGCAAAATTTGGCTGCCATCTTAGAATTAAGTAATTTTCCATGCTCAAAAGCTGGTAAACTTTTACCCCTGATTAATAGACCTAGTTTCCAGTTCAAATTCACTAAAAAACTAAATAAAGCAATTTTGTTGAACTTTGACTATTCGTTGACTGGACTAGTGTAGCGACTTTGATTTCGTGCAGGGCCACGCGCTGTGTATGGTGTCCGGATAGGGCCATCTCGCCCTTTCGCAGTTTCGTTGTTTCGCACTTTCGTTGTTTCGAACTTTCGTTGTTTCGCATCGCCCTTTCGTTGTTTCGCATCGCTCTTTCGCTCTTTCGCAGTTTTGTTGTTTCGCATCGCACTTTCGTTGTTTCGCACTTTCGTTGTTTCGCAGTCACACACTGTCGTTGATTCGCACTTTCGCGCTTTCGCACTTCCGTTGTTTTGCACTTTTGTTGTTTCGTACTTTCGCAGTTTCGTACTTTCGTTGTTTCGCTCTTTCGTTGTTTCGCACTTTTGCAGTTTCGTTGTTTCGCACTTTCGCACTTTCGCAGTCTCGCACTTTCGTTATTTCGTACTTTCGCACTTTCGTTGTTTCGCTCGTTCGTTGTTTCGCAGTCTCGCAGTTTCGTTGTTTCGCACTTTCGTTGTTTCGCACTTTCGCAGTTTCGCACTTTCGTTGTTTCGCTCTTTCGTTGTTTCGTAGTCTCGCAGTTTCGTACTTTCGCTGTTTCGCACTTCCGTTGTTTCGCTATTTCGTTGTTTCGCACTTTCGCAGTTTCGTTGTTTCGTACTTTCGCACTTTCGTTGTTTCGCACTTTCGTTGTTTCGCAATTGGTGGGTGAATTTATGCCGAGCGAAATTCAAAGATTCATAAGCTATAGCTTAAGTGTGAGAGCATCTTAAGGTATATTAAAAGCTCACGTCAGCATGGAAATAATGCAAAGCTAAGGCAAAACGCGTAACAACATTTACAATAGGCCCCTATAGGTGAAAATTCAGTTTTCACTGACAAGCTAATCTTTCAGCCAAGATTTTATGACCATGCACATTTTAGTGATTAGATGTTGAGTAAATAATTACCTAGTTATTAAATTTTTCCATTTTTTTTCAAAAATGGCGAATACAAGCCTAAGTTCACCAATTGCGTAATGCTTAGAGGGGGGTTAAGTGATGAGTTACGTGCTTTAGTCAAAATAGCGTTAAAAAGTGTTACGGAGGAGGTGTCAAAATCGTTACTTAATTGTTGAACGGCCCACAAACACTAGCAGGCAAACCATCGTAAATGACATGATGCAATTACGCTAGTTTACCTGGAAATAATCGTTTAGGCCTACTGAGCTGTCATATATCAAGTGAATTCGTCCTGTGGTGTATTACTCTGTTCTCAGTAATGTCTCTCACGATATAAATGGACGGGGGCCCTAGGGTAGCGGTTAGCACCGCTGCCTTTCACGCCGATACCGGGTTCGTTCCCCGGTTCGTTCCCCTGTCTCGGCGGTTTGAAAGAAACAAAAAATGTTTCTTCCCTATCCCCTCGTATCTGGAGGGCAGTGTCATCTCATTCATCTCACCACCCTCATGAGGTTATCCTGGCCCAGTTTAGCCTATAAGTGCACACAGGTGGCCTAATGTCCCATTAATTTCATGTTCATTTCCTGACGATATTCCGCATTTGAAATTGTGGACAATACCAGGCATTTTGTGACCGATATAAGCCGTCTGCGCCCCACTAAAGCCTGTCTCGGGGCAGGCGTGAGATTTAGGGCGTAGCGACGCCACAGCGTATGCTAACAATAATAATGTCTCGCTGGGGCAAGCGACGTCCCTCTCTATTAAACGACAGACGTCATATAAAGAGTAACAGATACACAATATGTGTTCCGCGACAAAACCAGACACCTGTGAACTGATTATCAGACATAGTCGTTACCAGGGGCTGTATTCTCGTTCAAGTGACTGTTACCCGCATATGCCATTAAGCATTATTAGCCAAAACACACAACATTGGCCCATAGCTGATTCAATATTGACCAACGTTGACGACGTTCAAATAACATTGAAACAGCGTTGGACCAATGCACAACACACGTGATACAAATAGGCGAGTGGGGCGGAAGGGAGGGGAGGGGGAAAACAACGAAAGTGCGAAACAACGAGACTGCGAAAGTGCGAAACAACGGAAGTGCGAAAGTGCGAAACTGCGAAACAACGAAAGTGCGAAACTGCGAAACTGCGAAACAACGAAAGTGCGAGACTGCGAAAGTGCGAAACAACGAAAGAGCGAAACAACGAAAGTGCGAAATAGCG
>OZ024916.1:14877746-14880246 GCA_964017125.1 Flabesymbios commensalis
ACATGATATGATGGATGTCTTAGAAAAGTCATAGCAGAATACCTGACTACTCTGGGAATGTTGTGTCAAAATTTCAAGTTGATTAGATAAAAACTCAGGGAGAAATAAGGTCTTACAAAAACGTGCCAAGAATAATAAGTTTAAAGTTCCGTTGTAAAATCAATATATTTGGGCATAGCCCAAATATAATTATTTCCCCTACTCTGGGAATGTTGTGGCAAAATTTCAAGTTAATTAGATAAAAACTCAGGGAGAAATAAGGTCTTACAAAAACGTGCCAAGAATAATAAGTTTAAAGTTCCGTTGTAAAATCAATATATTTGGCCATATCCCAAATATCATTATTTCCCTTATTATGTTTTGACCTTGTGGTCCAAACATATTGAGTTTTGTTTGGATCTCGATTTTTTAATCTTTTATGTCCGTGCGCTATTTCTCCCTGAATTTTTATCCAATCGACTTTAAACCTCGGCACAATGATCCTTATGTATGTAGGATTATTGCTGTGACTTTGCTAAGGATTCCTAGTTGTTCGTCCGGATTTAGTCAGGATTGTCTGGATCACTAAGTGCTAATCAATGTTTGGCCAATTATGTACATGTCAGGGGCTTATAATGTGCTATTTCTCCCTGAGTTGCTATCCGACAATGATCGGCACAATGATCCTTATGTCTTGGGCAGGTGTGCTATGATTTTTCTAAGTCATACGTCATGTTCTTAGGGATTTGTTCAGGATTTTCTGGATCACTATGTGGATCAATGTTGGCACATTGATGTACATGTCGGAAGAAGCCCATGAATGAATCTTGGCCAGTCAATACAAGGGCCCATTGTCAGAGGCACATGACCGGCTTGCACCCTTTGAGCACCCTTTACATTTAATCTATTAAAATACAGAGGCCTATATCCAATACTGTTTCAATGTGGGGCCAGCGTCGCAGAGGGTTGTTCAGCATTGAACCAACATTGGGTGTTTGATACAAACAGTGGAACCTTTCAAATTCTACAAATTAACATTGAACTAACATTTGTAAATGCATCAAACACGAAACGTCGACGCAATGTTGTTTTAATGTTTGGCCAGCGTCACAGACAGTGATATAGCATTAAACCAACAAAGAAGTCAGAATCCAGAAATTTCAAATTCCAATCAATCTGTCATAATAAAAATAACCCAACAATATTTAAAATGGTCGCCAAAAAACGCACAAAACGTAGTCCAAACATTATTGTTGCTTGAAAAGTCACAATTCTCCTCTAGTTATTATTTTATTTGGGCTATGCCCAAATATATTGATTTTAACTTATTATTCTTGGCACGTTTTTGTAAGACGCTATTTCCCCCTTATCTAATCAACTTGAAATTTTGACACAACAGAGTAGTCAGGAGGAGTGCTATGACGTTTCTAAGACATACATCGTGTTCTTCCGGATTAAACCAGGATTTTCTGGATCACTATACTCTTGAATGACAAAAGGCAGTTTCAGCTTGCTTGTAAAGTGAGCAGATACCGCACTATGCTGTTCTTCAAATGCAAAAGGCAGTATCTGCCTACTTGTAAAGTGAGCAGATACTGCCTTTTTTGCTTGCATGGCAGTAGGCCTATAATTGGGTCCAGTTCAATAGTGGACATGGCGGGTGATTCTCCATTCATTGCCAGGAGGGTGAACATGGTGCCCCTATGTGCAGACCTACTCCACCATTTAGTCTCCAGATTTGATATTAAATATACATTTATCCAATGTTTCAATTCTGGGCCAGCGTCGCAGACGGTGGCCCAGTATTGAACCAATATTGTGTATTTGGTATAGACAGTTAAAACCTTTCAAATTCTACAAAAAAAATAACAGTTGCAATTCTTTTTAAACGCACAACGTTGAATCAATGTTGTTTTAATGTTGTGTAACATTTCATGTATTATTTCACTTTGTGTCGTTGTTTAATTTATATTTGAATATATTTTTCAGGAATTTTATGTGAAGTACATTATTACATCTTATGATATGAATGTTATAGCTTAAATCAATAAAATGTCATATAATTCAATATATTTATCTTGCTCTACACTACTCTACACAGCCATAGAGCAGAATCTGTAAGCAGTTGCCGCTTTTGGATTTGTACAACATTATATTACATGTATAAAACATTTGATGTAAATATTTGATGTTTAATATATATAGGCTGATCTCACCATACGTCTCGTAGTGAAAGCCAACAACCTAAGTGCGAGATACTATGTGGAATTAGATTGTACGCCTTTAAGGCCACAAGGCAAATAAATGGTTAATTAAAAACAGCCACCTCTGAGTCAATACGATACTATGCATACGGCATTGTTGGAAAGGCGAGATGGGCTCATCTCAGCACAAGTCACCACATCAAGCCCGAGCCTTTAGGCGAGGGCTAGATGTGGTGACGAGTGCTGAGATCAGCCTATCTCACCGTACCAAAAATGCAGTAGGCCTATGTATTTTCTCGTACAAATGTCTATCAGAA
>OZ024916.1:14885246-15017746 GCA_964017125.1 Flabesymbios commensalis
TGAAGTTAGACAGCTGTGACAGATGGAGACAGATATCTTTTCCACTGTGCGGCCTCTATTCAGCAGATTTACAAGCACTTCTGCTGAAAGCCTTTGTGACAACAGCCCGTCAGCATGCCTGAAATTATCAGCGTCTCTGCATGCATCATTCATAAAGCGTAGAAAGCCCGGGCTCTTTGACCTTAATTTCTGTGTGAAGGTCAAACCAAAGTGGCGGAAGCTTGGCACCCTTAGTGTCCCGTATCAGTCTCCAGTTTTCGAGTGCCGTATCTGTCATAGAGTGTTGTATCTGCCCTTGTCTTAGAGTGAGTTATCTGGCCCTGTCTTAGAGGGCTGTATCTGCCCCTGTCTTAGAGTGCTGTATCTACCCCTGTATAAGAGTGCTGTATCTGCCCCTGTCTTAGAGTGTTTTATCTACCCCTGGCTTAGAGTGCTGTTCCTGTCTCAGAGTGCTGCATCTGGCCCTGTCTTAGAGGGCTGTATCTGCCCCTGTCTTAGAGTGCTGTATCTACCCCTGTATTAGAGTGTTGTATCTATCCCTGTCTTAGAGTGTTGTATCTGCCCGTATCTTAGATTGCTGTTGCAGCCCCTATAGTTATCTTAAATTACTGTATCTGCCCCATGTCTTTGAGTGTTTTATCTACCCCTGTCATAGAGTGTTGTATCTATTTTTTTCTTAGAGTGTTGTATCTGCCCCATGTCTTAGAGTGTTGTATCTCCCCATGTCTTTCAGTGCTGTATCTGCTCATGCCTTAAAGTGCTATATCTACCCCTGTCTTAGAGTGCTGTATCTGCACCTGTCTTAGAGTGCTGTATCTACCCCTGTCTTAGAGTGCTGTATCTGCCCCTGTTTTAGAATGCTATATCTGGCCCCTGTCACAGAGTGCTGTATCTGCCACATGTCTTATAGTGCTGTACCCCCCCCCCTCCTGTCTTAAAGTGCTGTATCTGCCCCTGTCTTAGAGTGCTATATATGCCCCTGTCTTGGAGTGTTTATCTGGTCCCTGTCTTAGAGTGCTGTACCTGCCCCTGTCTTATAGTGCTGTATCCACCCCTGTCTTAAAGTGTTGTATCTGCCCCTGTCTTAGAGTGCTGTATCCGCCCCTGTTTTAAAGTGATGTACCTGCCCCTGTCTTAGAGTGTTGTATCTACCCCTGTCTTAGAGTGCTGTATCTGCCCCTGTCTTATAGTGCTGTATCTACCCCTGTCTTAGAGTGTTGTATCTGCCCCTGTCTTAATGTGTTGTATCTGCCCCTGGCATAGAGTGCTGTATCTGCCACTGTCTCAGAGTGCTGTACCTGCCCCTGTCTTATAGTGCTGTATCAACCCCTGTCTTAGAGTGTTGTATTTGCCCCTGTCTTAGATTGCAGTATCTCCCCTGGCATAGAGTGCTGTACCTGCCCCTGTCTTATAGTGCTGTATCTGTCCCTGTCTTAGAGTGCTGTATCTGTCCCTGTCTTAGAGTACTGTACTTACCCCTGTCTTATAGTGATGTATCTACCCCTGTCTTAGAGTGCTGTATCTGCCCCTGTCTTAGAGTGTTGTGTCTGCCCCTGTCTTATAGTGCTGTATCTCCCCCTGTCTTAACGTGCTGTACCTGCCCCTGTCTTAGAGTGTTGTGTCTGGCCCTGTCTTAGAGTGCTGTATCTGCCCCTGTCTTAGAGTGTTGTATCTGGCCCTGTCTTAACGTGCTGTACCTGCCCCTGTCTTAGAGTGTTGTATCTGGCCCTGTCTTAGAGTGATGTATCTGCCCCTGTCTTAGAGTGTTGTATCTGGCCCTGTCTTAGAGTGCCGTATCTGCCCCTGTCTTAGAGTGCTGTATATGCCCCTGTCTTATAGTGCTATACCTGCTCCTGTCATAGAGTGTTTTATCAGCCCCTGTCTTAGAGTGTTGTGTCTGCCCTGTCTTAGAGTGTTGTATCTCTGTCTTTTTTTACATCATTTAATACCAAACAATTACAAGGTTATGTACACATGCGTATAAAAATACACATTGATATATTTAATCTTTTCACAGTAACAGATTTGTAGATATGGGTGTATTTTTTTGTTTTTTGTTCTTTAATTTTAATGACGCAACTAACCATTGTTTTGTCTGTTGATTGTTAACCAATAATTTTCAAATTTTATACAACGTCTTTTTTTCCATACAATTCATGTGCCATATAAAATGAATAAATTTGCAGTTTGTTTCTCATTTATGTTTAAATTTTTATTCAAATATCCTAACAGTACATCATTTTCAACATATTTATATTTATTATTATTGATTGTCACAATAATCAGGCCAATGACACATTTAAAAAAACTCTTTAATGGTCTCACAAACACATAAAACATGCATTAGATCTTCAGTATCACATTAACATAATTTACATAGCCCGTCAGATATATTCAATTTTAACGATCTTTTTTTTAGTCATCACACAATTATTTATACATTTCTAATGAAATTCCATTGTTTTCTGGGGGAAAAGTATGTAGGGTTCTTTTCTATATACAATATCTCATTATATTTGACAATTATGATAGGTTTCCCAAAATTCTTCGTTTTGCTACCGAGCCTTCGATTAGAATAACCACATCTTTCTGTTTACAGACATTCACGTCCACGCACATTTCATTGCAAACCTTGATAAATTATTTTCTAAATGAAATTGTACGTCTGCAAATCTACGTAAATGTTGATCATAATTATGTGTGACAGGCTGGAAAGAATGTCATTATACCTTAATTTATCACATGTCACATGGTCTTATACCTGCTTTGTTATTAGTACTCAAATTAAAAAAAAATCGTAGGAAGAGCTTCCAATTTTTGTCGTCTGGTGTTAACACATTGGCTAAAAATGACAAGTTTTGGGCACATAATCTAGAGTGTTGTATCTGCCCTTGTCTTAAAGGCTGTATTTGCTTATGTCTTTGACTGTTGTATGTACCCCTGTCTTAGAGTGCAGTATCTTGCCCTTGTATTAGTGTCCCTCATTAGAGTGCTGTATCCGGCTCATGTCTCAGTTCTGTTTATTGGATTGCTGTATCTGGCCCAGTCTCGGTGTGTTGTATTCGATCCATGACTTAGTACCCCTTATTGGAGTGATGTATTTGGCTCCTATCTTGGTGCCCCTCATTTATAATGGTCGTAGACCCATTAAATAGGTATTCAAATGTATGATGATTTCAAATTGAATTGGTTCGTATAAAAATATTTCAGCGTTGTAAGAATTAACCCTTTAATTGCCGGTGTCGCATATATTCGGGTTTTCATTTTTTATTAGTACATTGAGAACCACCTATTAAACATGTTAAAGATAAAATGTGACATCAATCAGCAATATTTAAAAACAGTTGACCTCCATTTTGTCAAATCTGAATAATTTTCACTCACTTGAAGTTGTGGATCGCGTCAGCGAGACACAACTTCAGGTGAGTGAAAATTCAAATTGAATAATTTGGCGGTTGAAGGGTTAACGTAGCTAGTCAGGTACAACACAAGCTCAATCAATGCTGAGCATATATCACCGACGCTTCACTGCTATAAACAATTAGTGCTCCCTGGAATCTAAACAGGCTATACATAAATAGATATAAATATATCAAACATGTATTTGCTTTGATGTTTGTGAATCACTAAAATCATTTTTATTTCTTCAGATAATTTTTAGGATAATAATCATTAAACGTTAAAGCAATAACAGAAGTAATCTGATAAAAAAAATCGCCATTAAATACGTATTTTAACACTTTCTTTAATGTAGTCCAATTAAAGGGACTGGCCCACGCTAAAATCATCAAAAAATCGGTGACTTTATTTTGGCTTCTCAATATGACCATATGATGTAAACATGTCCATAGACTAGAACTGCGAAAGTTTTTTAATTTTTCTGCTGCGCATTCACCAGTTAGGCTAGATATAGAGACGAAAATGCTGTTTTCTAATTATTGACAACCATGTCAAAAATAGGAAATGCGGGAATTTCGTCTCTATATCTAGCCTAACTGGTAAATGCGCAGCAGAAAAAAATTAAAACTTTTGCAGTTCTAGTCTATGGACATGTTTACATCATATGGTCATATTAAGAAGCCAAAATAAAATCACCGCTTTTTTGATGATTTTAGCGTGGGCCAGTCCCTTTAATGTAGTTAAAGTGATCAGTAATAACCAAATATGATGTTTGGCCAATTAAAGCTGTTGTTAAGCCACCCTCTACCCTGGTGGTAATATGTGCCTGCATGAATACATAAATAGGACGTTTGCAAACCGACAACTCGTACAACTCAAAATTGAGACGTCTGAGCCTTACCTGGTCTGACCTGACCTCACATGACCTCACATGACCTAACCTAATCTGCTCTTAACTACTGCAATATCTTGCCTGACTTTGCCCTGCTTTACAAAAAAACAGTGTTTAATCGGTCATTCTTCTCAACATAAAAACAACATGCTATAATCATTTACTCTGCACAACACAAACAATAACATGATATAACCATTCACTCTGCAGAACATAAACAATAACATGCTATAACCATTCACTCTGCAGAACATAAACAATAACATGCTATAACCATTCACTCTGCAAGACATAAACAAAAACATGCTATAATCATTTACTCTGCACAACATGAACAATAACATGCTATAACCATTCACTCTGCAGAATATAAACAATAACATGCTATAACCATTCACTCTGCAAGACATAAACAAAAACATGCTATAATCATTTACTCTGCACAACATGAACAATAACATGCTATAACCATTCACTCTGCAGAATATAAACAATAACATGCTATAACCATTCACTCTGCACAACACAAACAATAACATGATATAACCATTCACTCTGCACAACATAAACAACAACATGCTATAACCATTCACTCTGCACAACACAAACAATAACATGCTATAACCATTTACTCTACACAACATAAACAAAAACATGCTATAACCATTCACTCTGCACAACATAAACAATAACATGCTATAACCATTCACTCTGCACAACATAAACAACAACATGCTATAGCCATTCACTCTGCACAACACAAACAATAACATGCTATAACCATTTACTCTACACAACATAAACAAAAACATGCTATAACCATTCACTCTGCACAACACAAACAATAACATGCTATAACCACTCACTCTGCACAACACAAACAATAACATGATATAACCATTCACTCTGCACAACACAAACAATAACATGCTATAACCATTCACTCTGCACAACATAAACAATAACATGCTATAACCATTCACTCTGCACAACAGAAACAACAACATGCTATTACCATTCACTCTGCAAGACATAAACAAAAACATGCTATAATCATTCACTCTGCACAACACAAACAAAAACATGCTATAACCATTCACTCTGCACAACACAAACAAAAACATGCTATAACCATTCACTCTGCACAACACAAACAAAAACATGCTATAACCATTCACTCTGCACAACACAAACAAAAACATGCTATAACCATTCACTCTGCACAACACAAACAATAACATGCTATAACCATTCACTCTGCACAACACAAACAAAAACATGCTATAACCACTCACTCTGCACAACACAAACAATAACATGATATAACCATTCACTCTGCACAACACAAACAATAACATGCTATAACCATTCACTCTGCACAACATAAACAATAACATGCTATAACCATTCACTCTGCACAACAGAAACAATAACATGCTATTACCATTCACTCTGCACAACACAAACAATAACATACTATAACCATTCACTCTGCACAACACAAACAAAAACATGCTATAACCATTCACTCTGCACAACACAAACAAAAACATGCTATAACCATTCACTCTGCACAACACAAACAAAACATGCTATAATCACTCACTCTGCACACAACATAATTAAACAATAACATGTTATAACCATTCACGCTGCACAACATAAACAATAACATGCTATAACCACTCACTCTGCACAACCATTTACTCTGCACAACATAATTAAACAATAACATGCTATAACCATTCACTCTACACAGCATAATTAAACAATAACATGCTATAACCATTCACTCTGCACAACATAATTAAACAATAAAATGCTATAACAATTCACTCCTCACAACATAATAAACAATAACATGCTATAACAATTCACTCCTCACAACATAATGAAACAATAACATGCTATAACCATTCACTCTACACAACATAATGAAACAATAACATGCTATAGCCATTCACTCTGCACAACATAATTAAACAATAACATGCTATAACCATTCACTCTACACAACATAATTAAACAATAACATGCTATAACCATTCACTCTGCACAACATAACTAAACAATAACATGCTATAACCATTCACTTTACACAACATAATTAAACAATAACATGCTATAACCATTCCCTCTACACAACATAATTAAACAAGAACATGCTATAACCATTCACTATACATAACATAATTAATCAATAAACATGCTATAACCATTCACTCTACACAACATAATTAAACAATAACATGCTATAACCATTCATTCCTCACAACATAATTAAACAATAACATGCTATAACCATTCACTCCTCACAACATAATTAAACAATAACATGCTATAACCATTCACTCTTCACAACATAATTAAACAATAACATGCTATAACCATTCACTCCTCACAACATAATTAAACAATAACATGCTATAACCATTCACTCTGCACAACATAATTAAACAATAACATGCTATAACCATTCACTCTGCACAACATAATTAAACAATAACATGCTATAACCATTCACTCCTCACAGCATAATTAAACAATAACATGCTATAACCATTCACTCTACACAACATAATTAAACAATAACATGCTATAACCATTCACTCCTCACAACATAAACAATAACATGCTATAACCATTCACTCTACACAACATAATTAAACAATAACATGCTATAACCATTCACTCCTCACAACATAAACAATAACATGCTATAACCATTCACTCTACACAACATAATTAAACAATAACATGCTATAACCACCCACTCCTCACAACATAAACAATAACATGCTGTGACCACTCGATTCTTCACAACATAAACACTAAGATACAAGTTAATATGCTGGTGGTATAAAAAGTAGAGCCTGAGATAATATATCAGTCTACACCAGGTGAATGTGATCCATCAGATTTTGACAGAATGCCAGGAGGCTTTGACATCAGACATGCACCATGACAGATCAGCCGTCAGGCTGAGAGGCCTCAAGACATGCCGCATAGCTCGCAACACCCGGGATTTGGGTGCACTAGAAATATTTTTCATTCTCCTACTAATGCTACTGGCTTTCACTACGAGTTAGATTTTTTCGTCTCGTATAGATATTCGTACGAGAAATACATACTGCATCGTTGGGTAAGGTGAGATTATTGTGTTATTATTATGTTATGCAGTACAATCGCAAGTGACTAATAAGCCCTTGAGGGCTGGATACCAATTTATTAAACTTTATTTTCTATGGTACTATATCTTTGTACTACATGTATGTCACTCTAATGAACAAATACAATTATATTAATTGGTATCGCTCAGGTATCACGATGTCAGTGTCGGGGGGTTCGATCCCCGGGCTGGGCAGGCTCAACACTATCACTTTATAATAGTGTTTATTGCAGTGGCGGATTTTTAATTTGAAAACAGAGGGGATGAGAATTTGATTGACCTTGTGGCCAAAAATCGTTTTTTCAAACACTAGTTGATAATTTCCAAAACATAGCAGCGCGCGACGACGTACGCAAGCGCGATAGGCAACGCTATCATTTTCAAAACTGCTACATTTTCGTTGCACGTCGCGCCGGTCGTCGCCCCGGTTGTCGCGCCTCACCTGTTGCGTTGGACGTCGCGTTGGTTGTCACGTTGGTGAGTGGACAGTCACGCGATTTTCTCGTCTATAGTCGCGTCCCTCGTCGCGTGCCTAATCGCGCTCGCGCCCGTGTTCGCGTTGGTGTGTTTTGCTCTTATGTGTCAAAAAAGATCGTAACCCTTGTACTGATAGGACCTTATATTATTTATATAGGCCTACATAAGGTTTGAAACATATTTCAGACCAACTCTAATCGAATTAAAAATGACCAAATTATTTGTGATAGATGTTCAGTTAGTCAAATAATTAAATTTGTTATGTGGTAGATTTGTATAAATAAACATGCGCTAGCATGAAAAATAAACCCTCACGATGCATCAATGCATCATTTTACATTCCTGAAAGCAGACCTAATTTTCCTACAGCCAAGGATTTTAGAACGAAAATTACCATGAAACTGGTTTACCAATACATGGCAATTTTCTGTATTTTTTAAACCACATCAAGTCATCTTCATCCACTACAAGTCGAGAATTGCGACAGCAATTCGCGGCTTGTAGTGGATGAAGATGACAATGAAGATGACAATGAAGATGACAAATTCAGGCATGAAAGGGTTAATTAACATCTTCTGATCTGATTAACGGTCAATTGAAGCATCATCAGATTGGAATTTCGGTGTCAATGCCAATTGTTTGGCAACTTATAGGGATGTTTATGCAATTTAGATTCTAAAAAGGGAGGGGGGTCGACACCCCCATACCCTTCATGCGGTATCCGCCACTGCAGTGGCGGGTTAGCCAATGTGTTTTAAGGGTTAACCCCTACAGAGCGGGGATCGACTTTAGAATTTGACGTCTGTAGACGTCAGATTCTGACGACTAAAGTCGATCCCCGCATTGTAAGATTAAAAATATGTCTAATGGCCGTAGACCCATAACATAGGTATTCAAATGAATCGGAAAGAGATGACTAAGACATTTAGGATAATTTCGAATTTTTTTAAACCCTTTGGTCTCCATGGTTTATACAAAATTAATTCAGCGCTGTAAGGGTAGAATAGAAGACACACGCCTTCATGATGGGGAGGCCTACAATGGTTAGAGAAGAACACATAATTACGATTTGCAAATAAACAGGTTTCCAGCTCCCGCGGAACAAAATGCATTATTCACTGCACGCTGGCTGCGATAACTCAATCAGTGGTGTGGACATCCTGGCATAAAAAAACACGTTATAATTGCCAATTCTCCGTTAATGCTGTTTTTGTGTTCATTTCAGGCAGTCTAATATGCTAAGGTTTTTCATCAATAACACCACCTGTTTTTTTTATTATTTGATTAAAAATATTCCGGTGAAATGAGGAGCTTTTACACAAAAATCTTTCGCAATGATTGATGGAATATAAATCAAGTTTGAATTGATAATGTAAACATGGTAAACGCTGATTTAAAAAGTAGCTAAATTTGCTAAATGCCACCAGCCCAGCCTCGGCATACGTGTTGGACCACGGCCGTGATAGCCGGATATTCTGTGAAACTCAATGACCTCGACCTCCTTTGTTTTCACCGAGCTGGCCAATACAATGAAGTATGGGAGAGAAATCTTATATAACCTTGTTTTCACCGAGTGACGTCACTGCGTTTCACAGAGTGAAGTATGGGGGAGGGGTGTTACATACCCTTGTTTTCAACGAGTGACGTCACTGCGTTTCACAGAATTGGGCCTAATCTGCATCGACAATTGTTTAAAAACAATTCCTTTTATATGTGACATTGTGGAGAAACATTCAATGTGATTATAGACTGTTTGTTAAATGTACTCATTCAACTGTATGACGAATTAGTGAAATAAAATGAGATAATATTTTTACACGGAGAAATAGCATCTCAATCGGGAATGATGCAATATTCTCAGATTCAAAGCAGTTACAAAAAAACAACCTCATGCACAAAATATGAAAAGAATATTGTGATTTGGTGTATGTCGAGTTAAATGTTTTACGCGTACGGATTTTCAGATACTAAAACTTTTGGCGTTTATAGTCATTTTTACGATGTTTGTAGGATTACCGTTTGTATATAGCAGCCTCCTTTGTGTTAGGAACAGCATAGTGTCGCCTCACAACCCAAATTACCCACCCTTTAGGGGTATTTACGAGCGCCTCACAACTTGGATGGTCATTACGGCATGCTTACGATTTTCGTAATAATAATGGTACTGTTAACTGTTCTAGTTGTACGTAGCTGTTAACGACTGGCTCTACGGGATACATGTCCGTGTGCGGTAATTGATATAAAGCCATGGCACATTTGAGATACATTATTTATTTTATGTCATAATATTTCGACTTGGAAAAACAGTGCCATATGAAATCCATCTAAATTACAGCTTCACAAATTGCTGAAGACCATTTCTGGTCGGATACTCGAGATACTAGGCCTACAACCAATGTAGAAAGCCTAACATGTACTGACAGGCTAGCGCACAGGTTACGTGCGTCCAGGCTAGGCTGTGAATACAGGCTAGGCTGTAAGTTTAGCCCGTTTAAGTTGTTCGGAGAATATAATTATATACCGATGATACACAAATTTACATCTCCTTAACAGGTGACACAGCTACTGAGTCATTAAAAATGCTTCAGAGCTGTATTACCGGGGTATCTGCTTGGATGGCTCAATCTTAACTAAAACTCAATCCCAGCAAGACTGAGTTTCTTCTCATTGGCTCGAAATCGCAGAGAGAGAAGTTTATTAATCTTTTTCTTCTTGCGGTTTTGGACAATGAGACGAAAACAGTAGATTCCGCAAAGAATTTTGGTGTCGTTTTCGACAGTGGTTTGAATTTTCGTCAGCACATTTCACAGGTGTTCAGCTCCTGTTTTTATTACATCACATCTTAAATGCATCAGAGAAAGTATACCTCTAGCTTTAGCAAAACAAATTGCAGTGGCACTGGTGACAAGCAAACTTGACTACTGTAACTCCTTATTACACGAAATTCCAGCTAAAGATTTACAGAAAATGCAGCGTATTCAGAAGTGTTTGGCAAGGGTGACAAAGGCTCCACGTTTTAGTCGCTTTATTCCTATATTAAAAGCATTATATTGGCTTCTAATCGAGTTTAGAATAGGCTACAATTCAAAATATGTACTTTCGTATTTCATGGTTAGCCATCTTATTAATCAACCCTTCTTTTTTCTGCAGACTCCGTAAAACATATACGATCAAACAACACAAATAAGCTCAAAGTATCACGTATCATAACCAAGTTCGGTGCTCGTGCCTTTTCTGTTTCTGGTCATGAAATGAAATGAAATGAATCGGACTGTTTCTGGTTATACTCTCTGGAATTTACTGCCTGCACACCTTCGTGTAGCCAAAAATATTACCTCTTTCAGAAAACTGCTTAAAACGCATTTCTTCAATCTGGCTTTTCCACCCTAGCTCCTCTGCGCCCCGGCTCCCTGATGACGACCATGCTTATTTCCCTCGACTCTTCTTTGGAAACTGATAAGGATGGATCGCGTCTCTGAGCTCGGCCTTCCGAGGAGTTAGGCACTATATGCTATAGAAGTTTTCTTTTTCATTTCATTTCATAGTAACTATATATATGGACCTAATAATGAGGTGAGTCCCTTTTAAAATGTAGTGCTAATTGACTTGTTACATTGCTTATTTTGAGAGACGAAAAACATTTACTCAGAGGAAATATGTTAGGTTTTCTTACAATTACATAATTTTTGTACGTCATCTGTTTTATTTCAAATATAATTATTTGTGCTTATTGTCATTATCACTGATTAAATTACATTGAGAAAAATACAAGCTTTAATTAATAATAGATTTGTGAGTTTCTGTAATTCTGACAGAATTACTTGCACAAGGAATTAACATTTCAATACCAGTTTTTATGCGCACTGGGCCCAAATAGAATAGAAGGGTTACCTCGAGCAAGTTTAACAGATAATAGGCATCACCAGATATACAATTGAATCCCTGAGCTTGGTGGTTTGAGACACTTATACATTTATTCGTTTAATTACATAATTAGAAGCCTAAGAAACAATGTAAACAATTGCAAATGCGTTGGGAAATAGACAAATAGCAAATTTGCTTTTAATGAGCTAATTGATTTGCAAACGCTTCGCTGATTTGTCGGCTTATGCCTCACGTGACAAGGGAAGCAGATTTAGTCCAAAGCGAGGCTCCACTCCTCTGACAATTATTCTGGGAATATCGCTTATTCGGCAGCCGCTTTCTCAGTCTCGCTGTGGAAATCAAGCCATTCTTCACAACGTTACGCACGACCACGTATCAAAGCGTATTGATATTTCGGCGGGCCTGCATTAAAGATAGCATTATGACGCTTCATACCCTTCCAGATTCAGACAGTGCATGTTATCAGGTTACAGACGGTCCACTTACTTCCTCGAGTTGCTTCTCTACTGAACGATATAAAAATTACCCAGGTGAAAAGAACTTTATGCTTATCTAATTCGATTGATGTGCAGAATAAAAATAGTTTTTTCCAAATTAATATATATGTTACTTTCAATGTAGATTAAGTCCTAATTTGCGCTAGGTCTGCTGACCAGAATTTGCCAGGAAACGACCGAATAAAACACAAACATCCATATTACCACATATCTCAGATTAAATGAATGAATGAATGAATGAATGATCGATCGATCGATCGATCGATCAATCGATCGATCAATCAATCAATCAAGCAATCAATCAATCAATCAATCAATCAATCAATCAATCAATCAATCAATCAATCAATCAATCAATCAATCAATCAATCAATCAATCAATCAATCAATCAATCAAATAATCAATCAATCAATCAATCAATCAATCAATCAATCAATCAATCAATCAATCAATCAATCAATCAATCAATCAATCAATCAATCAATCAATCAATCAATCAATCAATCAATCAATCAATCAATCAATCAATCAATCAAACATTTAGGGGACTAGGGGCTAGGGGACACTCACAATTGTAATAGTAACAACCGTATTCCAAGAGTGTAGCCATTTAGCAAGAGTAACTTGCTAAATGGGGCCAAATACTGTGGCATCAGCCCGCTGAACTAATCATCATATCAGCCAGCTGAACTAAACCTCAAAACACCCAGCTTAACTAATCCTGATATCAGCCAGCAGAATTCACCCTCACAACACCCAACTGAACTAATCTTGATATCAGCCAGCTGAACTCACTCTAATATCAACTGAACTCACCCGGACATCATCCAGTTGAGCTCCCCTGATATCAGCCAGCTGAACTCACCCTGACTTCAGCCAGCTGAACTTACCCTGACACCAGGCAGCTGAACCCACTCTGACATCAGCCGGCTGAACTCACCTTGACATCAGCCAGCTGAACTCACTCTGCCATCAGCCAACTGAACTCGACCTGACATCAGCCAGCTGAACTCACTCTGACATCAGCCAGCTGAACTCACCTTGACATCAGCCAGCTGAACTCACTCTGACATCAGCCAGCTGAACTCACCCTGACATCAGCCTGCTGAACTCACCCGGACATCATCCAGTTGAACTCCCCTGATATCAGGCAGCGGAACTCAGCCTGGAGTCAGCCGGCTGAACTCACCCTGACATCAGCTCAACTCACTCTGACATCAGGCAGCTGAACTCACCCTGACATCAGCCAGCTCAACTGATCCTGACATCACCCAGCTGAGCTCAGCCTGACATCAGCCAGCTGAGCTCACCCTGACATCACACAGCTGAACTCACCCTGACATCAGCCAGCTGAACACAGCCTGATATCACCCAGCTGAACTCACCCTGACATCAGCCAGCTGAACTCACTCTGAAATCAGGCAGCTGAACTGACCCTGACATCAGCCAGCTGAACTCACCCTCACATGAGCCAGCTGAACTCAATCTGACATCAGCCATCTCAACTAATTCTGACATCAGCTAGCTGAAATTACTCCGACATCAGCCAGCAAAACTCACCCTGACATCAGTTAGCTGAACTCACCATGACACCACCCAGCGAAACTCACTCTGAGATCAACCAGCCGAACTCATCCTGGCAGCAGCCAGCTGAGCTCATCCTGACATCTTCCAGTTGAACCCACCCTGACATCAGCTCAACTCACTCTGACACCAGGCAGCTGAGCTAATCCTGACATCACCCAGCTCAACTCACTCTGCCATCAGCCAGCTCAACTCACTCTGACATCAGCCAGTTAAACTCACCATGACATCAGCCAGCTGAACTCACCCTGACATTAGCCAGCTGAACTTACCTGACATAAGCCAGCTGAACTCACTCCGACATCAGCCAGCTGAACTCACTCTGACATCAGCCAGCTGAACTCACCATGACATCAGTCAGCTGAACTCACCCTGATACCAGCTAGCTGAACTCACCTGACATCAGCTGGCTGAACTCATCCTGACACCAGACAGCTGAATTCTTCCCAACATCAGCCAGCTGAACTCAATCTAACATAATATTGCTGAACTCACTCTGACATCAGCCAGCTGAACTCATCCTGCCATCAGCCAGCTGAGCTCACCCTGACATCAGGCAGCTCAACTCACTCTGACATCAGGCAGCTGAACTGACCCTGACATCAGCCACCTGAACTCACCTTGACATCAGCCAGCTCAACTCACTTTGACATCAGCCAGCTGAATTCACTCTGACATTAGCCAGCTGAACTCACCCTGACATCAGCCAGCTCAACTAATCCTGACATCACCCAGTTCAACTCACTCTGAAATCAGCCAGCTGAACTCACTCTGACATCAGCCAGCTCAACTCACTCTGACATCAGCCAGCTCAACTCACTCTGACATTAGCCAGCTGAACTCACCATGACACCAGGCAGCTGAACTCATCCTGATATCAGCTAGCTGAACTCACCTGACATCAGCCAGCTGAACTCACTCCGACATCAGCCAGCTGAACTCACTCTGACATCAGCCAGCTGAACTCACCATGACACCAGGCAGCTGAACTCATCCTGATATCAGCTAGCTGAACTCACCTGACATCAGCCAGCTGAACTCACCATGACATCAGCCAGCTGAACTCACCCTGATACCAGCTAGCTCAACTCACTCTGACATCAGCCAGCTGAACTCACCATGACATCAGCCAGCTGAACTCACCCTGACACCAGCCAGCTGAGCTCACCCTTACAGCAGCCAGCTCAACTAATCCTGACATCACCCAGTTCAACTCACTCTGACATCAGCCAGCTGAACACACTCTGACATCAGCCAGCTCAACTCACTCTGACATCAGCCAGCTGAACTCACTCTGACATCAGCCAGCTGAACTCACCATGACACCAGGCAGCTGAACTCATCTTGATATCAGCTAACTGAACTCACCTGACATCAGCCAGCTGAACTCACTCCGACATCAGCCAGCTGAACTCACTCTGACATCAGCCAGCTGAACTCACCATGACACCAGGCAGCTGAACTCATCCTGATATCAGCTAGCTGAACTCACCTGACATCAGCCAGCTGAACTCACTCCGACATCAGCCAGCTGAATTCTTCCCAACATCAGCCAGCTGAACTCAATCTAACATCATATTGCTGAACTCACTCTGACATCAGCCAGCTGAACTCACCCTGCCATCAGCCAGCTGAGCTCACCCTGACATCAGGCAGCTGAACTGACCCTGACATCAGCCATCTGAACTCACCCTCACATCAGCCAGCTGAACTCACTCTGACATCAGCCAGCTGAACTCACTCTGACATCAGCCAAATGAACTCACTCTGACATCAGCCAGCTGAACTAACTCTGACATCAGCCAGCTGAACTTACCCTGACATCAGGCAGCTGAACTCACCCTGACATCAGGCAGCTGAACTCACCCTGACACCAGCCTGCTGAATTTACCCTGACACCAGTCAGCTGAACTCACCTTGACATCAGCCAGCTCAACTCACACTGACATCAGCCAGCTAATATCACTCTGACATCAGCCAGCTGAACTCACCCTGACATCAGCCAGCTGAACTAATCCTGACATCACCCAGCTCGACTCACTCTGCCATCAGCCAACTGAACTCATTCTGACATCAGCCAGCTCAACTCACTCTGACATCAGCCAGTTAAACTCACCATGACATCAGCCAGCTGAACTCACCATGACACCAGCCAGCTGAACTCACCCTGACATCAGCCAGCTGAACTCACCTGACATAAGCCAGCTGAACTCACTCCGACATCAGCCAGCTGAACTCACTCTGACATCAGCCAGCTGAACTCACCATGACATCAGCCAGCTGAACTCACCCTGATACCAGCTAGCTGAACTCACCTGACATCAGCCAGCTGAACTCACTCCGACATCAGCCAGCTGAACTCACTCTGACATCAGCCAGCTGAACTCACCATGACACCAGGCAGCTGAACTCATCCTGATATCAGCTAGCTGAACTCACCTGACATCAGCCAGCTGAACTCACCATGACATCAGCCAGCTGAACTTACCCTGATACCAGCTAGCTCAACTCACTCTGACATCAGCCAGCTGAACTCACCATGACATCAGCCAGCTGAACTCACCCTGACACCAGCCAGCTGAACTCACCCTTACAGCAGCCTGCTGAACTCACCCTGATACCAGCCTGCGGAATTTACCCTGAAAGCAGTCAGCTGAACTCAGCTTGACATCAGCCAGCTTAACTCACTCTGCCATCAGCCAGCTGAATTCACTCTGACATCAGCCAGCTAAAATCACCCTGACATCAGCCAGCTGAACACATCCTGACATCAGCCAGCTCAACTCACTCTGCCATCAGCCAGCTGAATTCACTCTGACATCAGCCAGCTGAAATCACCCTGACATCAGCCAGCTGAACACATCCTGACATCAGCCAGCTCAACTCACTCTGACATCAGCCAGCTGAACTCACTCTGACATCAGCCAGCTCAACTCATGCTGACATCAGCCAGCTGAACTAACCCTGACATCAGCCAGCTGAACTCACTCTGACATCAGCCAGCTGAACTCACTCTGACATCAACCAAATGAACTCACTCTGACATCAGCCAGCTGAACTCACCATGACATCAGCCAGCTGAACTCACCCTGATACCAGCCTGCTGAACTCACCCTGACATCAGTCAGCTGAACTCACCCTGACACCAGCCAGCTGAACTCATCCTTACTGCAGCCTGCTGAACTCACCCTGACATCAGCCAGCTGAACTCACCCTGATACCAGCCTGCTGAACTCACCCTGACATCAGTCAGCTGAACTCAGCTTGACATCAGCCAGCTCAACTCACTCTGCCATCAGCCAGCTGAATTCACCCTGACATCAGCCAGCTGAACTCACCATGACATCAACCAGCTGAACTCACCCTGATACCAGCCTGCGGAATTTACCCTGAAAGCAGTCAGCTAAACTCAGCTTGACATCAGCCAGCTTAACTCACTCTGCCATCAGCCAGCTGAATTCACTCTGACATCAGCCAGCTGAAATCACCCTGACATCAACCAGCTGAACACATCCTGACATCAGCCAGCTCAACTCACTCTTACATCAGCCAGCTGAACTCACTCTGACATCAGCCAGCTCAACTCACTCTGACATCAGCCAGCTGAACTCACCCTGACATCAGCCAGCTGAACTCACTCTGACATCAGCCAGCTGAACTCACTCTGACATCAGCCAGCTGAAATCAGCCTGACATCAGCCAGCTGAACACATCCTGACATCAGCCAGCTCAACTCACTCTTACATCAGCCAGCTGAACTCACTCTGACATCACCCAGCTCAACTCACTCTTACATCAGCCAGCTGAACTCACTCTGACATCAGCCAGCTGAACTCACACTGACATCAGCCAGCTGAACTCACTCTGACATCAGCCAGCTGAACTCACTCTGACATCAACCAAATGAACTCACTCTGACATCAGCCAGCTGAACTCACCCTGACAGCTGTTATAGTTGGACCCTCTCCATTGGTTTCTGGACCTCTCCTTGACATCACCCATTAGTTAGTATACAATGATTTAATATTGTTAGAAATATTAGGTTGACATGAGCCTTTGAAGTTATTTGAGAAGAGTAGGGCACAGTCCCGACTTCGGGCTTTTTTCTGTCGTGATATTGCTATGATTGAGCAGAAAGCAACATAAAGCAATATTCACTGACTGTATGACGTTGACCGGACGTGAATGTGCAGCTGGATGATGTTATCCAAAATACCGTGACCTGGCCCGAAAAGCTGGGACACCATGCACTGAATGAAGAATCCATGACCTGACCCGAATAACTGAGCCGAGAGGGGTGAATAGAGAACCCTGAAGATGTGTTATCTCTTGATGGGGTGACGTCCTAGAAAATCTGGCAAAGAATGATGGGCTTTTCAGGTTTCAGGTCATTCGTCATCGTCACTAAGCTGCCAGACAGTGCTACTCTGCCGCTAAACGTCACAGGCTGGAACAACGTAAGTCAGTTTAATGCCGCCATTAACCAGATGAAAGACGCGATGCTGAGTATATGTTAGCTCAATGCTGTGCCGATACTGTACACGTTGGGCCAACCATAAACCAATAAAGGAAGTGATCATCCAGCAAAGACAAGACCATAAATCAATGTTGGTTTATGGTTGGCCCAGCGTCTACGACGCTGGACCAACATCAAACCAACATTGGTTCTTCGTTTTTGTGTGTGCTGAGCAACGTCAGGTGCTTGCTGGTATTTGCGTATGTTTGATCGATACTGTGAGTGATTGTAATGTAGTGGAGCTCGTAATCAGTCCGAATAACCGACGCCCAATCCATGCGTCAGTGATAACTCAACACTTGGCTATGTACACAAAAACCATAATAACTGGCAAAGTGACGTTACACAATCACAAAGTCTGTATAAAATATCGGTGTGCACAAGCCCAAAACCTGTATACATTAGTAATTTTTTGACAAAACAATATGTCCACATGTTGGGCAGTCAAATCGTATGGCTCAGTTACTAAATCTGTTATATAATATAGTGTATCACATGGCCTTTTACATATTTAAATAGTTAAAATTCAAGCATTTAGTATATTTGTAAAAATATAAGGATTAAATACCCTAAATGTATAACAAACACTATGTCCAATCTTGGTTTTATAGCTTTTGGTTTTTTTTAGACCTCCACCATGTATAGGATTTCCAATTTTAATCTTTTTCACTAAATACACAATTGATATTATTTTTGCCCTTCCCTTTATGTGAAACAACAAAGGGTCAGTTTCTGTCCATAGATATACTTAAAACACCGTCACGCACATATGTTTGGTAGGTAGCTACAAAAAGTATGTCTGTTAAGCAAGAACAGAATGTAGAGCGCAGCTATGGTAGTCTATCTAAAACAAATAAGTTGCAGGTGTGACCTTAATGTGCTACATCAATATTTCTTGAATGAATTTGCAGTTAAAATTGCAACAGTATAATTTTATCTTTCAGCTCCATCACATTTAGTAGAACATAAACCTTTGTATTCAGGCAGCTGACTTCTTTGTGGAATTAAAAAGCACTACCACCTGGTGTCTGTTCTGCATTTTCTATCACCACCGCCCGGATTTGTCCCCATGGTGGAAAATGTGAGTAGATTACAATTCCGCGCATATAACTCCGTCACGCTGATTTTTTGATGGAGTTGTAGAAAGTTTATGCAAGCCACTGTGTGCATTTCAGAAGGATCAAGAAGACTTTTTAAATAAAAATAATATTTCTACCCTTAATAAAAATGCATTCCCAGACGATTACATGCATTTTTTTATAATTCTGTGTACTTCTACAGTGTATTTACAACTTCGTCACGAATCTCACAACTCCATCACGTTTTCATTTAAGGTATTGTCACGCATTGCCACCTTCCATCACTGCAGCTGTATTTTTTTAATTTGCATATTACATTTCGTTAACACTTGCATCCCCGCATATCCGTGATTGCTCAGTAATACATGCCCTGGTGATAATTCCAAATTGCTGTTTTCGTGACTGAGTTTTAAATTCTGTTATGTGTCAAAGTTCTCTTTCGGGCGCCAATGTTTTATTATAGCTGTTTAAGCTCTGCTGGCTGTTGAATTATATTGCTTATCAATGTATTCCAATGAAACAAAACTGATAATAACAAAACCTTTTTTCATATTTGGTTCTAAGACGAGTACACACACTACCAAGTCTGATGTGTTAGCGTCGCATAACGATTGATGTCGGTGTGGAAGGAACGTGACACTCGTTTCCCGTGTCCCCCGTACACTTCATTAATAAACTATAATAAACACTAATATATTTCCCAAGGGGCGCGTATCAAGTTTGTTCAATAGATTTGAAAGTACGCTATTATCGCCATATTTTCAGATGCAAAAAATATGTTGGCTTATAAACATAATAATTTATTGCAACAAGTATTGTGGTAAGAAGTATTTGTTTACAATATTAATTAATCTAATTTGCCAATATGATCCTGAATATTATATGCTCCTGTAAAAGCCTACTAATTAAAGAACTGAAGAGTCATCCAATTAAGCTCGCTAATAATAGCACCAAGAAAAACTGGTGGCTTGTGATCATCAAATTATGTTATAGGCTTACATGTTCCAGGATCCCTTTATCTGCCCACGTGCATGATGACTGGAATAGCTTGATGGGCCAAGGTGCGTGAGCACTGATACGCGTTTAATCAATAAAACGTGTCCAATGTCTGGAAAAAAGCTGCTCACCTGCCATCCCCATGATATTGCGTGATACATTCAATAGCCAACTGAAATAATATGACCATTGGTTTGTTAAGTCTCCTAGTCATATTCTTAAATGGCCTAAACTGGTCAATCAAGAATAAATCATAAAACATCTACATTTATCTTATTGTCGTTACCATGGATACTATACTGGGTGGAAAACTGATGAAAATTGAGAAATTTAAATACATGTCAATTGTTAATATTTAGGACTTTTTGACCTTCAAAAGACTTGAGGAAAAAACTGGGTAAACCTATTTCCTATAAGAGAATACAAACTGGGCTAATTTTGTATTCCAGATGACATGGGCTGTTGACTGTAGAATGTTAATAAAGACATTTGAACTCATTCATTATCAGAATCATTCTGTCAATAAATATTGTTTATTTCTCTTTCACAACATTATCCTGCGAATAATAAGTTTGTAAAATTTAGTAACAATATCCTATGCTTACTCACATTGAAATTATTGTCAAGATTATCATGCCAATAAAATTTAATCCTTTGACCGCCAAATTATTCAATTTGAATTTTCACCCACTTGAAGTTGTGTCTCGCTGACGCGATCCACAACTTCAAGTGAGTGAAAATTATTCAGATTTGACAAAATGGAGGTCAACTCTTTTCGAATCTTGCTGGTTGATGTCACATTTTATCATAAACATTTTTAAAATGTGGTACTTATTGTGTAAAAAATGAAAACCCGAATACATGCGGCACCGGCGGTTAAAGGTTTAAACTGTTTTAAAGGTTTAAATTATTTATTGGTCAATGTGGATGAGTTTTTATGCAATATATATTGTGCTTAGTTTGTTATTTGATAATTGTCTAATTGGACACATTGATTCTTGGTTGTAACAATAGGGCCGGTTTATTAACTACATCATCCTGTTAAACAGTGTCAACGGCCACTGTAATTTTACACATACTATCGAGGTCTGGATTAGTAAGTAATAAATTGTATAGTCATATTGATCATTTTCTATGTAAAACATATTTATAATGAATATAGCATAGGGTAAATCTGAAAGCTTATAATAACTCTTTCAGTCCGTGAACTGATTTTAGACGCCATAATCAGACGTCTATAGACGTCAGATTCTGACGTTTAAAGCTGATCCCCGCCCAAAAAATTTAAATATGTATAATGGCCGTAGGCCCATAACACAGATATTCAAATAAGGCGTGAAAAGCTAACTAAGACATTTATGATGATTTCAAATTGAAAAGACCCTTTGGTCTCCATGGTTTATGCACAAATATTTCAGCGTTGTAAGGGTTAACTCTTATTCCGCTGAATTGTCAAATACTGTACATCTGGTAATATTCGCGAGGTTTTAATTTTCGCGAATTTCGCTAGGATGACAAATTCGCAAGTTCTAAATTTCGTGAAAAATCCCAAAATCAGAAATTAGCGAACATTTAAGCACGCGAAAAATTACCAGATCTACAGTATTATTTTCATTCATCTGAAGCTAGAATTGCTGACGAAACATTACTTCAATATATAACCTAAAATGACATTGCATTTAAAATTGACATTTGATTAACTCAAATTCGGCACACAATGTTTTTTCTAATTTTAGTGGTAATTTGTTAGCTTTAAAGCTTACTTGCAAACTGGCCAAGCACAACAAGGCTTATACGGATCATACTCCAGATGACAGTCAAAAATATTTAAAAAAAACATGGCGCATTTATATTGATGACTTTGTTATCTGTACACCACCACACAGACCATCATGTATAATCAGTATAGCACAGAAACTGACAAATGGAGATGTTCTTGATTTCTAAATCTGAAAATGTTGGGTAAGTGGGTGGATGGGTGGAGATCCCAGTCGGATTAAAAAATGGAAATAACTGATAATGACAACTTCGGCACATGGGGCCGCCGAACAAATGATTAGCAACAATCATGGTGGGTAGTTGTGGTCCATTTTATTCAAAAATAAATTTGGACATTTCATTTATTTTACTTTGAAATCTTCTAAATGATGGAAGGGAGATAATGTGAGAGACTGTTGACTCACCACGGCCCATGGGGGATGTATGTGTGACCTGCAGATTGCAGCCATAATAGGAGAGGGCAACTGGCATTTATATGGATCACAGCAAACCTTTAATGACTTGCTTCATGCTCCGCATGCAACAAAAACAAGCAGCTAACAAACAAAAGAAGCTTAATTATTGATGAGAAAATAATTTGATTGCTTATTAATTGGCAGAGAAGATAGTGGGAAATAAAACATGGCTACGGACAACATGATCAATTTACAAACTTGTAACAAAGATATGTGGGGGGTGACTCACTCACTCACTCACTCACTCACTCACTCACTCACTCACTCACTCACTCACTCACTCACTCACTCACTCACTCACTCACTCACTCACTCACTCACTCACTCACTCACTCACTCACTCACTCACTCACTCACTCACTCACTCACTCACTCACTCACTCACTCACTCACTCACTCACTCACTCACTCACTCACTCACTCACTCACTCACTCACTCACTCACTCACTCACTCACTCACTCACTCACTCACTCACTCACTCACTCACTCACTCACTCACTCACTCACTCACTCACTCACTCACTCACTCACTCACTCACTCACTCACTCACTCACTCACTCACTCACTCACTCACTCACTCACTCACTCACTCACTCACTCACTCACTCACTCACTCACTCACTCACTCACTCACTCACTCACTCACTCACTCACTCACTCACTCACTCACTCACTCACTCACTCACTCACTCACTCACTCACTCACTCACTCACTCACTCACTCACTCACTCACTCACTCACGCACTCACTCACTCACTCACTCACTCACTCACTCACTCACTCACTCTATGTATATGGCGTGTATCACTCTATGGCGTGTATCAAGTTTGTTCAATAAATTTGAAAGTACGCTATTATCTCCGTATTTTTAGGTACAAAAAATATGTGGGCTCATAAACATAGCTAACAATAGCTAACAATCAAAAATACTTGTCAAATAAAAAATAATTTTTCAACCCATAATAAAAATGCATTTCCAGACGATTACATGCATTTTTTATTATTCTGTGGACTTCTACAGTGTATTTACAACTTCGTCACGAATCTGACAACTCCATCACGTTTTCATTGAAGTTATTGTCACGCATTGCCACCTTCCATCACTGCAGCTGTATTTTTTAATTTGTGTATTACATTTCGTTGACACTTGCATCCCCGCATATCCGTGATTGCTCAGTAATACATGCCATGGTGAAAATTCCAAATTTTCGTGACTGAGTTTTAAATTCTGTTATGTTTCAAAGGTCTCTTTTGGGCGCCAATGTTTTATTATAGCTGTTTAAGCTCTGCTGGTTGTTCAATTATATTGCTAATCAATGTATTCCAATGAAACAAAACTGATAATAACAATACCTTTTTTCATATTTGGTTCTAAGAATAGTACACACACTACCAAGTCTTATGTGTTAGCGTCGCATAACGATTGATGTCGGTGTGAAAGGAACGCGACACTCGTTTCACGTGTCCCCCGTACACTTAATTAATAAACTCTAAAATACATAACACTAATATATTTCCCAAAGGGCGTGTTTCAAGTTTGTTCAATAAATTTGAAAGTACGCTATTATCTCCATATTTTTAGGTACAAACAAATATGTTGGCTCATAAACATGATAATTTATTGCAACAAGTATTGTGGTAAGAAGTATTTTTTTACAATATGAATTAATCTAATTTGCCAATATATGATCCTGAATATATGCTCCAGTAAAAGCCTACTAATTGAAGAGCTGAAGAGTCATCTAATTAAGTTGTGGATCGCGTCAGCGAGTCACAACTTCAATTGGGTGAAAATCCAAATTGAATAATTTGGCGGTTAAAGGGTTAACCAGTGTCAACGGCCACTGTAATTTCACACTTACTATAGAGGTCTGGATTACTAAATACTAAATTGTGTAATTATATTGACCATTTTCTATGTGAAACCTATCATGATGAACATAGTGTAAGGTAAATCTGAAAGCTTATATTACCTCTTTCAGTGTGGGGACGGACTTTAGACGTCAGTATCAGATGTCTATAGACGTCAGATTCTGACGTTTAAAGCCGAGCCCCGCGCTGAAAAAAAATATGTATAATGGCCGTAGGCCCATAACACATGTATTCAAATGAAGCGGAAAGAGCTTACTAAGACATTTATGATGATTTCAAATTGAAAAGACCCTTTGGTCTCCATGGTTTTCGCACAATTATTTCAGCGTTGTAAGGGTCTTATTCCGCTGAATTGTCAACTACTGTACATCTGGTGATATTCGCGAGGTTTTAATCTTCGCTAATTTTGCTAGGATGGCAAATTTCCGAATTCAAAAGCTCGCGAAAATTATTTTAAAATAGCGCTACTAATGAAAAATGAAAATTCGCAAGTTCTAAATTTCACGAAAAGTCCCAAAATGAGCATGCGAAAATTACCAGATCTACAGTATTATTTTCATTCATCTGAAGCTAGAATTGCTGACAAAACATTACTTCAATATATAACTTAAAATGACATTGCATTACAAATTGACATTTGATTACCTCAAATTGGGCACACAATATATTTTAATTTTAGTGACAATTTGTTTGCTTTAAAGTTTACGTGAAAACTGGCCAAGCACAACAAGAGTTACACGGATCGTACTCCATATGACAGTCAAAACTTTAAGAAAAACATGGCGCAATTTTATTGATGGCTTTGTTAGCTGTATACCATCACACAGACCATCATGTGTAATCAGTATAGCACAAACACTGAAAAATAGAGATGTTCGGCACATTTCCTTGATTTCTAAATCCGAAAATGTTGGGTAAGTGGGTGGATGGGTGGAAATCCCAGTCGGATTAAAAAATGGAAATAACTGATAATGACAACTTCGGCACATGGGGCCACCGAACAAAGGATTAGGAGCAATCATGGTGGGTGGTTGTGGTCCATTTTATTCAAAAATAAATTTGGACATTTCATTTATTTTACTTTGAAATCCTCTAAATGATGCAGGGGAGATAATGTGAGAGACTGTTGACTCACCACGGCTCATGGGGGATGTATGTGTGACCTGCAGATTGCAGCCATAATAGGAGAGGGCAAGGATATTACCACACCTGACATTTATATGGATCACAGCAAACCTTTAATGACTTGCTTCATGCTCCGCATGCAACAGAAACAAGCAGCTAACAAACAGAAGAAGCTTAATTATTTATGAGAAAATAATTTGATTGCATATTAATTGGCAGAGAAGATAAAAATAAAACATGGCTACGAACAACAGAATCAATTAAAAAACTTGTAATAAAAATATATGGGAGGCTTATATTTTCAAATGACTCACTCACTCACTCACTCACTCACTCACTCACTCACTCACTCACTCACTCACTCACTCACTCACTCACTCACTCACTCACTCACTCACTCACTCACTCACTCACTCACTCACTCACTCACTCACTCACTCACTCACTCACTCACTCACTCACTCACTCACTCACTCACTCACAATATATATTTTCTCATCTCTCATGATTATGTGACCAAACTGAGTTTACTGCAACTTCACAAAATGAGAGATGCGAGAGCCTGAAGCTTAATCCAAGGTCATTAATCAAGGCATATTTATTTCTTACCGCGACAACACCTGCAGACATATGCCCGACTGGGAGAGCCAGGCTCCCAATTGTATTGCTAATTCACAAGGCAATCTTCCCCAATTTTCCCCGTTCGTCGGCATTGTGTGGGCAGCCTATGCATACCTAATGTAGGTCATACAAGGTTAACTTCCTGATGTATGTCTAGGATTAAGAATAAAGCAAATGTTACATTGCGGACATCCCGTCTGACAGCAGAAGCTTTCAATGGCACGACGTTGCTTCCACGTTCATTCAATGTTGATTCAACGCTGGATCAACGTCAGTTACGCTGACCCAACGTTGAATCTACGAAATCTCTGTCTTTCCAGATAGGATTCCCTGTGTTATGACATGCCGTCATTATAGGGATAGCAAATTATTGAAGATGCCAGGTCTCAGTATATATTAATACGTCTCCCTCGTAACTACGGGGAGCCATGTTGTTTTTGCTTCTGCCGGCGTGCACAGCTTTGAACCACTACCATCAATATTCACTCTTTTTTAAATCTCTTTGTTTTTGTCCGAAAGGGCATGGTAGACACCCTTCTTGACCTATCTATCACCGTTTTCAAAATAGGAGGAATCGAAGTTAGCGGCTTTCATGAAAAAATGGCACATCTCTTATATCTCGAAAACTAATTCACATATCTCGGACTGCGGACTCAGTGTCAAAAAGTAGTAGTTAGACGGGAGTAGTAATGTGCCAACTTGTGACGGTTGACTGAAATTACAATAAAGCACTGTAGAGTGTAGGCCAATTGTAGGCTACCCCGTGACATGGGCTATAGTAAAGGCTTCCGGTGTACCCGTTTCAGCGTACCCCCTTTCAGCATACCGGTGCGTACGTTGAAACTATAGTTTCAGATTACCG
The DNA here is from genome assembly GCA_964017125.1 of Flabesymbios commensalis. Classification (NCBI taxonomy): domain Eukaryota; kingdom Metazoa; phylum Annelida; class Polychaeta; order Terebellida; family Flabelligeridae; genus Flabesymbios; species Flabesymbios commensalis. Next base: position 14,912,460 of record OZ024916.1, read on the forward strand.
GGGGTGCGTTTCAACGTTCCCTCAACCACTCCCCCGGGTAAGCTGAAACTAGGAAAAACAGTTTCAACTCACGTCCCCTAGCTTCAGATTATCCCCGGGGGTACGTTGAAACTAGTTTTAGCGTACTGGAGGGGGGGGGGGGGGTACGTTAAAATTAGTTTCAAAGCACTCCCCCCGGGTATTTTTAAACTCGAAAAATCAACTTTTATCCCCCTCCCATTTCTAGGACATATACGCACCATATACAAGTACCGTTAGACCTATGGATTAAACATGTTAAAGTAAATAATTCACTGAATATACATGGTGGGCCCGCCCACATGGGCAACATGGTCAACGTTCACAAGAGTGCGGCGCCGCCATATACTATGGTTCGGTGAAGCAAAATGACTAAACTACTGTAGGCCCCTAAATTAAAAATACAGTAAAACCTGTACATACCGGAATGTCTTGGGGACAAAGTTTTATTCCGGTTTGGACAGGTTCTGATTTGGACAGTCTTTTTTGCTATTGGAGAGGAGCAAACAACGATAACTTGTATAATTGCCATGAACCCACTCTAACATCAGCCAGCTGAACTCACTTTGACATCAGCCAGCTGAACTCACTCTGACATCAGTCAGCTGAACTCACCCTGATATCAGGCAGCTGAACTCAGCCTGGAGTCAGCCGGCTGAACTCACCCTGACATCAGCTAAACTCACTCTGACATCAGGCAGCTGAACTCACCCTGACATCAGCCAGCTCAACTGATCCTGACATCACCCAGCTGAGCTCAGCCTGACATCAGCCAGCTGAGCTCACCCTGACATCACACAGCTGAACTCACCCTGACATCAGCCAGCTGACCACAGCCTGACATCACCCAGCTGAACTCACCCTGACATCAGCCAGCTGAACTCACTCTGACATCAGGCAGCTGAACTCACCCTGACATCAGCAAGCTGAACTCACCCTCACATCAGCCAGCTGAACTCAATCTGACATCAGCCATCTCAACTAACTCCGACATCAGCCAGCTGAACTTACTCCGACATCACATCAGCCAGCAAAACTGACACTTACATCAGTCAGCTGAACTCACCATGACACTACCCAGCGAAACTCACTCTGACATCAACCAGCTGAACTCATCCTGACATCTTCCAGTTGAACCCACCCTGACATCAGCTGGCAGAATTCATCCTGACACCAGGCAGCCGAATTCATCCTAACATCAGCCAGCTGAACTCACTTTAACATCAGCTTACTGAACTCACCCTGACATCAGCCAGCTGAACTCACCTGAAATTAGCTGGCTGAACTCATCCTGACACCACACAGCTGAATTCATCCTAACATCAGCCAGCTGAACTCACTCTAACATCAGCTTGCTGAACTCACTCTGACATCAGCAAGCTGAACTTACCCTGACATCAGGCAGCTGAACTCACCTTGACATCAGCCAGTTCAACTCACTCTGACATCAGCCAGCTAAATTCACTCTGACATCAGCCAGCTGAACTCACCCTGACATCAGCCAGCTGAACTCACCCTGACATCAGCCAGCTGAACTAATCCTGACATCACCCAGTTTAACTCACTCTGACATCAGCCAGCTGAACTCACTCTGACATCAGCCAGCTCAACTCACTCTGACATCAGCCAGCTGAACTCACTCTGACATCAGCCAGCTGAACTCACCATGACATCAGCCAGCTGAACTCACCATGACACCAGCCAGCTGAACTCATCCTGACATCAGCCAGCTCAACTCACTCTGACATCAGCCAGTTCAACTCACTCTGACATCAGCCAGCTTAACTCACCCTGACATCAGCCAGCTGAACTCACTCTGACATCAGCCAGCTGAACTCACTCTGAATTCAGCCAGATGAACTCACTCTGACATCAGCCAGCTGAACTCACCCTGACAGCTGTTATAGTTGGACCCTCTCCATTGGTTTCTGGACCTCTCCTCGGCATCATCCATTAGTTGGTATACAATGATTTAATATTGTTAGAAATATTAGGTTGACATGAGCCTTTGAAGTTATTTGAGAAGAGTAGGGCACAGTCCCGACTTCGGGCTTCCTTCTGTCGTGATATTGCTATGATTGAGCAGAAAGCAACATAAAGCAATATTCACTCACTGTATGAGGTTGACCGGACGTGAATGTGCAGCTGGATGATGTTATCAAAAATGCCGTGACCTGGCCCGACAAGCTGAGACGCAATGCACTGAATGAAGAATCCATGACCTGACCCGAATAACTGAGCCGAGAGGGGTGAATAGAGAACCCTGAAGATGGGTTATCTCTTGATGGGGTGACGTCCTAGAAAATCTGGCAAAGAATGATGGGCTTTTCAGGTTTCAGGTCATTCGTCATCGTCACTAAGCTGTCAGACAGTGCTACTCTGCCGCTAAACGTCACAGGCTGGAACAACGTAAGCCAGTTTAATGCCGCCATTAACCAGATGAAAGGCGTGACGCAAAGTATATGTTAGCTCAATGCTGTGCCGATACTGTACACGGTGGGCCAACCATAAACCAATAAAAGCGGTGATCATCCAGCAAACACAAGACCATAAATCGATGTTGGTTTATGGTTGGCCCAGCGTCTACGACGCTGGACCAACATCAAACCAACATTGGTTCATCGTTTTTGTGTTTGCTGAGCAACGTCAGGTGCTTGCTGGTATTTGCGTATGTTTGATCGATACTGTGAGTGATTGTAATGTAGTGGAGGTCGTAATCAGTCCGAATAACCGACGCCCAATTCATGCGTCAGTGATAACTCAACACTCGGCTATGTACACAAAAATCCTAATAAATGTCAAAGTGACGTTACACAATCACTAAGTCTGGATAAAATGTCGGTGTGCACAAGCCCAAAACCTGTATACATTATTAATTTTTTGGAAAAACAATATGTCCACATGTTGGGCAGTCAAATAGTATGGCTCAGTTACTAAATCTGCTATATAATATAATGTATCACATGGCCTTTTACATATTAAAATAGTTGAAATTCAAGCATTTAGTATATTTGTAAAAATATAAGGAAGAAATACCCCAAATGTATAACAAACACTATGTCCAATCTTGGTTTTATAGCTTTTTGGGGTTTTTTAGACCTCCAACATGTATGAGATTTCCATTTTTAATCATTTTCACTAAATACACAGTTGATATTATTTTCGTCCTTCCCCTTATGTGGAACAACAAAGGGTCAGTTTCTGTCCATAGATATACTTAAAACACCGTCACGCACATATGTTTGGTAGGTAGCTACACAAAGTATGTCTGTTAAGCAAGAACAGAATGTACAACGCAGCTATGGTAGTCTATCTAAAACAAATAAGTTGCAGGTGTGACCTTAATGTGCTATATCAATATTTCTTGAATGAATTTGCAGTTAAAATTGCAACAGTATAATTTTATCTTTCAGCTCCATCACATTTAGTAAAACATAAACCTTTGTATTCAGGCAGCTGACTTCTTTGTGGAATTAAAAAGCACTACCACCTGGTGTCTGTTCAGCATTTTCTATCACCACCGCCCAGATTTTTCCCCATGGTGGGAAATGTGAGTAGATTACAATTCCGCGCATATAACTCCGTCACGCTGATTTTTTTATGGAGTTGTAGAAAGTTAATGCAAGCCACTGTGTGCATTTCAGAAGGATCAAGAAGACTTAATAAATAAAAATAATATTTCTACCCTTAATAAAAATGCATTCCCAGACGATTACATGCATTTTTTTATAATTCTGTGTACTTCTACAGTGTATTTACAACTTCGTCACGAATCTGACAACTCCATCACGTTTTCATTTAAGGTATTGTCACGCATTGCCACCTTCCATCACTGCAGCTGTATTTTTTTAATTTGCATATTACATTTCGTTAACACTTGCATCCCCGCATATCCGTGATTGCTCAGTAATACATGCCCTGGTGATAATTCCAAATTGCTGTTTTCGTGACTGAGTTTTAAATTCTGTTATGTGTCAAATGTCTCTTTTGGGCGCCAATGTTTTATTATAGCTGTTTAAGCTCTGCTGGCTGTTGAATTATATTGCTTATCAATGTATTCCAATGAAACAAAACTGATAATAACAATACCTTTTTTCATATTTGGTTCTAAGACGAGTACACACACTACCAAGTCTGATGTGTTAGCGTCGCATAACGATTGATGTCGGTGTGGAAGGAACGTGACACTCGTTTCCCGTGTCCCCCGTACACTTCATTAATAAACTATAATAAACACTAATATATTTCCCAAGGGGCGTGTATCAAGTTTGTTCAATACATTTGAAAGTACGCTATTATCGCCATATTTTCAGGTGCAAAAAATATGTTGGCTTATAAACATAATAATTTATTGCAACAAGTATTGTGGTAAGAAGTATTTGTTTACAATATTAATTAATCTAATTTGCCAACATGATCCTGAATATTATATGCTCCTGTAAAAGCCTACTAATTAAAGAACTGAAGAGTCATCTAATTAAGCTCGCTAATAATAGCACCAAGAAAAACTGGTGGCTTGTGATCATCAAATTATGTTATAGGCTTACATGTTCCAGGATCCCTTTATCTGCCCACGTGCATGATGACTGGAATAGCTTGATGGGCCAAGGTGCGTGAGCACTGATACGCGTTTAATCAATAAAACGTGTCCAATGTCTGGAAAAAAGCTGCTCACCTGCCATCCCCATGATATTGCGTGATACATTCAATAGCCAACTGAAATAATATGACCATTGGTTTGTTAGGTCTCCTAGTCATATTCTTAAATGGCCTAAACTGGTCAATCATTAATAAATCATAAAACATCTACATTTATCTTATTGTCGTTACCATGGATACTATATTGCGTGGAAAACTGATGAAAATTGGGAAATTTAAATACATGTCAATTGTTAATATTTAGAACTTTTTGACCTTTAAAGGACTTGAGAGAAAAAAACTGAGTAAACCTATTTCCTATGAGAGAATACAAACTGGGTTAATTTTGTATTTCAGATGACATGGGCTGTTGACAGTAGAATGTCAATAAGGACATTTGAACTCATTCATTTTCAGAATCATTCTGTCAATAAATGTTGTTTCTTTCTCTTTCACAAAATTATCCTGCAAATAATAAGTTTGTAATACTTAGTAACAATATCCTACTCATACTCACATTGAAATAATTGTCAAGATTATCATGCCAATACAATTTAACCCTTTAAACTTGTAAAAATTATTCAGATCTGACAAAATGGAGGTAAACTCTTTTCAAATCTTGCTGGTTGATGTCACATTTTATTTTTAACATTTTTAAAATGTGGTACTTAATGTGTAAAAAATGAAAACCCGAATATATGCGGCACCGGCGTTTAAAGGTTTAAATTGTTTGTATTATTTATTGGTCAATGTGGATGAGTTTTTATGCAATAGATATTGTGATTAGTTTGTTATGTGATAATCGTCTGATTGAACACATTGATTCTTGGTTATAACAACAGTTCTTTCTGGTTTATTAACTACGTCATCCTGTTAACCCTTTAACCGCGGGTGCCGCATATGTTCAGGTTTTCATTTTTTATTAGCACATTAAGTACAACATTTTAAATATGTTAAAGATAAAATGTGACATCAATCAGCAAGATTTGAAAAAAACTTAACCTCAACTTTGTCAAATTTGAATAATTTTCACTCACTTGAAGTTGTGGATCGCGTCAGCGAGTCACAACTTCAATTGGGTGAAAATCCAAATTGAATAATTTGGCGGTTAAAGGGTTAACCAGTGTCAACGGCCACTGTAATTTCACACTTACTATAGAGGTCTGGATTACTAAATACTAAATTGTGTAATTATATTGACCATTTTCTATGTGAAACCTATCATGATGAACATAGTGTAAGGTAAATCTGAAAGCTTATATTACCTCTTTCAGTGTTGGGACTGACTTTAGACGTCAGTATCAGATGTCTATAGACGTCAGATTCTGACGTTTAAAGCCGAGCCCCGCGCTGAAAAAAAAATATGTATAATGGCCGTAGGCCCATAACACATGTATTCAAATGAAGCGGAAAGAGCTTACTAAGACATTTATGATTATTTCAAATTAAAAAGACCCTTTGGTGTCCATGGTTTATGCACAATTATTTCAGCGTTGTAAGGGTTAACTCTTATTCCGCTGAATTGTCAACTACTGTACATCTGGTAATATTCGCGAGGTTTTAATTTTCGCGAATTTTGGTAGGATGACAAATTTCCGAATTCAAAAGCTCGCGAAAATTATTTTAAAAGAGCGCTACTAATGAAAAATGAAAATTCGCAAGTTCTAAATTTCACGAAAAGTCCCAAAATGAGCATGCGAAAATTACCAGATCGACAGTATTATTTTTACTCATTTGAAGCTAGAATTACGGACGAAACATTACTTCAATATATAACTTAAAATGACATTGCATTACAAATTGACATTTGATTAACTCAAATTGGGCACACAATATATTTTAATTTTAGTGACAATTTGTTTGCTTTAAAGCTTACGTGAAAACTGGCCAAGCACAACAAGGGTTACACGGATCATACTCCATATGACAGTCAAAACTTTAAGAAAAACATGGCGCAATTTTATTGATGGCTTTATTAGCTGTACACCATCACACAGACCATCATGTGTAATCAGTATAGCACACTGAAAAATGGAGATGTTCGGCACATTTCCTTGATTTCTAAATCTGAAAATGTTGGGTAAGTGGGTGGATGGGTGGAAATCCCAGTCGGCTTAAAAAATGGAAATAACTGATAATGACAACTTCGGCACATGGGGCCGCCGAACAAATGATCAGGAGCAATCATGGTGGGTGGTTGTGGTCCATTTTATTCAAAAATAAATTTGGACATTTCATTTATTTTACTTTGAAATCCTCTGAATGATGCAGGGGAGATAATGTGAGAGACTGTTGACTCACCACGACCCATGTGGGATGTATGGGTGGCCTGCTGATTGCAGCCGTAATAGGAGAGGGCAAGGATATTACCACACCTGACATTTATATGGATCACAGCAAACCTTTAATGACTTGCTTCATGCTCCGCATGCAACAGAAACAAGCAGCTAACAAACAAAAGAAGCTTAATTATTTATGAGAAAATAATTTGATTGCATATTAATTGGCAGAGAAGATAAAAATAAAACATGGCTACGGACAACAGAATCAATTAAAAAACTTGTAATAAAAATATATGGGAGGCTTATATATTCAAATCACTCACTCACTCACTCACTCACTCACTCACTCACTCACTCACTCACTCACTCACTCACTCACTCACTCACTCACTCACTCACTCACTCACTCACTCACTCACTCACTCACTCACTCACTCACTCACTCACTCACTCACTCACTCACTCACTCACTCACTCACTCACTCACTCACTCACTCACTCACTCACTCACTCACTCACTCACTCACTCACTCACTCACTCACTCACTCACTCACTCACTCACTCACTCACTCACTCACTCACTCACTCACTCACTCACTCACTCACTCACTCACTCACTCACTCACTCACTCACTCACTCACTCACTCACTCACTCACTCACTCACTCACTCACTCACTCACTCACTCACTCACTCACTCACTCACTCACTCACTCACTCACTCACTCGCTCACTCACTCACTCACTCACTCGCTCGCTCACTCACTCACTCACTCGCTCGCTCACTCGCTCGCTCGCTCGCTCGCTCGCTCGCTCAATCACTCACTCACTCACTCACTCACTCACTCACTCAATCTCAATCACTCACTCACAATATATATTTTCTCATCTCTCATGATTATGTGACCAAACTGAGTTTACTGCAACTTCACAAAATGAGAGATGCGAGAGCCTGAAGCTTAATCCAAGGTCATTAATCAAGGCATATTTATTCCCTACCTCGACAACACCTGCAGACATATGCCCGGCTGGGAGAGCCAGGCTCCCAATTGTATTGCTAATTCACAAGGCAATCTTCCCCAATTTTCCCCGTTCGTCGGCATTGTGTGGGCAGCCTATGCATACCTAATGTAGGTCATACAAGGTTAACTTCCTGATGTATGTCTAGGATTAAGAATAAAGCAAATGTTACATTGCGGACATCCCGTCTGACAGCAGAAGCTTTCAATGGCTCGACGTTGCTTCCACGTTCATTCAATGTTGATTCAACGCTGGATCAACGTCAGTTACGCTGACCCAACGTTGAATCTACGAAATCTCTGTCTTTCCAGATAGGATTCCCTGTGTTATGACATGCCGTCATTATAGGGATAGCAAATTATTGAAGATGCCAGGTCTCAGTATATATTAATACGTCTCCCTCGTAACTACGGGGAGCCATGTTGTTTTTGCTTCTGCCGGCGTGCACAGCTTTGAACCACTACCATCAATAATCACTCTTTTTTAAATCTCTTTGTTTTTGTCCGAAAGGGCATGGTAGACACCCGTCTTGACCTATCCATCACCGTTTTCAAAATAGGAGGAGTCGAAGTAAGCGGCTTTCATGAAAAAATGGCACATCTCTTATATCTCAAAAACTAATTCACATATCTCGGACTGCGGACTCAGTGTCAAAAAGTAGTAGTTAAACGGGAGTAGGAATGTGTCAACTTGTGACGGTTGACTGAAATTACAATAAAGCACTGTAGAGTGTAGGCCAATTGTAGGCTACCCCGTGACATGGGCTATAGTAAAGGCTTCCGGTGTACCCGTTTCAGCGTACCCCCTTTCAGCATACCGGTGCGTACGTTGAAACTATAGTTTCAGATAACCGGGGGTGCGTTTCAACGTTCCCTCAACCACTCCGCCAGGTGAGCTGAAACTAGGAAAAACAGTTTCAACTCACGTCCCCTAGCTTCAGATTACCTCCGGGGGTACGTTGAAACTAGTTTTAGCGTACTGGAGGGGGGGTACGTTAAAACTAGTTTAAACGTACCCCCGGTACGTTGAAACTAGGTTCAGGGTACGGGGGGGGGGGGTACGTTGAAATTAGTTTCAAAGCACTCCCCCCGGGTATTTTTAAACTCGAAAAATCAACTTGTATCCCCCTCCCATTTCTAGGACATATACGCACCAAATATGATTATTGCTTACTTTTTAAGTACCGTTAGACCTATATGGATTAAACATGGTAAAGTAAATAATTCACTGAATATACATGGTGGGCCCACCCACATGGGCAACATGGTCAACGTTCACAAGAGTGCGGCGCCGCCATATACTATGGTTCGGTGAAGCAAAATGACTAAACTACTGTATGCCCCTAAATTAAAAATACAGTAAAACCTGTACATACCGGAATGTCTTGGGGACAAAGTTTTATTCCGGTTTGGACAGGTACTGATTTGGACAGGTTTTTTTGCTATTGGAGAGGAACAAACAACGATAACTTGTATAATTGACATGAGGGTAATATTGCGTCGAATGTAGGTCTACAAATGATAGGTGGATGTAGGCAAATAAATTGATATAATAAAAGACACATTTTTGGATGATTTATTATATTAAAATAATAAGCAAATAACATGAATACTGATCTATCCACCTGTACTGCGGTTTTTATAGCACCTAACTTAAAATAACAGTACATGTTTGTAATTGTATGTCACATACTGCACACAAGGAGCGCATTTGTTATTTTAAAAACATTGATTTTTTTAGCGCCCAATCTAAAATAGCATTACATACTTGTAATCGTTCATCACACATTTAAGACACGGATAATATTTGGTAACAGCGGCATCAGCCCGTTTAAATATCAAAGCTATAGGAGAACCTGTGTTTTTGATACAGAGTTAATCATATTGCAGCAGTTTTATTTATTAACTGTTTCATTTTAGATGACGACAACACTAGTTTTTTTGTAACTTTTATATATTTTCTGGAATAAATGACGCTGGATTAAACGCTTCGATACTGTATAATTATATCATTTAACACAATTAATGCCTTGACTAGGAATCAGAAATATTATAGGAAAAATCCAGGGATGAAAGAAAAAATAAATAATTTAATATTTCACCTACCGTTAGTTATTTATTTATCGGGTCATCAAGTATCACAAATAAAAAAAATTTATCCCATATATTTATGACTTGATACAAATTTTAAATATTTTATTAGTCAATGCTTCTGTTACAATATCACCCATTATTTTATTAATCCATCGTCTTGTTAAAATACCATACCAATCTCAACGTGACGGTTTCTCTAATGCTAAAACGGTGTTACCAACACATCGCACATTTCCCATTGCATAACCAGATAACAAGCAGGATGTTACTTCACCTTGCCGTCCCATGTTTAACCCTTAGTGCACCACATGCGATTTTTAAACAAATTTTAAAAAAAATTGATTCTGGTTTGAACAGGTTAAATACAATACAATGTATTCTTTTGTGGAAATAATGAGTCCGGTATTCGGAGTAGATAGGTTCCGGTTTGGAGAGGGGTAATTAGTATTGCTTTGAGTGTAATTAATTCGTGACCAAATAATTATTACAATATGGACAGGATTCCGGTTTGTAGCCTACAGGATCCGGTATGTACAGGTAGCACTGTAGTTCAGTCAAATGTATGAGTTCAAAAACGCAATAAAAATCCACCAGACTGCAGCATATTATCTTTTATTATCGTCAAGGCATATAAATAATATTATGAATATTGTAGAAATTTGTCCAATTATCATGATTATGGGTCCAGCTCATAGTGTAACGTTACCGTGTCTGTGCGTTGGATTTTTTATGTGCCGGAAATGTGGTTGTGATGTCATAGATGTCTGGCATTGCGTAGGGCCTGTGGTACATGTATGCTGTAAGCATGCGGGCATGATAGGACCCTATGCGTGTATCATCTGAAATACCCCTTAAGCTCCCTCATTATCTACATTAACTTATTACGATCCCTGGTCATCTGCAGTAACCCCTTAAGCTCAATTTGTTGTTATTTTATCACTGAAAATAATTTTACAGTCCTACGAAAATAGACAGTTTGGCACCAGTCTTTAAAACATGCTGAAACATGGCCAACGTTACATCTGCAATAGATAAATCGCTAGATAGGCCTAATAACGACAGTGACAGCGCTAGACTATTGTTTTTGTCAGTTGACCCCGGAGATCATAAGGTTATAATTTATGGAGATTAAAGTGTTTCCAGACATCGTGCTAATAATTTTCATTTCTCTAGTTGCCATAGAAATCAATTATATGAAGATGAAGTGTTTCGAGCCCTTACGAAAACATTTTTTTTCGTTAGCTGACATAGAGATTAAAGGGTTATATAAAGGATAAAGTGATTTTAAAACTCGTTTTAACCTTTTTTTTCAATAGTTGTCGCAGAAATCAAAGCTTTATACTTATGGCATTAAAAGTGTCACGAAAAATGTCCCAATGCCATGTGATGAAAATATAAAATATAATTTATTGCTATTATTGAAAGTTAACTGGTAAAATTGAGGGTGGTAATTCGAAACTAGAGGGGGTAAGTTCAGATTACCCCCGGGGGTAACCTGTACAGGGGGGTAATCTGAAACTGTTACACCGGCATTCAGTATATTCCTGTTAACAATCAATTTCGATCATTTTGATAATCTTTGATAATTGTGGTGGTATTTATTGAAACAATGTTTATTTGTCAACAAAACGAAGACATCACTGCTTTGTTGTTGCATAGCAAACATGATGATATGATTAAACGCAGAGATGATATCATACAATTGGAGATAATATCATGCAACTCTGTATGATATCATTCAGGTGGAGATGGTATCATGCAGGTGGAGATAATATCATGCAGCTGTGTATGATATCATGCAGGTGTAGATGGTATCATGCAGGTGGAGATGATATCATGCAGGTGGAGATGATATCATGCAGGTGAAAATGATATCATGCAGGTGGAGATGGTATCATACAGGTGGAGATGATATCATGCAGGTGAAAATGATATCATGCAGGTGGAGATGATATCATGCCGGCGGAAATGTTATCATGCAGGTGGAGATAATATCATACATGCTGAGATGATATCATGCAGGTGGAGATGGTATCATGCAGGTGGAGATGATATCATGCAGGTGGAGATAATACCATGCAGGTGGAGATGATATCATGTAGGTGGAGATGATATCATGTAGGTGGAGATGCTATCATGCAGGTGGAGATGATATCATACGTGTTGAGATGATATCATGTAGGTGGAGATGATATCATGCCGGCGGAAATGTTATCATGCAGGTGGAGATGATATCATACATGTTAAGATGATATCATGCTGGTGGAGATGATATCATGCAGGTGGAGATAATACCATGCAGGTGGAGATGATATCATGCAGGTGGAGATGATATCATGCAGGTAGAGATGATATCATGCCGGCGGAGATAATATCATGCAGGTGGAGATGATATCATGCAGGTGGAGATGATATCATGCAGGTGGAGATGATATCATGTAGGTGGAGATGATATCAAGCAGGTGGAGATGATATCATGCAGGTGGAGATGATATTATGCAGGTGGAGATGATATCATGCACGTAGAGATGATATCATGCCGGTGGAGATGATATCATGCCGGTGGAGATGATATGATGCAGATGGAAATAATATCATGCAGGTGGAGATGATACCATGCAAGTGGATATCATGCAGGTAGAGATGACATCATGCAGGTGGAGATGATATCATGCAGGTAGAGATGACATCATGCAGGTAGAGATGATATCATTCAGGTGGAGATGATATCATGCGAGTAGAAATGAGATCAAGCAGGTGGAGATAATATCATGCAGGTGGAGATGGCATCATGCATGTGGAGATGATACCATGCGAGTGGATATGATAGCATGCAGGTGGAGATGAGATCATGCGAGTGGAGATGATATCAAGCAGGTGGAGATGATATCATGCAGGTGGAGATGATATCATTCAAGTGGAGATGATTTCATGCGGGCGGAGATGATATCATGCAGGTGGAGATGATAGTATGCAGGCGGAGATGATATCATGCAGGTGGAGATGATATCTTGCAAGTGGAGGTGATATCATGCAGGTTAAGATAATATAATTCAAGTGGAGATGATATCATGCAGGTAGAGATTATTGTCTGCAGGTGGAGATGATATCATGCAGGTGGAGATGATATCATGCAGGTGAAGATGATATCATTTAGGTGGATATCATGCAGGTAGAGATGATATCATGCAGGTGGATATGATATCATGCATGTGGAGATGATATCATGTAGGTGGAGATGATATTATGCAGGTGGAGATGATATTATGCAGGTAGATATCATGCAGGTGGAGATGATATCATCCAGGTGGAGATAATACCATGCAGGTGGAGATGATATCATGCAGGTGGAGATGATATCATGTAGGTGGAGATGCTATCATGCAGGTGGAGATGATATCATACGTGTTGAGATGATATCATGCAGGTGGAGATGATTTCATGCGGGCGGAGATGATATCATGCAGGTGGAGATGATAGTATGCAGGCGGAGATGATATCATGCAGGTGGAGATGATATCTTGCAAGTGGAGGTGATATCATGCAGGTGGAGATAATATAATTCAAGTGGAGATGATATCATGCAGGTGGAGATTATTGTCTGCAGGTGGAGATGATATCATGCAGGTGGAGATGATATCATGCAGGTGAAGATGATATCATTCAGGTGGATATTATGCAGGTAGAGATGATATCATGCAGGTAGAGATGATATCATGCAGGTGGAGATAATATCATGCAGGTGGAGATGATATTATGCAGGTGGAGATGATATTATGCAGGTAGATATCATGCAGGTGGAGATGATATCATCCAGGTGGAGATGATATCATGCAGATGGAGATGATATCATGCAGGTGGAGATGATATCATGCAGGTGGAGATGATATCATGCAGGTGAAGATGATATCATGCAGTTGGATATGATATCATGCAGGTGGAGATGATATCATGCGGGTGGAGATGATATCATGCAGATGGAGATGGTATCATGCAAGTGGATATGATATCATGCAGGTGGAGATGGTAGCTCACAAGTCGAGACGATATTGAATTAAAATAATATTTTATAGACGTCGTATATAATATCTATAGACGTCATTCTGATTCTGATGTCTAAAGACGGTCCCCGCTTCGAAAGAATTAAAACATTTATAATGACCGTAGACCCATAACATAGGTATTCAAACGAAGCAGAAAGAGCTGACTAAGACATTTACACTGATTTTAAATTGAAAAACCATTTGGTCTCCATGGTTTATATAACAATATTTCAGCGAGCAATATGAAGCCTACAGGAATTTGTCAGACGAATATTTTTCCCTTGGCTTCATCTTTATTATTCACAAGCTAGATTTACAGCTGAGTAGACGCAACATATGTTGCTCCGGGCCCGTATTCTCGTGCAAGTTACGATATATTGTAGGCTTCTGATTGGTAGAGATGGCCTAGAAGCAGAGTGAGTGTTGGTTGACGTCCCCGGACTGACGTCTAGAATTGGTTGGCTTATTGCTGTTTCTGTGCACACGCGCGACGTCTGTTTTGACAAATCAATTTGGCATGTTGTTCCCTTGAGGACCCTCTTCCCTCAGCGCTGAGCCGCTCTCTGGTGCGCCCCACAGCCGCACTGCCTGTCACCATCATTGTCTGTCCGCGTATGTCAGAAAAGGACGGCATAAAGAAAAGAAGGATGCTGCACATTTATTGTCCCATTGCCCAGCCTATGCTGTCTCTCGTCAGAGACTGATTCAGTGATTACATCTCTAATTTTACGTGAGGATTTATTCAGATCCAGCATCAGCTGGATTTGGTTAAATATATTTTGAACTACTTTATGCCAATGTTTTTCTTCCACAGTAACACCACTATCTCATGTTAAATTTGTTCCATCATATTATCTTTATATTCTAACTATTATTTTTTGTTTCATAATATAATATTTATGTTCTAACTATTATTTTAACTCTTATTTAATTATTTTTCATTATTATTACTACCATATTGTTATATCTTTACTATTATCTATATCTGTATTGTTGTGAAGGAGAAAAACTCCAAGTGCTGTTTGTAATCCTTGGAAAGTAAATGTAGTTTAAACCATAAAGGAAGCACAGACATAATCACAAAGACATAATCTGCACAACTGTGGCCGAATGCCGCGCTGCGAAAGTTTAACCTCTAATGTTTCATCCATTAAAGCGCTACATTCAATATTTCAATTTTCACCCACTTGAAGTTGTGTCTCGCCACCGCGACCCACAACTTCAAGTGGGTGGAAATGTCTAATATTAATTTTGTTTAATTGGAGACCAACAATTTGTAGACTTTAGACGTCAGAATCTGACGTCTACAGACGTCAGATACTGACGTATAAAGTCAATCCCCGCACTGTAAGCATAACAATATTTATGGTGGTCGTAGACCCATAACATAGGTATTCAAATGAGTCAGAAAGATCTAAGTAAGACATCTATGATAATTTCTAAATGAAAAAAACACCTTTGGTCTCCATAGTTTATAGAAAAAAATATTTCAGCGCTGTAAGGGTTAAGTGGGTCTAGCCAGCAGTGGACAATCATGTGGGCAGCAGATTGTTCATAATGCCAACCACTGAAGAAAATATGCCAACAAAAAAAAATAGTTCGGATACTATCAATCCTGTTGTCTATCCAAACTACGCCACCTATGCCCACATATTGGCACTCACTTGCCTTAATATCAAATATATAAGTGAGTGAGTGAGTGAGTGAGTGAGTGAGTGAGTGAGTGAGTGAGTGAGTGGGTGGGTGGGTGAGTGAGTGAGTGAGTGAGTGAGTGAGTGAGTGAGTGAGTGAGTGAGTGAGTGAGTGAGTGAGTGAGTGAGTGAGTGAGTGAGTGAGTGAGTGAGTGAGTGAGTGAGTGAGTGAGTGAGTGAGTGAGTGAGTGAGTGAGTGAGTGAGTGAGTGAGTGAGTGAGTGAGTGAACTTTTCAAAACAGCTGAAAATAAACTCAGGATGTGAGACGCGAATAAACTCACAAGCTTATAGTAGTTATGCAAATATATGGAACAAATTCGTGATAAACTCAAAATTTAAAAAAGATAGTGGATAGTTGGTATGATCATATTTATTAATATTTGGATTTGCTTTCAGTTATACCGTCACGTCATGTGACTATTCCTGTATTAAGAGAATTGCATACACTTCCGATGGTTATGTAACGTTAATTTTTATCTGGTAACTGGTGTATGTGGATAATATGGCTGTTTATTATGAGTCATAAGCAAATAAACTACGTTAGATGTAGTATATAATACATTTTATGCATTTCATCAACTTCATCAATAATTTAACTCACAGTTGAACTTTTAATTCGAGTTATATTTTCGACATTCTGATTTTACGCGTATGTTTTTAAACTAATAATTTTATGGGTTTTCTGTACAAATGAGTACATAATTGTTTTTCTTGGAAAATTTTTAGTTATGCTAATTAAGCCATTAGGATATTATTCCACCACAATTTAAAATTCAACTTGAGAACAGTGCTAATCGAATAAGGTACATCCTGAATATGTTGAAAAGTCATGCTGCCAGTTTTCAGTAAAACTGATTTATGATTGATTTTTCTCAGAATATCTAGTCTAATAGCGATTCATGAAAGGACGCCGCGAGCTCAGAGACACTGATATTTATGTATCTGATGACCTGACAGGCCGCCGCTCTAACCTGATCTACTTAGCGAGACAGAAGAAAAAGTTGAAGCGATGTGCACAGACATGTACCTTTGATGGAAAGATTTTTGTGCGCGTGACAGACGATAGTCCAGCGGTTGTCATTACCGACTCAGACCACCTGGAGAGAGTCTGCAAGGCGTAGATATAAAATGACTGGTCAGTAGACAACACCACACTCATCCCGTCCACTTACATTTGTAATGTATGTCATAATTATTTAATGTTTCGAGACTGACTACCATAGCTCGTATTAACCCCTGTAAACACTCGTCAGCTTATCTGTTTCATTATGTTAATACTATGCGCCATTTTCTGCCTTACTATCACTGATTAATTAACTTACTCATGCATGTCATTATCTTCATTATTTGACACTGATTATATTACTTATATATTTATATGCCAAGTTCTTACTCCCGTATGGCTAATATCCACGATACTTTTATACTTTATTATGATTTATTTCATATTCATATTGTGTAGTTTACTCTACCGCCCACGCCACCAGGTGACATCGCAGAGCGAGCAGTATGTCATTTGGACTACCTGCGTGATTGATTTTGGTGTTCTGTTAATCTTTATACTTATTCCTTTTCTCGTGACCATGTGTATACGTATTTTATGTTTCTATCAAAAGCCCTTTTCTTCAGCAATCAGGTTACTATTTTACTGTCTTAGATACCAGTTACGATCTGATACAAAAGTTGCTACCAGTAGTCTCCAATTTACTATTTTCATTGTTTACTCTTCGGCATCTTCACTCTGTCATGTGATTTGCGGCACGCAATTACGCTCTGCGTGAATTGCGACTGGACTGGTGCAGATGACTCTTCGGGTGTGACATAGGTCAATACAGAGCAGCAGTGGGGACCTTCCAGGCACGGTGCATTTGCCGCATGGGAAAATTGTCTTCCCAGTGGAAACACAATATTTTTAACTTTACTTTTTGTGCTAACGCTTTCTTTCAGATGATCGTTAAATACATGTACTCATATCACTTTTATCGCTCTTCCCATATTTTCTTTGTTCTTTTACTGTTATTAATTATGTGCGGCGACATAGAGGTTAATCCGGGTCCTGACAATAATCTGGTCTTTTCATTGAGTAACACGCAGAGCTTATATGCTAACAAATCTGACTTAAAACTATCTGAATTACAAATTATGGCAAATAACTGGCACATAGACGTGCTAGCCGTAACTGAAACCTGGCTGGATAGTAACATTCCCGACGAGCTTGTTTCTATCACTGGTTACCAGAAACCATTTAGACGGGACAGAAACAAGCGCGGCGGCGGTACTGCTAGATACTGCTCCGACCATTTACCTATACGCCGTAGAAACGATCAAGAAGATGCTAATTCAGAATGTATTTGGATTTAATGTTTGTTAAACAACTATAAACTTTTATTCGCTGTTTATTATCGTCCTCCTGGACAATGAGCTGCCGATAGAGATATTCTTATCATCTCTCACATCTTCAATAGAATTAGCGCAAGACAGCGGCGCAGACAGTATTGTAGTAACAGGTGATTTTAACGATCGATGCAAGTTATGGGGAGACAATCATGATTCTAGTGAGCTGCGCTGCCTGTTACGTGACCTTGTTAAGGACAAGGGCCCCACACAAATTATAAATCAACCCACTCGGCTCGCATATGACGGCTCTCCCCAAAACTTGCTAGACCTGGTTATTACTGACAGTCCTAATAAATTTATGGAATGCAAAGTAATCCCACCTCTGGTCAAAATAGATCATTGCAATATTATTTGTAAAATTTATTTATCTACAAGACGAAATAACGTTTTTAAGCGTACTGTGTGGAACTATAAAAAATGTAACCTAGATGGTTTAGTTGAAGCATTGTCTTCTGCACCTTGGGATGCTGGTTTTAATGTTTTTAATGATATTGATGATCTTGTTACTTATTGGTCGTCATTACTAATGCAGACCGCAGCTGAGTTCATCCCAAACACCACTGTGACAGTTCGCGCTAGAGAGAAACCATGGGTAAACGGTGACCTTAAAAGGCTGATTAGGAGACGCAATGTTCTGTGGAGGCGTTACAGACGGTCACGATCTGATGCACACTTCAATACCTTCAAAATTGTTCGTGATCAGGTGGCTGCCCTCAACAGAAGACTGCGTCTCATCTACTATACAAGCCTGGGGGAGGAGTTGAGCAGCTCTGCCATGCCTAATCGTAAGTGGTGGAAAACTGTCCGTCAGGTAACTGGTGACAAAGTGTGCACCTCTATACCACCATTGATTGAAAACGGCGTCTGTCTTACTGACCCATGTGTGAAAGCTGCCATTTTTATCCAATACTTTACCAGTCAGTGTACACAACCACCCGGGGCAGAAAACCACCCTTTACCACCCTTTGAATACGAGACGCAGGCAAGATTATCTGATATGTCTTTTTCAATACCAGAAGTTAAGAAGATTTTAAAATCACTTAATGTAAATAAGGCAGCTGGTCCTGATGGCATTAGTAATTTTTTGTTAAAAAATACCGCAGATGTTTTGGCTAAGCCACTTTGTAAACTTTTTTATTATTCTTTAGAAGCTGGCGTGTTTCCCAGCGATTGGAAAACTAGCAATGTCGTCCCGGTGCACAAGAAAAATGATGCCCAAAATAAATGTAATTTTAGACCGGTATCCCTTCTTTGTAATGTTTCCAAAATTTTTGAAAGGCTTGTTTACAATAAAATGTATTCTTTCCTGATGGAAAATAAATTATTAAGCCCACACAATTCTGGTTTCCACTCTGGTGACGGTACTGTTTCTCAACTATTATCCATTACGCATAAGTTAACCGAGGCCTTAGATGATGGTAAAGATGTAAGAATTGTTTTCCTTGATTTATCAAAGTACGGCATAATGGTGTTTTATTTAAACTAAAGCGGAAAGGAATTTCTGGGAATTTACTTCAGTGGATCACATCATATCTTCATCAGCGAGTACAACGCGTTGTGCTTGATGGTCACCATTCGGATACCATCCCTGTGGACGCTGGTGTACCACAGGGATCTATTTTAGGACCTTTACTCTTTCTTGTGCACTTGGACGACGTGGTTATAAACTTAGCATGTGCCATTAGATTATATGCTGACGATGCTTGCCTCATAGAAATTGTAGATTCAAGTCCGGCTGTGTCAGCGGCTAAGATAAATTTTGATCTCCAATCCTTACTTAACTGGTCTAGCCAATGGCTTATGATATTCAATGCTTTAAAAACCTTAGCCTTGACGCTGACTAGAAAGCGTAAACTTTTACATCATCCACATCTAACTATTAATGGAGTTATACTCGGAGAAGTAAACCAGCACTGTCATCTCGGATTAGTAATAAATAAATCATTAACATGGGAAAACCACATAAATTACATACTTGGTAAGGCAGGGAAAATTGTAAAAATAATGAGATGCCTGAAATATACTCTACCCCGGAAAGCACTTGAACGACTATTTATTAACCGTATTAGTCCCTTAATAGAATATGCAGATGTAATATATGACAACTGTCCTAAATATTTAGCAGACAGACTTGAAGGTGTGCAGATGGAGGCTGCTCGAATATGTACTGGTGGGATGAGGCAAACTAGCTCCGAAAAACTCTTATTAGAACTTGGCTGGGAACCCCTTTTTAAAAGAAGGAAGTGGCACAAATTAATTTATATGTTTAAGATCGTTCATGGGCTATCACCATTGTATTTGTGCCAAATTTGTCAACCAACAGCTAGTTCAACTAGATATGCTACACGAAGCGCTAATAACATCAGGGTGCCACGATGTAGAATTTCCCATTTTTAAAATGTTTTTTTCCTTCATCTATTAGATACTGGAACAGTTTGGATTACAGTATTCGAAACTTAGATTCGTTATCTCTATTTAAGCGACACATAAAAGACAAATATGGTTATAAACGCCCACCACCTCATTATTATTTAGGTTTACGAGCAGCTTCCATCTGGCACACTCGTCTGCATCTCGGAATGTCACAGTTATCTGCTCATCTCTTTCCCTTCGGCTTTGATTAGGCTCCTAGATGCTCTTGTGGCGTAACACATGAGACTGTTTCTCATTATCTCCTGGACTGCCCCCTCTATGCTGCTCAACGAGAGAGACTACTGGTTGCAATTAGAAATATCATCGCTCCTACGCTACATCCGGCTACATTACCAACTTTAGACAAAGATGCATATATTAAAATTTTACTTTTTGGATCCAAAGATTTATCCTCGGAAGAAAATATTCTTCTTTTCAGAGCCACACAAAATTTCATTTTAAATTCTGATAGATTTAGTCGACATAATAATATTATACTTTAACCTTATATATAGCCATAACCGAGTAAAATTGGTGATATAACGTGGAGCTCCGATATTTTTTATTTTTTTGACCTGTATTTTGCTGCTTTACATGAAACAAATTCACGTAACATTTTGCTTAGTATTAAATTAATGTTAATGATGCGTATTGTATTCTATTTTACTGTATTTGTATTGTATTGTACTGTATTTTGTTCGTATTGTACATATTTGTTATGTATATGTGGAGAACACCTCGTCTAGTGCTAAATGCGCTATTTGGGCAATCCACCTGAAAATAAATATGTTTATATATAAATAATATATGTCTCAGTCTGACGTCTAGACTCACACATTTTTATGATTTTACACAAACCTAAATTAGCTTACACACAGATGCATCATCTCAAATAATGTGTAGATGCATCTGAGATACACAGAATAATAAGTTAATTGCAAAATGATGCAGCATTGGGCGACTCTGAGAGCCTACACGCTTCTATCAGTGGTAAAACATTAGTTTGGTGATCACAGGCTCAACCCATCTTCATCTATCCAGTTGTCTGCTACCGACAGACTCCTGGATATCACGTATATGTGCTATGAGTTCAGAACCCCCCCCCCCCTCCCTGGCCAATTCAGGCAGCCCAAACAATCTGACCTGAGTGTGACCTCCACACTACAGTCAGTAAACTGGTGACGTCATACTAAATATTCATCCCCTCCCGTTCGTACAGCTGTAAGTCGCACCTGTTGTCAAGGTCAGACTGGTAGTCTGACTGTCAGACCTGATAGGGCAAGGTGGCTCAACCATGAGAAGTTTTGAATGATTTCCTTTAAAGTTAATCAGGGTTATTACATAAAAATGGATGAAATGTTACATTTTTCAACATTTGACGGATATCAGAAGTAATATGCAAACAAAATGCTTGATTATATTAGATATGCTCTACATGTTTAAGCGCCAGCTCAAATAATTTGAATTTCCACCTATACTTCAAGCTGTGATACTTCTGGATACTTTCTACAACTTCAAGTGGATGAAAAGTACTCAATGCATGTTCCTCAACTTGGTGCAAGTGATAGACACGTTAGACTTTTATACTACCTTCACATATATATCAAAATATATATATATCAAATAGCGTATTTGACATTTAATGACTAATAAAACTGTGAGTGTATAATTATATATTTTCGTGCAGGCTGCGGCGATCTTTAAAAGTCATTGATTAAAACATGCCTTACCTGATTTTAAAACTTTTAATCAACTTTAGTATGTAAAGCGCACTGAGCAGACCCGCGGACTGGAACTGTGCTATATAAGAACATTTATTTATTATTATTAACAGTAGCGAGTAAGGGACTGTCCACCCTCCCCTCCTGCAGTTCATATTGCCTGACCCTATAATTGTGCTTTCCAGAGTGTATTTTTACTACTATTTATAATAATATGTAGTTATTTTATCTCTGGTTTTGGCGCAGGAAACATATATTATGTATATATTATTTTTTATACTTTTATGCTTATATATTTGTACATAGATGAATATGAATATAGTTGCTGCCTAGCTTGCAGAGGCTTCTATAAGCCT
The DNA here is from genome assembly GCA_964017125.1 of Flabesymbios commensalis. NCBI lineage: Eukaryota > Metazoa > Annelida > Polychaeta > Terebellida > Flabelligeridae > Flabesymbios > Flabesymbios commensalis. Next base: position 14,935,133 of record OZ024916.1, read on the forward strand.
GTTTTAGCGCAGCACGACCAATGTTGTATATAGTATTATAATGATATAATGTGTAACGTGTTCTATTTTTTGTATCTGTTTTTAAATATTTGTATTGGTCACAAGCTGAATAAAAAAATAAAAAATACACAAATATTTCCGCTTTGTAAGGGTTAAGACGCCATTAGGGCTACACGTTACCTGGACAGATGGGTATACACTGTGAACGTACTGTATCACGGCTTAGTACATGTAGCTGAGGTGGCACTGCCTAATGAGTGACTAATGGACAATCGGAAATGTGATTCATCCGCATCGTCTGACGCATCTCTCTCATATAATGAGGGGCACTGTATGGTCGTGACTCGTATCACTTTTCAATCTGTGTAGCATCTCGTTAGAGAGGTCGTGTGCGGCCTACATTATAGCATCTTAAAGCAGCACAATCAGGCTAAAATCATCAAGAGATCAGTATTTTTGTGTTACCTTCTTAATGTGGCCATAAGATGTGAACATGTCCATAGACTAGAATTGCGGACGTCTTTTACATTTTAGGCTGCTGTGGCAACGTAGCAAGTGTGCCGAAAGCCCCATTTATCAGTTATCTCGTATTTCTTATTTCTTATATTTCTTATTTTCCTATAATATTTTCAATCTGTGCGTTACCATGTCACAACTAGAATTTTACAGACGTTACCGCGTCATAAATAGCAACATGACCTAGCATTAGAAGCCCTATACCTTGTCATAAATATCTTGGACCCGGCGAGCAAACGTTTGACAAGAATGTAGGCCCCGCCCGCCTCTTTTGTCTTTCTTGGCTCGCTGATCCATGAGACACAGATAAATCACGGGGATCACTCATTTCCCAGGTCACGTGACATGACTGAACCCTCCCAGGTCTCAGATTAACCCTTAAAGTGCTGAAATAGTTTTGTAATTTTTTTAATTTGAAATCATCATAAATATGTTAGTTAGCTCTTTTCCATTCATTTGAATACCTATGTTATGGGTCTACAGCCATTAGAAATATTCAAATTCTTTCAGTGTATAGACGTGTGACGTATAATGACGGTCCCCGCGCTGTAAGGGTTAAAGCCAGCGACCCAATCGGGCCGAAATCAGCATTTTTATTTTGACTCGTTGATATGTCTATAATAGATCAACATGTCTATTGACTAGAATTGCGTAATTTTTTTTTAATTTTGTGTTGCGCATTACCAGTTAAAAGAGAAATAAGGACGAGATTTAATTTCAGACATGCATGTCCAAAATAAGAAATAAGAGAATAACTGATAAACAGGGTTTTCGGGACACTTGCTATGTTGCCACAGCAACCCAAAATTTAAAAGACTCCCGCAATTCTAATCTATGGACATGCTCACATATTATGGACATATTAGGGAGCCGATATAAAAATGATGATTTTTAATGAATTTTGGCTTGGCAGAGTCGCTTGAACCACACTTTTCTCATAGATTCTGAGAAAAAATCAAGCGATTCAAATACAACGTCAGTTCAAGTCTGAGCAACTTGAATGGGTTTAATATATGTAATTTTTAATTGTTTTAATTATTACGATCTCTTTTGTTAATCTGCTTTGCAAAGCCAAATACAGGAACTGCTTACTTTTTAATCCTTGCAGTGCGGGGACCGACTTTACACTGTAATCTGACGTCTGTAAACGTCAAATTCTGACGTCTAAATTAGTCGATCCCCGGACTGAAAACGCAAAATATTTATAATGGACGTAAACCCATAACATATAGGTATTCAAATGAAGCGAGAAGAAAACTAAGACATTTATGATGATTTCAAATTGAAAAAAAAAATTGGTCTCGTTTCTTTATAAAAATATTTCAGCGTTTTTTTCATAAGTTAATTAAGTAATACGCCTTTTTGGCTCTATGTCTACACGGCAGTATTTTGATACTCTGGGTTTCCGTTGTGGTTCTACTGTTTAATTTTCTTGCTTCCACCAATGTATCAGCTCACACTACGCCACCATCAATTATTTATTGATTTTTGTGCATTTTTCATGACGTCCACGCAACTGATATCCTAAAGCTTACCAATGACTCATGCATATCAATGACGAAGATGTGATGTCCCGCTAGCGCAAGTAAATATTTTAGACATTTTTTGGTCTTTCATGCATCGCATAGTGATATCAACGTGATATGTTTGTCAACGTTTTAATTGTGGCTGCTGGGCTGTGTTATTCGCAAGTGTGCAGTGTTGCCACCACAACAAACACAACACATTTGTATACCATTTATACAACGTCGGCCCAACGTCTTCGACGTTGGTCCAACATTGTATAAAGTCATACAAATGTTTTGTGTTTACTGGGCACGTACATCAAGCACTGTATTGTGTCGGGCCGTGTTGTTCCGAGGATTGACCAGCGTCGTGGACGGGCAACAGGATTGGAGCGGCCGTGGATATAGGACATTTGTCCGATCTTGGTTTGATGTGGGGCCATCGTCGCCGGCGCTGGCCTGACATTGAATTCTCGTTGGCCTGCTGTGTCTGACGTCTAATCTATACTTGCTGGGGTCGCACCCATATTAACCTACATGATTACCGCACCCTGTATTTGGTAATAACTGAGCAAACACGACACGTTGAACCAATACGATGCTGTTCTAATGTTGGGCCAGCGTCGTAAGTTTTCTATATCCAACTGCAGTGGTGAAGGGCGGGTGTCCTAGGGTAGTGGTTAGCACCGTTGCCTTTCACGCCAGAGTTCGGGGTTCGGTTCCCAGTCTCGGCGGTTTGAAAGAAACAAAAAATGTTTCTTCCCCATCCACGTCTGAAAGTCAGTATTGTGAGGAGCCTCCGTGACCGAGAGGTAGCGTGCTCGGCCTCAGACCACCAGGGCTCGAATTTCAAATCTCAATCATCTCACCATCCTCAGGAGGTTCTCCTGGCCCAGTTTAGCCTACATGTGCACAAAGGTGGCCTAAAGCCAGATTCATTTCATTTTTGCAGTGGTGAAAGATGGATGAGTGAAAGAATGAATGAATTGAACTTCCTGCATATTTTAAGCACACGCAGGCTAAGCTCATCTTCCACAACAAGTTATTTTACTCACGAGCACGCAGTGCGATAAGCACTCGCGTGAGACTGGCCAAAGGAAGATGGCTAAACTGGATCTGCAGAAACTGTAGCAGTGTTCTACAATACACATCACTGTTAGGGCCCGTTTCCATTGGTAAGGTTTAACCCGCGCGGGTGGACCCGCGCGGGTGCCATATTATCCAGCCTTCTTTAAAGCCATGTATCATTTCCATACACGCGGAACCCGCGCGGGTGATTTGCCGCGCGGGTAGAAAATCGAGCAATGTTCGATTTTTTCCGCACCGCATGGCAAAAACGCATGGGGAATTCTAGAAAATGACGTCACACAGATGGGCTTTCCCGTGTATCGCCGCGTGTTCAGCAAAATTTGTGAGGATAAACCTAACTTGGACATATAATCACCTGATAATCTGCTAAAATGTCAAACGAAACCCCATCTTTAACACCATTAAAGGTGGACAAGAAATGTGTGGCAGAAAATTTCTAAGAAACTAGACGAAGAAAGGTAGGACTATTTTTATAGCCTACCCTAGTGAGCAGGTGTCGAAATTAACGCTATACTGGGGCTGAAGTGCAATTCTCGCTACAAGCCTATTGCAGATAATCTGACACAGTATCCAGACAGGGGCGGATCCAGTATTGAAAAATATATATTTTGCCGAATTTAGCGGACTTTTAAAACTATTTGGCAGAAATAAAAGAACGTGCACCCACACTACCAGACACTTGCATGTGCCTCAGTTAAGGGCGCCCCAACCACTATCATCATCATCATCATCATCGCCAACAACATCACCATCAATGGCATCATCACCAACCGTTATTGGCATTATCACCACTGCCACCACCACCACCATCATCACCACCACCAGCAGCAGCAGCACAACCGCCACCACCTGCACAATCATCACCACCATAATCATAATCATCACCACCACCACCATCATCACTATCACATCGCCATCATCACCACCATCGTCATCACCACCATCACAACCACCATCACCATCATCACCATCATCATCACCATCATCACCATCAACACCAACAACACTACCACCAGGACCGACACCGCCAACATCACCATCACCACTACCACACCACCAACACTACCACCTCCAACACCCCCAACAACATCATCAGCACTACCACTAGCACCACCATCACAACCACCATCACCACCAGCACCACCACCGACACAATCACCACCCCCACCATCACCACTACCACACTACCAACAAAACCACCACCAACACCATCATCACCATTACCACTAGCACCACCATCGCAACCACCATCACCACCAGCACCACCACCAACACAATCACCACCACCACCCCCACCATCACCACTAACACACTACCAACAAAACCACCACCAACACCATCATCACCATTACCACCAGCACCCCCATCGCAGCCACTATCACCAACATCACCAACACCATCACTACCACCTGGTCCATCACCAAGGAGATTACTATTATCCGCGCTGGTGTCACATGCGGATTTATATAAAAAACGCACCAATGGAAATAGACGACCCGCGCGGGTACCCGCGCAGGACCCGCGCGGGTGGACCCGTGTGGCTAAAAAACCTTACCGATGGAAACGTAGCCTTAAGGACACTTGTCTACAGTGTTATGAGCTGGTGGGTTTTGCTGACATCACAAAGTACAGGGCACATAGTTGTGACGTCAATTGATGTTAAAACCGCCATATTGTCAAAATTAGTGCAGGTATAATTTAAATTCTTGTGATGAGTGAAGCTAGATTTTTAGATATTTCGCTGAAATTTATCGCATATAATTGTGATTAACCAGCATTTTTTGAAGGTATAGATTGGTGTATGGCTTCAGTGAATCTAATTTATTAAATAATGTGGCTGATAATATTATTGTGGGTTGAATAACGCTTACATAGTATGTGGTTTATAGCACAGACATACATTGAATACTTAACAATAACTTTTTCACATTCCTAAACAATAGTGTGTGGGCAACACAAAAGGGTGTTTTTGAAAAGCAGTGCACAGTGGATTTTAATTATTCAATAATCCTGGATCAACTAATAACATCCATAGACGAAGCAGTTAGAGAGGCAGATACTTCTCCATTATTCAAGATTGAATACCTCACTCAAGATGTACATGTCAAGAATGGGACAGCTAGGAGTTGTACTTGTGTCTCTACAACCCGACTCTAAGAGAGCGTACATGTATGTTGACGCACTTCCTCACAGGAGCACAAGAAAAGGAGAGACGTTCATTAGCACAAACTGTGAAACATACTAGCATTAACCTGCAATGTTTTCACCTAACAATCTAATGCAATGAAGTATAGGAGAGGGGGGACATATAAAGGTAAATGTTTATTATAGTCTGATATCAATTCTGAAGACCTATCATCCGATTTCACATAACTACTAATATAACATAGTTGTCACGGAGTAGATATTCAAAAGGGTTTCTGGTGACGTCACTGCGTTTCACAGAATGGCTTTTCAGTGGACCAGCGTACATATTCTGTGAGACGCAGTGACGTCACCGGAGACCGTTTCGAATGGCAACTCGGTGAAAAAAAAGTTATGTAATACCCATCAACCATCCTACATTGTATTAGCTAGCTTGGTGAAAACAATGAGGTCAAGGTCATTGAGTTTCACAGCGCTGAAATATGTTTGTATGAGCCATGGAAACCAAAGGGTTTTTTCAATTTAAAATCATCATAAATGTCTTAGATATCTCTTTCTAATGTTTTGGGCAATTATAAATTTTTAATTATTTTAGTGCGGGAATCGTATTTAGACATAGACGTCAGATTTTGATGTCTAATGACGATTCCCGCACTGAAAGGGTTAATTCCCTCCGAGTATGGGAACTTGCAGTTATCCGTTCAACAGCCATTTCAATCACAAAACCCATAACCTGTTTTTTATAGTCTACCTGTCCACAATTTATTTTTGAAATTGAAAACACTGCACAGCATGTTAATTTCTATAAATAGTTTACACTTTCGGTGTGGGGATCGACTGTAGCCGTCAGAATAGCTCGGAATCTGACGTCTATAGTCGTCTTATTTTAACGACTGAAGTACTGAAAAGGTTCAAGTTGTAATTATTATTGCAATTTCCAGCTTCAGATGACGAAACATATTCCTATTAAATTATAAAGCTGATATAAGGAAAGGAATGCCTGATCAAAAAGGTGTGTCTTAATGCTATGTCTGAAACTTGTACAAACGTTTTGAAAACGTGGTGTGAGATAATTCCAATTAGATGTTGCAAAAACAGACAAAGACAATATTACTCATATACTGATATAAATTATTTTCAAAATTCTAACAATAAAAATCATTATTTTGTTTTTCTTCACACAAACACGACCACCACAAGTTTTTTGTTTTCTACTGTCTGCCACAGAGCTGCTAATTGACACGTTAACATGGTTAATGCGTCTCTCAGTGCTAAGATTTATTGTTTATCACCACGGCCTACATGACGTGCATTATGTTTTCCTTCTCGTAAAAAAACAGCTCGGGAGGACAGATAGGGACAAATGTAGGAAAAAAAGAAGCGCACACCTTCTTTGTTATATCCTCATTATATAACTGGCTTTCGCAGATGGTGACATATTATTGCTGGTCCTGTATATCAGACTTATCGTGCTCGTTTATGTTACAGGCATCAAGTCGTACTTGGGGTGTCTCTCCAGCACTGCTGCCAGCGAGAATCCGTCTCAGCAAACCCAATGTTGGTTAGATGTTGGCCAGCGTCGCAGACGCTGTGCCAACATCAAACCAACATTGGGTAGACGTCCCGTGTTTTCTGGCGTGTGCCATGATGTAGAGCCGTGAACAGCTCATCTATTATACACAAAAGTCAATTAGTCACAATTTTTTTCTCGTCTCTGGCCGTCAGAAGTATCGACGCGAATATTGATAGATGCCTTTATCAAATGGCAGCGTGACCAGGTAAATGCAGTACGGGCGAGCCCGGCTGGTGGAAGTTTGGCCAAAATAATGACGTGAAATGATTCTCTGACGGCAACCTTGTGTCATATGGCTTCACCAAGTTGGTCGTATTGATGTCTCACAAATATCCATTTGTTTCCGACTACAAAATGCAGCGAAGCCATCCATAGAAGCCCTAGTAGGGACGTTTTAAATTTGTTTTTTCTTAGGCCACCTTTGTCCACATATAGGCTAAACCGGGGCCGACGAATATAATTATCATATATATCATGAGATCATGTATATTGCGTTGACAACTCGATATAATGACCTCATAAATCAATATTTTTAGTTGTAACACCTCGATATATTGAGTTCAAAACTCGATATATTGAGTTAAAAAATTAATTTATAATTGATTTCACAATTTAATATATTTAATTTACAACTCAATAGGCCTATATTGGGTTTTTAAAATTATATATGGAGTTGCTATCGAGAGTTTATCAATTCATTATCTCTCAGTTTATAAATAAATTATGTATTCACGTGTAAGTTTGATATTTGAAAATCATTAGTCAATATATTGGACATTTACAACTCAACAAATTAACGTATTGAGGTGTTACTTCAACGCATCTGTTAAATCCTTTGATCTTTTAGTTCACAATATCCACTTGTGAAAAAATCAACATAGTAGGCTTACAACTCGCTCTATATAAAATGATATCAAATTATAAATTTAATATATTAGGCTAAGTTTACATGTGAATAAAATTATATTTAATTCTAAAGTCAACATATGGGGGTATATAAGTACTAAATATATTAAATTCTTAGCCTTTACTAAAAAGAGCAACATTTTATGATCATACTTATAAATATCAATATGAAACAATTTAAAATTGCTGCCTTAATTAAAATTGGCTGCCAAAAAAAACAAACTTTGTCATAATCTGTTTGTCATAATCTGAAATGAGAAATAAAAATTGTTTAAAATTAAAATTGGCTGACAAAAAAATAAAAAATGATCCCCGAAAACTCAGAAGTAAATCTATAAATAGCCACATGTTATGTATCCAACACTAAAATATAGTGTAATCTAGCGTTGAATGAATGAATTAATGAATTAATCAATCAATCATGTATTACTGAATTTAAAAGATGTTGTGGCTTCCCGCTACGCTTGTGAACATATACACTAACCCAGGTCCAAACGTTGCACTGCAGTCTGCACTGCAGTCTGCACTGCAGTCTGCACTGCACTGCACTGCACTGCACTGCACTGCACTGCACTGCACTGCACTGCACTGCACTGCACTGCACTGCACTGCACTGCACTGCACTGCACTGCACTACACTACACTACACTACACTACACTACACTACACTACACTACACTACACTACACTACACTACACTACACTACACTACACTACACTACACTACACTACACTACACTACACTACACTACACTACACTACCACACTACACCGCACTACACTACACTACCTACACTATGCATTTCTTCCTGTGAATTAATCGTTTCCCTTTAGATTTGATTTGTTGATCAGCGAGTTTGCCAAGGTGTTTCTCCAGCAGCTGGCCTGCCTCATTGGTATGTGTGCGTTAGCCTTCATGCGACACCCTAAAACAGCAATGCCCCACCTAACCTTTCCTTACCAGGCGCACCTCCTACATGCCATATTGTGCTTGTGTGCCTGTGGGTATGTGACAACACTCGCTATATATAAATACAATACTTAATTTAATTAGAAAGTGTTTTTCATTCAATCACACCAGCTCCATGGAAACAAATCATGTTTAGTTATGGAAATAAATGTACTTCACAACAGTGTTCTGCTTTAATCGACCTATTGATCTAACCTCATGTTGCAAAGAAAACAGTTTAATTTATACAGTAAATACGATTTTGCACTAATTATAACATATCTCTTGTAAATATATTTTTTTATTCAGCTGCTACATCATTTAATGCGAAGACGTGTTGTCGAATACATTGTTCATAGGTTGTGGCAGGACATATCGTCGCCTCGGAGCTAAATGATCCTATCTGCCACTCTAACGAGTGTCAGATAGGATCCTTTAGCTCCGAGGCGACGATATATGCGACGCTGGCCCAACATAAAGCCAAATTGAATCAAAGCCCTGTGTTTCCAGAGAGTATGTTTGTCTGTGAAGTCTTTCACCAATATAAAGTGGCACGGCTTAACCCTTACAACGCTGAAATATTTCTGCATATGTGAACCATGGAGACCAAAAGGGTTTTTCAATTTGAAATCATCATAAATATCTTAGTTAGCTCTTTCCACTTCATTTAAATACCTATGTTTTGGGCCACTTGACATTATAAATATTTGATTATTTTTGTGCGGGGATCGATTTTAGACGTCAGAAGCTGACATTTATAGACGTCAAATTCTAAATCTAAATTCGGTCCCCGCGCTGAAAGGGTTACGTGACAGCACCCACATCTCCTAATGCATTATTCCCAACGCAGCATGGCACTATGTAACTGGAGAATATAATTCAATATGTGCGAACGTTGAAAGATTTAGATATAACCCGAAAAAACAGGGTATACTTGTATCTCTATTTGGTACTGTATCTCGCATAATAATTCATAGACAAGCAGCATTGATGTAAATTGAATTGTGCTATTTTTACAGAAACTAGAGCGCCTACACATAACTGAATTGTATCATCACCGGTTGCTGACAAAAAAGATGACAGCGCCAGTTTGAATCAATATAAGAACTTATCACAATGGTTGTAGCTGACTATTATACAGATATATTTAAAGAAGTTTATAACTATAAATCCCTAATCATATTAGCTTTATATAACACAACTTTAAGCCACTTTTGCGCTCATAGTACAGCGGCATAGCTAAATAATTGCTCCTTTTTGGAAGAAAGCACCAAATTTGGCAAACTTTTAAAATTTAGGGTCACTCAAAATTCATACAGGATGGCCGCTATATTGGGTTCAAAATGGCGGCTTCAGAAAATTGTAAATTTTAAATATTTTTGGTGCTACGTCTGCTACAGACCTAATTTTAGTGTCTTGAAATACAAACTTGAGGCCGAAAAGTTGAATGATTCCACTATAATATTCCCTTTGCGCCTTCATCTTAGATTTCAAGATGGCGTCTTCTGAAAATCTACTAAATTATATTTTATTTTTGCTCCCATAATATGCTTGATTATAATGTCTAGATGTAGAAATAATTTCATTTAAGGTGTTTCAGGAAGTGAATAGTTTCACGTTGACACTTCTTGACGTCTGACACTTCTTGACGTCTTCACTTTTAAATCAATGGTGCACTGTACGTACAGTAGGCCTACGTAGATGATCATGGCTGCTCAATCTCCGGAAATTCATATCAGAACATGATTGATAGCTGAGAGCGCCACATCTCCCTACATATTGCCCTAATTATTGCCAGCTATGAACTCAGACACGGATTTGGATCAAAATGTGACTATTATCATTATTATAAATATTCTTCGGCACAATATGGTCATTACATATACTAAGAATAATTTCTTAGCTCCAGAATGACCAAACACGGGTATTTAGAAAGGGTAATTATGCAAATTAGAAGCCAAACGGGTCATCTGTTTGTATATGTTTGTTCACTGCAAAATGAGATTCGTTCTCACTGTTCACAATTTACCTTGACACCAACAGTAGACAGCATGACCATAGTGCGAGTTCATTTCGATCTAATTTATAACTTCTACGTATACATCAAACTAGTAATGCGAAATCATATTCTTGTTAAATTCATTATATTAATTAACTTCCAATTTTAGTATCATATACATGTTTTACATTTATTCTAGCAGATCAATGACACTGACGAATTAGATGAAGATGAAAGGGAAACTTTGCTCCTGAAAATATCATCTATGGATGCATTTTGTAGTCGGGAACAAAGGGATATTTGGGAGACATTCACTACGACCAACTTGGTGAAGCCATATGACACAAGGTTGCTGTCAGAGAATCATTTCACGTCATTATTTGGCCAAACTTCCAACAGCCGCCCTGGCCCGTACTGCATTTACCTGGTCACGCTGGCATTTGATAAAGGCATCTAACAATATTCGCGTTGATACTTCTGACGGCCAGACACGAGAAAAAAAAATTGTGACTAATTGACTTTGTGTATAATAGATGAGCTGATCACGGCTCTACATCATGGCACACGCCAGAAAACTTCAAACCAACATTGGGTTAATGTCTCGTGTTTGCTGGGATGCGTCCTTGCTGACAGCAGTGCCGAAGGAGAGACACACGCCAAGTACGACTTGATGTCTGCTAGCTGTGTCGTCCTCTTCGAGGCCGCGGATTGATGTATTTGCTTAACTTGAAAAAATAAACATGGCGGTGACTGAGAGCGATATCGACCCTAAGGTCCGAAAAATGTTCATAACTTTTTAATGACTGTGCAACCTCTGAGCTAAGCAGCGGGAATGGAACTGATATGTTACAGAGTCTGAAAAAGCTATTTCAACCTGATTATTCATGGACAAGTCTTAGATATGGCCGTCCAAAGAAATGTCCCACGATTTTGTACGGGGGCAATATGTGGCTGAAACCTGTTTCAGCCACTGGGGCTAGATGCCTGCAACATAAAGAGGGGCTGAAACGAGCACGATAACCCTGCCATACAGGGTCAGCAATAATATGTCACCATCTGCGACAGCCAGTTATATAATGAGAATATAACAAGGACGGTGTGCGCTTCTTTATTTTCCCACATTTGTCCCTATCTGTCCTCGCGAGCTGTTTTTACAAGAAGGAAGACATAATGCACGTCATGTAGGCCGTGGTGATAAACAATAAATCCTGGCACTGCGAGACGTATTAACCATGTTGACGTGTGAATTAGCAGCTCTGTGGCAGACAAGGAAAACAACAACTGGTAGTGGTCTTGTTTGTGTTAAAAAAATAAATAATGATTTTTATTGTTAGAATTTTGTAAAGAATTTATATCAGTATATAAGTATTTATTGCCTTTGTCTGTTTTTGCAACATCTAATTGGAATTATCTTACACCAAGTTTCCAAAACGTTTGTACAAGTTTCAGACATAGCATTAAGACACACCTTTTTGGTCAGGCATTCCCTCCCTAGCTCTTCTAAATAATTTAATAGGAATATGTTTCGTCATCTGAAGCTAGAAATTGCAATAATAATGGCAACTTGAACCTTTCCAGTACTTTAAACATCTATAAACATCAGATTCTGAGCTATCCTGACGCCTAAAGTCGATCCCCACACTGAAAGAGTAAAATATTTATAATGGCCGTAGGCCCTATGCCCATAACATAGTAGTCCAGCAGCCAACTCTGGATTTTTAGTGTAACATTGTTTTGGCTGATATTGTAAAGTAAATTATGTTGCAATTTGAGGAGCGCTTGACAAGCGCTTGCCTGTGAAGCCAATTAAGAAAGTTATGGTTAAAGTTCTCCTACTCAGAGTTTTTAACCCTTTCAGCGCGGAAATCGTTTTTTGATGTCAGAATCTGACGTCTATGGACGTCCGATTTTGACGTCTAAAGACGATCCCTGCACGAAAACATTTTTTTTAATGACAATAGACCCATAATATAGAAAAGAGCTAACTAACACATGCATGATGATTTCAAATTGTAAAACCTCTTTGGTGTCCATGGTTTATACATAAATACATCAGCGCTTTAAGGATTAATATGTGTTTACTTGCTGTTGTAGTGACTTTAACTTCACATATAAATCGTAGACAGGTATAAATTAACATGTTATGAGTTGTGTGATTAAACAATTATCTGCCAAATTATTTAATTGAAATATAAACCCACTTGAGGTTATGCCTCGCTGACGCGATCCACAACTTCAAGTGGGTGAAAATTATTCAGATTTGACCAAAATGTTGGTTACCTATTTTAAAACTGAATAATGTCCGATATATCTTTAATATCTTCAATAGTTGGTAGGCTACTTATTGTGCTAATAAAAAAAATGAAAAACCGAATATAATCGGGACCAACGCTTAAAGGGTTAAACCGATAACTGCAAGTTCCTGTACTCAGATGGTTTTAATATGTTAGTTATGTTTCCTACAAAGTCCAGTCATCCTGTGATCTGAACCTCTACATGTAGGTTTTAGCCTGCAGCTCTAGCCACTGAAGACATTCAAGATCCGCTGTCTGGATCCATTTACAAAGAGAGTCACACGGCCAGAGGACGCACACCGTGCTCTAACCACGGCCAGCATCTTTGATCCGGATTTCTAGTAGAACATACCGTCCCCTTGGATATGAAAGGGTGTATCTGCCAGCTTGGCAAGTGGCAGATACACCCTTTCATATCAAGGGTTTTACAATTTCCAGAGTCACAACACGCTGGTCCAACATCCTCAATGATGTGTTATCGTCAAATATATCTTTATAACGTTAGCTCAAAGTAGTAGTCCACTATGTACGTTAACAGGTTAGTATCGTGAATCAGTTAGAACAGCCATAGGCTTGTGAACCTGCTGTACCAATTCACGGAATATGTACGTTCATCCACTGGTCAAACAGCTATTCTGTGAAACGCGGTGACGTCAACGGAAATCGTTTTGAATGGCTACTCGGTTACAAGAAAGTTATATAAGTAGTTATGTAAAGTCGGATGATATATCATCAGACTAGAAACCTGCACCTTTACCTTCATACGTCCCCCTCGCTCATACTTCATTGCATTGTAGACTACGTGAAAATATCGCAGGTCAAAAAGGCTATTGAGTTTCACACAATAAGCTTGTCCACTATGTACGTTAACAGGTTAGTATCGTGAATTAGTTAGAACAGCCATCGGCTTCTGAACCTGCTGCACCAATTCACGAAATATGTACGTTTATCCACTGTTCAAACATTACTGTGGCAATGTTTTTCTCAGCGTAGTCCAGCAGCCTCAAACCTCGTTATAAGCGATGTGAACAGATACTTTAAACAAATCATCACATCATGTTATCATCACAGACAAAATTTAAAAAATAATTGTTCAAATGGACCTGGTTGTAAATACGTTCTTCCTGGCAATGCACAGATATTTTTTATATATTAATATATAATATCAGAGCTAATAACAGGTCACACTCCTTCAGCAGTGTCGCTTGTTTCTGTTTGATCCAATGCTCTCTTCGGTCTTGGTCTTGTTCCTCTTCGGAGGTTAAAAACAGGTCAGTGAGAATTCCCCTTCTACCAAAACCATTGCGAGAGTTTTGCATATTTTCAGATGTAGCCAGAGCTGATTTCTGAGTGTACCAGCTAACCAACGGGCACCCAGAATTGGGAGGCTGCCATCATCCACAGACCCTGTTAAACATTCCAGTGAGTGTCAGAGTGATCAGTGGGATGGAGCTCAGTGTGTTGGCAGGTTGCTCGCATGCTGAAACATCAGAGCAAGCGCATAAAGCTTACTAGTGTTGGATCAAATTATAACTCGTCCACAGCCCAGCAAACACAAAACATTTTCATAACATTTGTACAACGTCGGCCTAACATCTTCGACGTTGGTCCAACATGGTACAAATGTAACTTATGCAAATGTTTTGTTTTTTACTGGGAGTGCTGCTGTGGTAAATTTTTGTCACCCAGTGAGTCTCGAGTCGGTGATCTCTCGCACCACAAGCCAACATTTCACCACTGCTTGCTTTCCTAAAGAAACATTACTATTATGCAGTAATTGCAGTTAATTATCAGCATATATTATTTTTACCCTAAATCTATGCTATTTCCCATATGGGTGATATTATTTAGGCCTTCTATGTATATTGGACTAAAATGGTTGATAGATGATGACCTGGGCCATCACATTCACCAAAATGTGACAAACGCGCATTATACAGATAATAAATCACAGTTAACATCACAGGCAAGAGCGGCGAATTTGTAGTTTTAGGCGGACCCCGTAGAATAACCAGCAGACATGGCAGACAGGAAGTTTATCAGATCACGCGAGTCTTGATTGCCAGTAGCGCCATGTCCACACTCGTTGATTAGAAGGGAAACCAACGAGGTATTTACAGGGAAGTAAACAAAACCTTGGACCGTTGATTGAGGAGCGGTCACAAAACACCGCGCCACAGAATGACCACGGACCCCCAGATTGATCACCTGGTGGCCATTGTCCACACTACACAGAGACCCTGGCGAATGAAGCCGGAACGACCGAGGTGTGTTTATTCCGCAGTTCATGGCGACGGATATTAACCAAGTAGGCCCTACATGCTAAAGGGATTGTTTTTATTGAACTTTTCACCCGCATCTAATCAAAGTCAACTGCGCGATCATTGATTATATTTTATTTTCTTGAAGCTTTATTCTCTTTAATTGACAGAGAATAAAGTGTATCAATATTCGCGATACTTCTGACGGCTGGAGACAAAAAGAAAATTGTGACTAATTGACGTGGATTGATGTATTTGCTTAACCAGAAAAATTCAACTCGGCGATGACTGAGAGCGATCTTGACCCCAAGGTCCGAAGAATGTCCATACCTTTTTATTGACTGTGCGACTTCTGAGCTAAGCATACAGGCATGGAACTGAAATGTTGCTTATTCTAAAAAAGATATTTTCAACCTGACTATTCATGGACAA
Organism: Flabesymbios commensalis; assembly: GCA_964017125.1. Classification (NCBI taxonomy): domain Eukaryota; kingdom Metazoa; phylum Annelida; class Polychaeta; order Terebellida; family Flabelligeridae; genus Flabesymbios; species Flabesymbios commensalis. The sequence goes on from OZ024916.1 coordinate 14,950,802, forward strand.
ATCTTAGATATGACCGCCCAAAAAAATGTCCCACAATTTTGTATGGGGGCAATCTGTGGCTAAAACCTGTTTCAGCCACTGGGGTTAGATTCCTGCTACATATGGTGAAGCCATATGACACAATGTTGCCGTCAGAGAATCATTTCACGCCATTATTTTGGCCAAACTTCCACCAGCCGGGCTCGCCCGTACTGGATTTACCTGGTCACGCTGCCATTTGATAAAGGACTCTAACAATATTCGCGTTGATACTTCTGACGACCAGAGACGAGAAGAAAATTGTGACTAATTGACTTTGTGTATAATAGATGAGCTGTTCAGGCTCTACATCATGGCACACGCCAGAAAACACGGGACGTCTACCCAATGTTAGTTTGATGTTGGCACAGCGTCTGCGACGCTTGACCAACATCAAACCAACATTGGGTTAACGTCTCGTGTTTGCTGGGTCCTCGCTGGCAGCAGTGCCGAAGGAGAGACACACGGCAAGTACGACTTGATGCCTGCTAGCCTTGTGGTCCTTTTCGAGGCCGTGGATTGATGTATTTGCTTAACCCGAAAAATTCAACATGGAGGTGACTGAGAGCGATCTCGCCCCAAGGTCCGAATAATGTCCATAACTTTTTAATGACTGTGTGACATCTGAGCTGAGCATGCGAGCATGTAACTGAATTGTTACTGATTCTAAATAAGCTATTTTTGATCTGATTATTCAGGGACAAATCTTAGATATGACCGTCCAAAGAAATGTCCCACGATTTTGTACGGGGGCAATCTGGTTTCAGCCACTGGGGCTAGATGCCTGCAACATAAAGAGGGGGGCTGAAACGAGCACGATAAGTCTGCCATACAGGGCCAGCAATAATATGTCTGCAACAGCCAGTTATATAATGAGGATATAACACGAAGGTGTGCGCCTCTTTTTTCTCCCACATTTGTCCTTATCTGTCGTCCCGAGCTGTTTTTACGAAAAGGAAAACATAATGCACGTCATGTAGGCCGTGGTGATACACAATAAATCCTGGCCCTGAGAGACGTATTAACCATGTTAACGTGTCAATTAGCAGCTTTGTGGCAGACAAGGAAAACAACAACTGGTGGTGGTCGTGTTTGTATAAAGAAAAGAAAATTATGATTTTTTTTTGTTAGAGTTGTGTAAATAATTTCTATCAGTATATAGGTCAAAATAAAATATTGCCTTTTTTTGCTTGTGCAACATCTGATTTGAATTATCTTTTTTGGTCAAGCATTCCCTTCCCTGGCTCTTCTAAATTATTTATTAGGAATATGTTTCGTCATCTGAAGCTAGAAATTGCATTAATAATGGCAACTTGAACACTTTCAGTACTTTAGACATTAAAAATGGACGTCTATAAACGTCAGATTCTGAGCTATCCTGACGCCTAAAGTCGATCCCCACACTGAAAGAGTAAAATATGTATAATGGCCGTAGGCCCTATGCCCATAACATAGTAGTCCGGCAGCCAACTCTGGATTTTTAGTGTAACATTGTTTTGGCTGCTATTGTAAAGTAAATTATGTTGCAATTTGAAGAGCGCTTGCCTGTGAAGCCAATTAGGAAAGTAATGGTTAAAGTTCTCCTACTCAGTGTTTTTTAACCCTTTCAGCGCGGAAATAGTTTTTTGATGTCAGAATCTGACGTCTATGGACGTCAGATTTTGACGTCTAAAGACGATCCCTGCACGAAAACATTTTTCTTAATGACAATAGACCCATAATATCGAAAAGAGCTAACTAACACATGCATGATGATTTCAAATTGTAAAACCTCTTTGGTCTCCATGGTTTATACATAACTACATCAGCGCTTTAAGGATTAATTTGTGTTTCCTTGCTGTTGTAGTGACTTTAACTTCGCATATACATCGTAGACAGGTATAAATTAACATGTTATGAGTTGTGTGATTAAACATTTAACTGCCAAATTATTTATTTGAAATATAAACCTACTTGAAGTTATGCCTCGCTGACGCGATCCACAACTTCAAGTGGGTGAAAATTATTCAGATTTGACCAAAATGGTGGTTACTTGTTTTAAAACTGAATAATGTCCCATATATCTTTAATATCTTTAATAGTTGGTAGGCTACTTATTGTGCTGATAAAAAAAGATGAAAAAACGAATATAATCGGGACCGGCGCTTAAAGGGTTAAACCGATAGATGCCAGTTCCTGTACTTAGATGGTTTTAATATGCTGTGTGTATTTTTTACAAAGTCCAGGAATTCTGTGATCTGAACCTCTACATGTAGGTTTCAGCCTGCAGCTCTAGTCACTGAAGACATTCAAGAGCCGCTGTCTGGATCCATTTACAAAGAGAGTTGCATGGCCAGAGGACGCACACTGTGCTCTGACCACGGTCAGCATCTTTTATCCGGATTTCCAGTGAAACATACCTTCCCCTTGGAAATGAAAGTGTGTATCTGCCACTTTGATAAGTGGCAGACACACACTTTCATATCTAAGGTGACGAATTATTACACTTTTCAGCGGTCAAAACACGCTGGTCCAACATTCTCAATAGTGTGTTATCTTCAAATATATTTACATAACGTTAGCTTAAAGTAGTAGTCCACTATGTATGTTACCAGGTTAGTATCGTTGATCGGTTAGAAAAGCCATAGACTTGTGAACCTGATGTAGCAATGTACGGAACATGTACATCCATCCACTGAACAGCTATTCTGTGAAACGCTGTGACGTCACCGAAAACCCTTTTGAATGGCTACTCGGTGACAAGAATGTTATTTAAGTAGTTATGTAAAGTCGGATGATACATCTTCAGACTAGAAACCTGCACCTTTACCTTCACTCGCCCATACTTCATTGCGTTGTACGTGAAAACATTGCAGGTCAAGAAGGCTATTGAGTTTCACACAATAAGCTTGTGAACCCACTGTGGCAATGTTTTTCTCAGCGTAGTCCAACCGATGCAAACCTCGTTATAAGCGATGTGGACAGATACTTTAAACAAATCATCACATCATGTTATTATGGTCTAGCTCCTCTTCTGAAAGACAAAATTTAAAAAATGATTGTTCTCATAAATCTGGTTGTAATGTAAATACGTTTCTCCTGGCTATGTGCAGATATTATTTAGGATAATATCAGAGCTAATAGCAGGTCACACTCCTTCAGCAGTGTCGCTCGTACTTGTTTGATCCAATGCTCTCTTCGGTCTTGGTCTTGCTCCTCTTCGGAGGTCGAAACAGGTCAGTGAGAATTCCCCTTCTACCAAAACTATGGCGGGAGTTTTAGATATTTTTAGATGTAGCAAGAGCTGATTTCTGAGTGGACCAGCTAACCTGCAAACAGCCCTGGGCCAACACCTAGAGTTGGCAGGCTGCCATTATCCACAGACCCTGGGAAACTTTCCAGTGAATCTCAGAGTGAACTCAGCGGGATGGAGCCCAGTGTGTTGGCAGGTTTCTCGCATGCTGAAAAATCAGAGCAAGCGCATAAAGCTTACTAGTGTTGGATCAAATTATTACTCGTCCACAGCCCAGCAGACACAAAACATTTGTATAAAATTTGTACAACATCGGCCCAACATCTTCGACGTTGGTCCAACATTGTACAAATGTTATGCAAATGTTTTGTTTTGTACCGAGAGTGCTACTGTGGTAAATTTATGTTGTCATTCAGCGAGTCTCAAACCGGTGACCTCTCGCACCACAAGCTAACGTTGTACCACTGCTTGCTTTCCTAGACGAACGTTATTATTATGTAGTAATTGCAGTTAATTATCAGCACATATATTTTTTATCATAAATATGCTATTTTTCCATATGGGTCATATGATTTAGGCCTTTTATGTGTATTGGACTCAAATGGTTGATAGATGATGACCGGGGCCATCACATTCACCAAAATGTGACAAACACGCATTATACAGATAATAAACCACAGTTAACATCACAGGCAAGAGCGGCGGGCTTGTGGTTTTAGGCGGACCCCGTAGAATAACCAGCAGACAGGAAGTTTATCAGAGCACGCGAGTCTTGATTCGATCAATGAGAGTCGCCAGTAGCGCCATGTCCACACCCGTTGATTAGAAGGGAAACCAACGAGGTATTTACAGGGAAGTAAACAAAACCTTGGGCCGTTGATTGAGGAGCGGTCACAAAGCACCACGCCACAGAATGACCACGGACCCCCAGATTGATCACCTGGTGGCCATTGTCCACACTACACAGAAACCCTGGCGAATGAAGCCGGAACGACCGAGGTGTGTTTATTCCGCAGTTCATGGCGACGGATATTAACCCAGTAGGCCCTACATGCTAGAAGGCTTGTAGTTGTTGAACCGCTTCAAATCAGAATCAACTGCCCAATAATTGAGTGGATTTCACATTTGAAGCAAGAATTGCTAACACAATTTCTAGTGTCACCACGATTCATATTTTTTAGAAAATAACCATCTCCATAATTACAGAGCATCTATTCCTAAATACATGGCAAACGGAACATCCATCATGAATTATTTTCATCAATTCCAGTTGCATTTGATTTGAATTGAAGTTTGCTTGAAAAAGTACAATATATGCTGGCTTAGCATGAAAGAGATTAAACAGACAAATTAAACATGGAGCTATGGGTATGACGGGAGCAATTGCATCTACCTAGGAACTAACTTTAATATAGACCGTCAATCCATTTCATGGGACACAATAATGTGTTCACATCAAGCAAATAAATCGTAGGGTATGAACCTCATTGGCTTATAATTTATATGATACCCTGCTGACCTAATAATGACAACACATCAGTTAAATTAATTATTTTTTACATTAATATCAGCGTATTGCCTAAATTATGGCAAAAACACTTTTACTAATTTATCAGTTCTCACATTTTCCTTGATAATCGTATTTGTTTAATTATTGATCATCACTCATGTCTTTCAAACGATCAGTATATATACGAGACACAAATATTTCATTTAAAAAGCAGGCGTCCCCGTTGTTTGTGGACTGAGGTTATATAATATTATGTGCCGGAAGCAGCGCGGTAACAGATGCATGTGACCTCCCATATAAACCAGCAATCATCTGGTACCTGCCATCATGTAGTCACAGGTTGGTTGGTTGATTGATTTATTAACAAGACGATAGCTTTATATTCCAAAATTACACTCTCACTCACTCACTCACTCACTCACTCACTCACTCACTCACTCACTCACTCACTCACTCACTCACTCACTCACTCACTCACTCACTCACTCACTCACTCACTCACTCACTCACTCACTCACTCACTCACTCACTCACTCACTCACTCACTCACTCACTCTCACCAACTCATCAACCAAGCTGATCACCCCATCAAAATGGCAGATCGACAATAAACATGTAGATTACATGAACTAACTAAGTTACAGACTGTGTCCTTTATCACTATTTCACAGCATGCGTAGAATCATACACACAGGTGATAAAACTGGAGCAGCTGCAGAAACATGACTCGTCCCCTGTATATGAAAGGGTGTATCTGCCACTTTGTAAAGTGGCAGATACACCCTTTCATATATCCAAAGGGACGATGTGTGTAGAAATGTAGCATTGTGATGTATTGTGCATTCATGGCGCTCTCACCAACCCATAACAATCATCACAAACAATCAAGAGATTCGCACATGGTAACCTTACTGGGATGTATTGCATTGCCTGTCAGTGTGATATTGTTTCTTTTCTCTATTATTATTTAGCGAATTGACAAGGAATATTGCTCATACTTTTGTCACGTGCAGCATTATTCATCCGGTTTTATTACGATTTTGATTTTAATCTTCACGAAATTCGCGAAAATGACCAATTCGCTGGAGATGGAGTAATATTTACAGCGCCATCGTCAGCTGCTGCCTACGTCCTGATGCTGACATAAATAACAGCATCAAGCCAATAAGCAGCTTTTGGTCAGTTGCTGTCCTGTATACAGGGAGTAGGTACCTCTAGCCCTGATATATGCCCCGGTCTGGCAGGGCGGGGGGTTATGGTGCCCCCCGGCCATGCCTTTCTGCACATTATCACCACACTCACGCCAGTCAAGATAATCCAATGAATTGGGCGTGGTCGCAGACGCACGCCTGTAGTGGCGCGCAAAGCCAAAAGGCAGTATCTGCTTACTTGAAAAGTAAGCAGATACTGCCTTTTGACTTTGCGGAGCAGTATGGTGGCGCTGTATAAATGTGCTCTCGCCAGAGCTGTCAGAGACATTTGCAGATGGCAGTGGACCTGTGCTGGCAGACCAAGGCAACATGTCTGTTGACGCCTGCAGAGCGTGTGTCTGCGACTACGCCAGATTGATCTGGACAACGTGTAGTCCACATGGTCAACCGCAGTGAAAACTAGATATACTGCAGCTCACTCAGTCAGTCTGATGGCTGTATGTGATTCACGCAGACTGACACACAGCCAGAGGGTTTGAAAGCAGAACAGCTCTGCTCAGAATATACACCGGACATTGGCTTGTGGTGGCTATAGCAATAGAAAAACATGCATTTGTCGATAGCAAATAACAAGACTATTTGAGATGCTGAACCATTAAGCAGGGATGATTAGTGAGACATGCACACGTGTATGCGCGGAATATGAGGGATTTTAATCATTGAAATTAACGCCACACTTCATAATGCTGATTTCAACGCTGACAATAGTATTTTTATTGGCGATAATCACGGTGAAATCCCAGTGTCCAAAACGCTGCTCCTGTGAGTACAAGCGGATTATTTGCAATGGCAAATATGGCACAGATCCATTGAAATTCCTCCCCATAAATATTCCAAATGACACACTCGAGCTATTCGTGGCTTACAATGAAATCTCTTCGCTGGAAACCGAGCTTCACATGTGTCCTAGTTTAGTCATTCTTGACATATCATCAAATAAGTTGACAAATATCGTTCAAGAAGCGCTCAAGCCTCTGGGACAACTTCAATCGCTTGTTCTTGGTCGCAATCAGATCACATCACGCAATCTAAGACCAGAGATATTTCTCAACAAACCACACCTGACTTTTTTGGATTTATCATCAAACCAGCTGGGTCCTATTTTATACCCTAATCTATTTGTCAGCTTAAATCAGCTGGTGATGCTCCTCTTAGAGGGGAACAAAATCACGGATATGCCTTCTAGATCCCTAGCAGGATTACAATCTCTACAGGTGTTGGTGCTGAGAGATAACTGGCTTACGAATGTCCCCACCGAAGCCTGGAAGTATGTGCCCAATCTCCAGGAGCTGGATATCAGCGATAACAACATCAGCGCAATCAACGCTCACGCTTTCAAAGGACTTGACAAGACAAAAGAACTTGATTTGGTTGGCGAATCCCATCTACAGGTGATTAAACGTTATGCATTTACCGGTATGGAGTCTCTGGAAATAGTCAGAATTCAGCATTGTAAACGTTTGATCTTGATTGAGACTGGTGCATTCAAAAACGTGAAATATCTGAGGGAGGTGCATCTACAGAGAAACGCCTTGACGTCTTTGCCAGGCGACATTATTCAATGGAACGCTTTATCTAGACTGTTCTTGTCAGATAACCCATGGCATTGTGATTGCCGACTACAGTGGATGTCTAAAGTGTTACGTAATCGTGATCTGGTGGCGGTAAACAAAGAGCACGTTACCTGTTGGTCGCCTGAGTCACTGGCTAATGATATGATTGCCAGACTACCTCAGTCATCATTCAAATGTCCTAAAGCCATCTTCACCAAGGCGGACATGATCAAGTGGATGGTGCCGGCAGCCCTTATAGCCCTGGTCTGTACCATTATATTGTCACTCCTCTCAATCAAACTCCATCAAATGTTCTTTACGAAGGAGTCGGATATGACTGTACCTATAACGTACGGCACTGTACAGAGAAACAGTATAATAGGCTGTAAAAATGAGGCGTATACTGAAGCCACAGATGTCTAAGCATGAAGTATCCTGTCAGATCAAGAATGATATATTATACTAGACGGAGGCCAACATAATCATCAAGTATCCTATCACATCAAGAATGATACATTACATGAGTCTAAACATCAAGTATTATAACATTATAATAGACTGAGGCCACAGATCAACATGATCAAGTATCCTATCACATCAAGAATGATACATTACATGAGTCTAAACATCAAGTATTATAACATTATAATAGACTGAGGCCACAGACGTCTAAACATCAACATGATCAAGTATCCTATCACATCAATAATGATACATTATAATAGACTCAGATCAAGGATGTCTAAGCATCAAGTATCATATCAAAGCAAGAATGACACATTATAATAGACTAAGGCCACAGACGTCTAAACATAAACATGGTTAAGTATCCTATCACATCAAGAATGATACTTTATAACAGACTGAGATCACAGACGTCTAAACATCAAGTATCTTGTCGAATCAAGAAGGATGCATTATAATAGACTGGGCCACAGACGTCTAAACATCAAGTATCCTGTCACACCAAGATTTATACATTATATAGAATAATGCCACAGAGTCTAAGCATCAAGTATCATATCCCATCAAGTATGATATACTTTAATAGACTGATGCCATAGAGTCTGAACATCATCAAGTATGATACATGACTCTGAACATCAAGTATGGTACACTATATAGACTGAGGCCACATCGTCTGAATATCAAGTACCATAACATAATAGGCCACAGACTTCTAAATATCGAAGATTTTACCACAACGACAATTTCTATTTTTTTAATTTTATTAAGTATCTAAACAATACATGTATATGTTATTGTGTTGATCACTATACAGTAACATTCCACCTTTGTCCTGATGATGTTTAGGATCTTCAAATTAGCTTGAACACTAATTGGACAAGCACGACAAATGTTAAAAATTATTTGAACTTAGGTAGACAAAAAATCAGGTTAATCCTCTATCTTAAATCATTTTTTAAATCATTGTGAAATGTTTTCTATAACACAAAATGTATGAAATATTACAAGTTAATGATACATATATATTTTGTTATTATGTGAAGTTAGACCATTAGTTTTTTTTATAAATATCATATGGATAATCTGTACCTTTATCAATAAGCTGTATGCCTATATCATATAGTCTATGTCTACATCATATCGTTAATGTACCATGTTTGTATATTATAATATATCTGAGTGTGGAATATTTTAAATAATGAATTTATACTTTTATTTTCTCAGCAGACACGATACGTTCACCATAATCTAGAGTGAGCCAGCGTCGTAGACGGTGTACTAACATTAACCCTAAAAGCGCTGAATTGTATTGCAAAAAAAAACATCGCAACCAAATGGTTGTGTCACTTTGAAATCATCATGGATGTCTTAGTTAGCTCTTTCCGATTCATTTGAATACCTATGTTATGGGTCTACGGCCGTTAGAAATATTTTTACTCTTACAGTTCGGGGATCGACTTTAGTCGTCAGAATCTGACGTCTATAGACGTCAGATTCTGACGACTAAAGTCGGTCCCCACGCTAATTGTTTGATATATCCACGCGCTGTAAGGGTTAACCCTTGCAACGCTGAAATTATTTTGTATGAATCATGGAAACCAAAGGGTTTTAATCAATTCGAAATCATCCTAAATGTCTTAGTCAGATCTTTCTTATTCATTTGAATCCCCATGTTATGGGTCTACGATCATTGTAAATATTTTTACTCTTACAGTGCGGGGATCGACTTTAGTCGTCAGAATCTGACATCTATTGACGCAGATTCTGACGATAAAAATCGGTCCCCACGCTGTGAGGTTTAATCCTGGAAGCGCTTTTTGTTTTATATAAACCATGAAAACCAAAGGGTTTTTTCAATTTGAGATCACCATAAATTTCTTAGTCAGCTCTTTCCGCTTCATTTGAATACCTATGTTATGGGTCTACGGCCATACTATATTTACTCAGTGCGGGGATTGACTTTAGACGTCAGATTCTGACGTCTAAAGTCGATCCCTGCATTGAAAGGGTTAAATCAACCTTTAACCCTTTAACCGCCGGTCCCGATTATATTCGTGTTTTTAGATAAAACAAAACACCAATGGTTGACCTCCATTTTGTTGTTAAATCTGCATAATTTTCACCCACTTGAAGTTGTGGATCGCGTCAGCGAGACACAACTTCAAGTGAGTGAAAACTCCTATTAAATGATTTGACGGTTAAAGGTATGTATCATGTTACCTGGGAGTGACCTGATTAGACATATTCGTCACCGGGGGGGGGGGATTTATTTTGCTGGAAAATCAACTTTTAGACTTTTTGGCATTTTTGTGAAATGCGAATACCATGGTGTATAACTTTTAGTGGTTCTACGCAACAGGGTCATTTTTATATAAGGTAAAGATAATGTTATTCACTATTTGACACAAGTATGGTATAATCTACCCCAATTTAAATAACAGCTGAATGACAGTGGTGATTGTCTGCTCTCGTCATGTGACAGGCTGGGTCACTCTGTCATTGGTCGGGGTAGAATACCATACTAGGTCCCGTTTATTTACCATCTCAATGGTACTGTGCAACGTGTTGATATGTTATCATGAAATGGTGTACACCTGAAACCGCCAGTCCCGAATATTCATTATGACGTCACTGGTTTACTGACTGCTGTGTGGAGGTCACACTCAGGTCAGATTTTCTGGGCTGTCTGAGTTGGTCAGGGAGGAGGGGGGTTCTGTACTCATAGCATATATGCGTGATATCCAGGAGTCTGCCGGTAGCAGACAACTGGATAGATGAAGATGATTAAAAAGCAGCTTTCAAACATATTAAAGGCACAAGGTGACATCAATCAGCAAGATTTGAAAATATTTAACCTTCATTCCGTCAAATCTGAATAATTTCCTCCCACTTGAAGTTGTGGATCGCGTCAGCGAGAAACAACTTCAAGTTAGTGAAAATCCCAATTAAAAAAGTTGGTATTGACCCTTACAGCGCGGGGATAGACTTTAGTCGTCAGAATCTGGCGTCTATAGACGTGAGATTCTGACGACTAACGTCTATCTGTGCACTGTAAGAGTAAAAATATTTCTAATGGCCGTAGACCCATAACATATGTATTCATATGAATCGGAAAGAGCTAGCTAAGTCATTGATGAAGATTTTAAATTGAAAATAACACTTTGTCTCCATGGTCTGTATAAATAATTTCAGCGCTTTAAGGGGTAAAGGGTGAATTGTACTAAACAACACACAAATATTGTGACGGTAGAAATAATGTCACTATGTTTTCGCATTCGAAATCATATTTAACTCACATAAAACGTTGCGCATCAAACGTTGCCACCGCAATCTAAAACAACGTATTTTGTTCCATAAATATTATGTTATTGCGATGGCATAATGATGTTGTCATGATGTGTACGTTTTGATGACAATAACAGTGTACTTTGTGGTTGATGTATACTTGTGTACAAACAGGGTGTGCGTTATTATTATTATATGATGTGATATAAAATAATTTATACATAATTATACACATAATGAACTTGTTCCGCTTTATTCTTTTGCGTTCTTCTATCGTTGAAATCCTGGGGAGACTACTATGAAAATTGCATTTAAAAGTTAACATGTCGAGTCTACTACATTACTAATTATCACAGACCTAAATATTTGGTCAACTGACTGGACGTCCTTGTAGAGTTACAGGTCACATGCGCCAGTATGAAGGGGACACTTTGTTTCGGGTGATGGCATCAGGAGGAAAATAATGCAAGGCACACTGGGTGGTACTTACTTTTATACCCATGTATAAATTAGGTGATAAATTAGGCTACAATATTTTATTAATTGGTCTTCAAGAATTTGTATTCAAAATTCAGAGCAGGCGGTCGGCAAAAATTATAAAAAAAAACTTTTTTATTTTATATTGCAACGGTAAACTTGGCAAAAAACACCTGTTTAGATGTGTACTTATTTTATTTCGAAAATATGCATAATTTACATTATTATTTCATTTTGTATCAGTTGATATCGATAAATAGCGGGTCGGCGGTATAATACAATACAAAAGACGAAATTGCAATTTTATTTTTTTATTGATTTTCCAATATCGTGACTCGGCGGTCTTAAGAACCACTTAATCAACGAACTCTCGCGCTAGACTGTATATGTGGACAAAAGCTGTATTGTGCAATATGTATACTCCATGACAGGTGAATGGTAGAGATTAAGTACAAATAATATTTACATTATTAAGATTTAACCATAACTTTGCAGTGCAGGATCCGTATTCTCGTAAAGTTGCGATATATCGTAGGCTTACTAAGCCTACGATATCTCCTACGATAGATAAACAATATATCAGAGCGCCAACGCCCATAAAATTGGTCAAGTTATCTTAACCGTTGTGTTGCTGGAGCAGTATACATATATCCGGCTTCAAGTAAGTTTCAGAGGAAATAAAATGCCACTGAAATCCATAACATAGTTTGTGATAGATGCTCAGTTAATCACTGTGTTAATCTCCACACATGTTTATTTTTCAAAAATAGTCATATTTTTTGTCATTTGAAGCTGGAAATCGCGTCAGCAATTTCAGCGTCAGATAACGAAAAATACAATTCAAACAATTCAGCAGGACAAGGGTTAACTTCAAACAAATCTTGGCTAATTTGTATATTTGTCAGTTTTTCATTCGGTTTGCTTGAACGATTTGTGTAAACTAAAGTGTAAAGCCGACTTTGATTTATGGTATAAGGTCACTCATAGAGCACATTTCAGTTATTTCTCAAGAGCAATGGATTACCTTGTAAGATTACATTGTATTTGAGCCTAGAACCAATTATCATGCAGTCTGTCAGTGTTGATGTGTATACGACATGCTTAATGAAAATATTTGCTGTTATGTAATTCGCATTATTGCGAAATCGGACAAAGCCTTGGAGAAAGACTCAAGTTTAAAAAAAAACAGCCACCAGTAACTTTATTATATTATCTGGACATGTTAGATTGATGTGGGTCTATATAATATCATATGCATACTCCTAAACTGAAACAGTTCTTCTCTTGATTTCATGCAAAAATAAAAATATAAAATACAAATAATATTTATGCTCAATGGCTCATAATAGGCATCACCGGTCTTAATATTAGCATGTATGTTAACTAATATGACTATAGATTCTAAATATGAGCATATAAAAAAAAAATTAACTTGATTTTGAAAAAAAACGTTAGATTGTGAAGCAAGGCATGCTGAGTTCGCGTAGGCATATCAAATCAACTGAAAAACTGCAAAGTTTTTTTTATAAAGAAATTAAATCCTGAATTTTTAAATATTGAAAAAGGTGCGCCAAATATGAGCACCACAAACCGGGTGCCCCTAATGTGAGCAGATCCATTTCTTCCCAACATGTTTGGACTATTTTTTTTTACCATTTAATACCAATATTGAGGATGCATAAATGTTTCAATTTTCATTTTGGCTTGAACATATATCCAATTAACATTACAAATCACAATATTTCCTTAAAATCTCTCATTATGAGCATGCTCATATTAGGAAAAACGTGGGTGCTCATACCAGGAAAACAACTTTTTGTTCGCGATGGCTTTCCATATCTTCAATCATGAATCCCCCTGATTATCACTCAATTAATAACAAGCCGACATGTTTTTTGTGCAGACAAAATTCGCCATGACTTGAAAATTCTGTGATTTTCCTAATTTTTATCACATTGAAAATACTACAAAATTTGCTTTTTTATCACCATTTATTTTATATGCTTTTTGTAAAATGTTATTCTATTCAAATTAACATACCATTGCTTTCTTCTAATAAAGTTTGAGTCACTGTTAATTAATATCAACAGTACTGCCGCCTGGTGTTATGTAGTATAAGAAATATGACTTATGCTCATATTAGAACCATGCTCATATTAGGCGTACTTCCTATACGTAATATGGGTGCTAGCCATGAATGAACAAAACTAAAAACCAGCCAAAACAAAGTTACCCTAAAAATCCACAGTTTGCTGCCAGACCTAATCATGTTAATGCGACACAATCAGACTTATATCATAAAAAAATCTGTGATTTAATTTTGAGAAAAATTCACGTATTCCTAATTTCGGACATGCATGTCCAAAATAAGAAATACGGGAATTTCGTCTCTATATCTCGTTAAATGCGCAGCTGAATTTTTTTTAAAACATTTGCAGTTCTAGTCCACGGATATGTTTACATCAGTCAAATGGTCATATTTTTAAAAGCCAAAATACAATTACCGATTTTTTATGATTTTAACCTGATTGTGTCGCTTTAATCTGTTAATATTTCCCCGACTCTTTGTGTTGACTAAGATATTACCAGCGTGCAATGTTTCCCGGGTCAAACAGTGACCTTGTTCCGCCAGTGAATATAATGAATCACTACATACCAGTAGGACATCGTGTTTTTTGCTAATCATGTCCGAGTTTTAGCATGTTTATGCCACTGGATAAACGACGCTTTTGCAACGTTGAATCAACGTCAATGACGTCGCGTGCCCAGCGGGTGGATTGTGGTCGTCACTGCAGGCTCTAGCGTCCCATTTTTCTTAATCGGTTTTAAAATCATTTAAATCTAATATTAGGCCTATTAATTGGTTTTGTTGTCATCACACGAGAATTTACCAAACATATTAAGTACACATATATGCGAGTATGTGCCGTTAATGTTAATTTTTTTAGCAGACATTTTGCATTGAAATTTTAAAAAGCGTGATAAGTTCACTTATCATACTTTTAAGTAGGCATACCAGTTAGCTTTTTAATGGAAAACTGACATGGTAAAACATACTATGTGTACTTCACATAACATCACCGCAGAAATAACAATTTCTGCTAAAGCAAACTTCTTCTACTTCATTTTCGGTCAAAGTAAGGCGTTTACTTATATATCAAAACACACCACTACATTTCTTTGTCCGACCACTACATTCTAAGCCGGGAATGGAGAGTTATTGTTGAGCTAGCACAGACCAATTATCATGGTAGGCCTATGGTATTAAAATCAGTCAGATGTGATCGAGCTGTTGATTACGAGGGATGCTCATTATTTTCGGATGTGTTATAAGTCAGTCAAAAGCCTGGGAGTTCTACATTCCTAGCTGTGAAAATCAGCTAAGAATGTAGAGCTCCTCGGGCTTTATCCTACACATAGTTCTCTATGGGATCAGGTGGAACAAGACATTGCAAGAAAAAAAAACATGTCATAAAATCTGAGTTATGTTACCCATGTTACCTGACCATAGCAAAACGTTATGTTATTAACAGGTACAGTGCACATGTTGCTAAAACAATGACCTCTTCACTGAGCAATAGATTATGGTAAGTGCACTTATCACGTAATTTAAAAAATATGGTGAACAAATATTACAAGTACATACATTTTACAGGTGTATGCGTAAAATATGATAAATTTGCAAAACGTAACATAAAAAAAATGTTTTTAAACTGTTACGCAAACCATTTGCATTTGACACAACATTTCTGAAACTGAAGTGCCGACGCTTCGTGCAAAACAAGTATGATGCAATTTATCTTTAACTGCTTAGGTTTCATTTTCTCAAAGCCATGAAAATGCACTTACCAGGCTAATGCACGAGAGGCTTCAAATGTGACAACCAATCCTACTTAGGGGCTTTCTGTGACGCTTTTTGTTCGTTCCTCTGCTGTTATTGATTTCAGTTCTGTACATTGGCTTGCTCTTGCGTCTTAGGTTTACGTGTTAGTAGACCGGCACTTCAGTCAGATGCTCTGCCGAGAACACACTTGTACTTAGCCCGACATCACCACTATCTACAACAGTGGTTATCAAGTCACTACAGAAAGTCCGTAATAACAGACTCTGTGGGTGATACAGAGTCTGTAGTCATTGCCATTGGTAAAGCTGTGCCCCCAAAATCCGATGCGCGGACGATCGATTGCACAATGAATTACTCCGTCATTGTTTGATCTATTATTTTGATTTCATTCTGTAATGACATATGTATATCTCATTGGAATAATTCCCTACTGTGGGGATTTAAATCCCTGTCCTTATAGGTGAATTTATCATTTTTTTCATGAAATTGTTAGTCTCAGCGTACACTGACCATCAGCATAGAAAACCACAGCTTTTGCTATGCTGCCCAGCTCTGACTCAGACACATTTATTAGATTCTCTACAGATGTTGATTGTACAAACATATAACGAAACAACATGAACAAAAGCAATTGTAGAAAATCAGGAGACTTCCACATAGACTTTAGGTCGCAAGATAGAAGCCATCTGAAAGAAAAAGGTATGTATAGAAAGGCCTATTTTATATCATTCTAATAATGATGTTAAGATAGATTAATATATCACTTAATAAAAGTACGTGAGAGTAAATGAAGTTATAATATTCACATAATACAAATCCAAAACTACACATACAAGCAAACAAAACAATTGACTAAATTACAGGTATTCGAATAATTATCAATAAAATAACGTTATGTGGATTTTGATTAACTATCAATGTTAGAAAATAAGAAGGTAACTTTGCATTAAGGTACCGATAATAAAATTTCACCTGCTGAATTTTTACCATGTCATTGAATTTTATCATAGAGAGTTGTTTTAATAAAGGTTCTGAATGAGGGAGAGGCTTACTGAATGCAATGATCCTTAAAATGTTTTTTCTGCAGCAAAGAAACCTTTTTTTTTTATGATCACTCCTCGCCAATAAGCAAAATGTCATGTGATGTAAAATTAGATAATTATATAACAGAACTAAAATATCAGCTGGCAATGTATGTCTTAATATCATAAATAATCCTATAGAACGTGATATTATATGGTTGACATGGGAATCCCATTTCAAATTCTTGTTAATTATTAAACCAAGAAAATTAAAATGATCAACCTTTTCAATGTCAACACCATTTATAGTTATTGTGGGATAAATAATTGATTTTTGACTCTGATGGAAAAACATACATGTTTAGTGACAGTTTATTAAGTTCATGAGACAAAAATATTTTTTTAATTCTTTGTTAACTAGATTTATATTTTTTGCATCAATTTTACCGATGATTGTAGTATCATCAGCAAAAATGATAAAATTGAAAAGTATATTTGTATTTACAAAATCAATAATGTATGTGAGAAAAAGAAGGGGACCTAGAATTGATCCCTGTGGAACCCCAGTCGTATTTTGTGCCATTTCGACAATTTTGATTGTCAAAACGTACATATTGCTGTCTATTTGAAAGATATGATGCTTTAAGATCTTTAGAAATACTAGAAATACATAAATACGAAAGTGTATCTAATAATATATTAAGATTTAAAGTGTCAAAGGCTTTTGACATGTGCAAATAAACTACAACAAGGACGTTCTCTTCTTGCATCAAAAATGTAATTGTATGTATTGTTTCCAAGCACCACATTTTGTTGAATGGCCTTGTCTAAAGCCATAAATTATTGACTGCTATAGAGTAATTTATTACTTTCAAAACAGGCGTAGAGTTGTGAGTAAATAACTTTTTCGAATATTTTAGATAAAGACGCTAAAATAGATATAGGTCTATAATTAGAAAAAAAGTGTATTGTCACCCTTTTTGTTTAATGACACAACTTTGCCGATTTTTAGTTTATCTGGAAAAATTCCCGTCGTTAACACTTGATTAATTAAAACAGTAATTGGTTGGACAGTTACCGATTTAAAGGATTTTAATAAAGAAGGTAATGTTTTTTTAATTGAATATTTTTTAATGATTTATCAGGGTGGATTTTGATTTTACATTCAAGTTCAGAATCGATATTTGTAGAAAATATATTAAACTGATTTGCAATTTCCGTCTTATCTTTAAAAGTTTTACTGTTCAATGTGAAAAATTCTGGGATATCAGTGTGCGTCTTTGTATTTGTATATATTATAACTACGGAGGTTTGATTTGATAAGGTTTAGACTGACCTTGACACTGGGGATTGACAGAGGACTAATTAGGAGATAAGCTGGAGCTCTCAGAACAAGGGTGAGCACTGTTGATGAAGGTTAATTTAGCCAAGTGGTCAAGGCGGACCAACTCGTCCGGTCTAGTAAACCACATGACTGGTCATCTGATTGCAGCTAGCCCCTCATATTAGAGTGAAAACAAGATTTATAATAGCATTGTTTCGCTTCTTCAATTAGACTTCTAAGTATTTTATTATAACTACGGAGGTTTGATTTGATGAGAGAGAATTTATTAGATTCCGGATCAGACATAGGCATAGCTTTATATAATTTGTTTCTAAATATTATTGACTTTAGTCTGACGTTGAACCATGCTGTTCACGTCAAGCTTGGACTAGCAATAACTACAGATGAAAACAACAGCAGACAACATGAAATCCATGACTGCCCAGCCAACACTTGACGTCTGCCCAATGCTGGCTTAATGTTAGGCCAGCGTCGACTACGCTGGCCCAACATTAAACCAGCATCGGTGAACGTCTCGTGCTTGATGGGTGTCTAAAATTGTTCTTAAATTGTAACTGTTGCACAGAATGATGACGGTAGTCTGACAATGGTTCAGACTGACCTTGACACTGGGGATTGACTGAGGACTAATTAGGAGATAAGCTGAGCTCTCAGAAAAAGGGTGAGGACTGTTGATCAAGGTTAATTTAGCCAAGTGGTCAAGGCGGACCAACTCGTCCGGTCTAGTTAACCACATGACTGGTCAGCTGATTGCAGCAAGCCCCTCATATTAGAGTGTTTGTTCAGTGAGGGCCCAACGAATGAGACGTTCACACAATATTGACTCAGAAAGGGATCAATGGCAGCATTTCTCAGGACATGTGTGGAGAACCTGTAGGCAGCAATTAAATCACGATGTTGAGGTATCAACTCTTTCAGCGCGGGGACCGACATTAGAAGTCAGAATCTGACGTCTGTAGACGTCAGTTTCTGACGTGTAAAGGCGATCCCCTGCACTGAAAGCTTTAAACAGTTTATAATCACCGTAGACCCATAACTAAGGATACTGTGCAAAATAAACTATCACAGCTCTAAGTTTCAAAATCTCCTGGGCCGGATAATCCACACCCGCGGATATTATCAGAAATGAGAAGCACAATATCCACACCCCTGGCAAAAAATTTCAACACTTCACTAGACACAGGAAAATTGCCACTAGGATGGAAATGTGCCAACATAACAGCCATTTACAAAAAAAATGGTAAAGAGATAGGCTACCAAGAAATTACAGACCGATCAGCCTGACCAGTATTGTAGGCAAAATTATGGAGTCAATTATCAGGGATATGATAATAAATCATATGAAATCGAATAAACTCTACAGTGCTAGGCAGTATGGATTCATAAGTGGGAGATCCACAGTCCTGCAATTAACGGTCATGGACAAGTGGTATAAGATATTAGACGAAGGGGGATGCATAGATGTGATATACTGTGACTTTATGAAAGCCTTTGACAAAATCCCGCACAGAGAACTGTTGAAAAACTTAAAAAGTTATGGGATATCCGAGAACATCTTGGAGTGGGTAACAGCATTTCTAAGCAACAGAAAACAGAGAGTGAGAGTAAACTCAGACCATTCCAAGTGGGTGGCTGTTATAAGTGGTATACCCCAAGGCTCGGTACTCGGTCCCCTACTATTTGTGACCTATATAAGCGGCCTTCCCAAAAAAGCAAAAACTTCTGAAATATTCCTATTTGCCGACGACATAAAAATGTTCAAAGCCATCTATAGCAAAGATGACTGCAAGCTACTGCAAGACGATATCAACTGCACATATAGTTGGACTCCTAGTTTTTAACCCGGCTAAATGTATGATTGGGACATCAACGATCGATGATTTTACATACATTATGGGACCACAACAAGTAATACTTGAAAAAGCAGTAGTTGAACAAGATGTAGGGGTTATTATTGATTCAAATCTCTCATTCGAGGCCCATATGACTGAAAAAAAATAAAAAAGCAAATGCCACCATGGGCATGATTCGCATTAGTGAGACCACACCTAGAATATGCCAACCAAATCTAGGCACCATTTCTGAAAAAAACATATAACCAGTATTGAAAATGTGCAACGAAGGCCCACCAAACTTATCCCGGTTTTCCGAGACCTAGAGTACAGCGACAGATTCACGGGACTAGGCCTCCCAACATTAGCATACCGAAGAATGAGAGGAGACATGATAGAACTGTACAAAATCATGACTGGAAAGTACGACAAGGATGCGACCCCTAATATACCAAGGGGACCCGGTAACTAGACCAGAGAACACCAACACAAAATATTTAAAGAAATAATTCGCCTAAACCAGAGAAAATATTCATTTATACCCCGGTCCACTGACATATCGAATAGTCTACCAGAAGTTGTTATACATGCACCATCGGTCGCAACTTTCGAGAAGAGACTAGACAAATTTTGGAGGGACCACCCCATTAAATATGACTACACCAAATCCCCGTACAACCCCACGCGACAAAGACAACACTCTCACACTACACACCAGAAACACAGAGTAACGGAAATTACCTTGGAGCTGGCAACAGAGGCAGAAATGCCTAATCAGCCAGAAGAGGACCTGTAAGTACCTGTAAGTATAACATAGGCATTCATATGAAGCAGAACGATCTAACTAAGACATTTATGAAGATATCAAATTGATAAAACCCTTTGGTCTCTATGGTTTATACAAAATGTATAATCTCTATATCACTGAAGCTTGTCCAAGGGACACGTACACGCCTCCCTAGGCCTAATTGTCAATTGTTTTCACTGCATAATTCTGTCAAGGAAATTTCGGATTGTTTGAAAATAGAGCACGAAATTTAAAAAGAGCTACATCTTCAAACATATTTTATTCTGATGTATTTTATTTTGCTATATGAATCCATTAGCCCTTACAACGCGGGGACCAATTTTAGAAGTCAGAATCTGACGTCTGTAGACGTCAGATTCTCACGTCTAAAGTCGATCCCGTACTGAAACTGTATCTCAAATTGAAAAAAAAACATGACAGTCCTATGTACATGTGACGTATGAGCCACGCGTTATCATTCAGTCCTATGTACATGTGACGTATGAACCACCTGTTACCATGACAGTCCTATGTACATGTGACGTATGAGCCACGCGTTATCATTCAGTCCTATGTACATGTGACGTATGAGCCACGCGTTATCATTCAGTCCTATGTACATGTGACGTATGAGCCACGCGTCACCATGACAGTCCTATGTACATGTGACGTATGAGCCACGCGTTACCATGACAGTCCTATGTACATGTGACGTATGAGCCACCCGTTACCACGATAGTCATATGTATATGGGACGTATGTGACACCAGTTACCACGACAGTCCTATGTACATGTGACGTATGAGCCACGCGTTACTATGACAGTCCTATGTACATGTGACGTATGAGCCACGCGTTACCATGATAGTCATATGTATATGTGACGTATGATCCACCAGTTACCATGACAGTCCTATGTATATGTGACGTATGAGCCACGCGTTACTATGACAGTCCTATGTACATGTGACGTATGATCCACCCGTTACCATGACAATCTTATGTACATTTGACGTATGAGCGACGCGTTACCATGACAGTCCTATGTACATGTGACGTATGAGCCACGCGTTACCACGATAGTCATATGTACATTTGACGTATGAGCCACCAGTTACCATGACAGTCCTATGTATATGTGACGTATGAGCGACGCATTACCATGACAGTCCTATGTACATGTGACGTATGAGCCACGCGTTACCATGACAGTCCTATGTACATGTGACGTATGAGCCACGCGTTACCATGACAGTCCTATGTACATGTGACGTATGAGCCACGCGTTACCATGACAGTCCTATGTACATGTGACGTATGAGCCACGCGTTACCATGACAGTCCTATGTACATGTGACGTATGAGCCACGCGTTACCATGACAGTCCTATGTACATGTGACGTATGAGCCACGCGCTACCATGACAGTCCTATGTATATGTGACGTATGAGCCACCCGTTACCACGACAGTCCTATGTATATGTGACGTATGAGCCACGCGTTACTATGACAGTCCTATGTACATTTGACGTATGATCCACCCGTTACCATGACAATCTTATGTACTTTTGACGTATGGGCGACGCGTTACCATGACAGTCCTATGTACATTTGACGTATGAGCCACGCGTTACCATGACAGTCCTATGTACATTTGACGTATGAGCCACGCGTTACCATAACAGTCCTATGTACATGTGACGTATGAGCCACGCGTTACCATGACAGTCATATGTATATGTGACGACGTATGAGCCACCAGTTACCATGGCAGTCCTATGTACATGTGACGTATGAGCCACGCGTTACATGACAGTCCTATGTACATTTGACGTATGATCCACCCGTTACCATGACAATCTTATGTACATGATGGGTATGATCCATCCGGTACTATGACAGTCCGTTACTATGACAGATAACCTAGCAAGTACCAGCCATTGGTCATGGAGATGCTGGTTTAAGGCTGGTCCAGCATTGCAGGCAGTGGTCCCCCGGTAAACAAGAAACGTTGGGCCAATGTTGGTTTGATGTAGGGCCATTGTCCCCGACGCTGGACCTACATTGAACCAACGTTGGCCCTACGTCTGGTGTTTGCTGGGCCAATATCAAATTTACATGAGGGTATCGTGTTTGTAATAAGCTTATAATTGAAAAAATAAAATAAAATACTAGAAAGAATCTCACAGCGCCAGATAGAAATTGAAAAACCTTCCAGCCAACTCTTATTTTGGGAGGTTCATGATAAATGAGAAAAAAAGACGTACGGCAACGAGGAGATCTTGTCCGCCTAAGACTGTACGAGACCATGGGGATTTCCTTGACACCTGGAGGCGAGACCCATACATTGTCCAGGTTAACCCTTCAATAGAAATTTACGTTTATAAACTCAAACTAAGACTAATATAGAGAGATAGCAGTGCTATCGTGCAAATTCAAAACAGCAGTGGCTAGTGAAACGCCAACAGTTAGCCTACTGTTGTATAACCCGCCTACCCACTCTATTTTTTGTCGATACCCAAACTAAAACTCATGATTGACGACATATGAAAAACACAAAACGGAAACTATAGCCTACATTTTGATATAAATGAAATGAAATGAATGGTGTTTTAGGCCAACTTTGTGCACATATAGGCTAAGCTGGGCCATATACATTTTGATGTTCAGATAATTGAGTACCGCCACCGCCATGTAGAAGGAGTTAATAAATTTAAATAAATTTTTGTTAATAGTATTCTGTGAAACGCAGTGACAACACTCGGTGAAAACAAGGTTATATAACACCCGTCCCCCATACTTCATTCCGTGAAACGCAGTGACGTCACTCGGTGAAAACAAGATTATATAAGAACTCTCCCCCATACTTCATTGTATTAGCCAGCTCGTTGAAAACAAAGGAGGTCGCGGTCATTGAGTTTCACAGAATAGGAAACATTTCGCTCAGGATCACTTTTATCAGTGTTACACGTCTGAGCACGTCCTTGGTCGGAGCCGCGTTACGAACATCATCAGCTTCGAAGACGGTGGAGCAACATGAAAGCAGCATTGGGCAAATGCCTCGTGTTTTATGGGTAAACACTACGTATAGGATAAAGCTACACAGAGCACTGTGCAGCCTGTCCCAACCAGACACAGACGGCACGCGTGTATCGAAATGCGGACAGCTTTAGCCCACACAGGTGTCTGTCTACACCCACCCCTCCCCCGCCATAATATTCTCGCCAGCCGATCAGGGTACTTTTAGCAAGACAGCCAGCCAATCACAAGCTTACTACAATACTTGAAATTGAGAGCGGGGGACATATGACGTCAACCATCTGCACATTTTAACATGCGAAGTAGCAGTGTCTAGGGTGGGCAGTGTAGGATAAAGCCTGAAGACCTCTACATTCTTATCTGTGAAAAAGGCCGAGGCACAAGGCCGAGGCCTTTTCAACAGCTAAGAATGTAGAGCTCTGAGAGTTTTAACTGACTTAAACACATCTGACCATAATGAGGATCCCTCATAATCAACAGCTCGGTCACACCTGACTAATTTTAATACCATAGTCCCACCATGTTAATTGGTCTGTACTTGGTCAACAATGACTCTCCATTCCCGGCTTAGAATGTAGTGGTGGGACAAAGAAAATAATGTAGTGGTCTGTTTTAATGCCGCCTCACGTTGGACTGCACCTGATCAGTCCAGGGGCGGATCTAGTTTTTCCACTGACAGGGGATCTAAAACTTGGCAACAGGATATTTCACTGTAGGGTGTCGGAGGGGGGGGGGCGCCCACGGGGACATTTTTGTATTTTCAGAGGCTTTCTCCTGCAATCTGAGGCATTGGGCACTGTTTGCTCCCTAGTATATCACCAGTTCATACTGAAACCCCTAAATAAGATGTTGATTTTTTTGTTACCTTCACGTATAAACTAAGAGAGTAAGGCATAGTTATTTGTTACCTAACCTTGAACCATCAAGTTGTGTGTTTTACGAGGGTGTAGACTTGGCTTGGCAAGATCCTGTTACCTCCGCTGGTAATAATAGACGCATGCTGATAAGTATACCGTAAAACTGAATGGCGGCCTTGTTGAATTGCATCTTCACTCAGCAGACACGGTACGTTGAAATAATGTTGGCTTAATGTTGGTTCAGCGTCGAAGCAGATGGGCCAACATTAAACCAACATTGTTCAATGTCCAGTGCCTGATCGGCAGTGTCCTGAACACCCTCATTAATGGTTGTAGAACAACTAACATTCATTAATTGATAAAAAAGAATACACCATGGTTATTTCACAAAATAAATGATGCTAAATATTCGCCTGTGATCAACATAGTGACCCAGATTGAAAATATTAATTAAGGAATGCTCAATTACTTGTGCAAACGGCAAAGAAGGAGATCATGCTTAAAACAGAAGGGAACAATAAATATCGACGTTTCCTTCAGAGACAATTAGGACTAATTGCCACACTAACTACCTTTATGTTTTCTTGAGGCCGAGTGCCATAGAGACTGCCATTCGGGGACTACATAACCTTGCCAGTAAGCTACACACTGGACACACGACGTTGTTGTGACGCTGAATTAACATCAATGACGTTGATGGAATGACGCCGTATGTCCAGTGGGTAAGCTCTGGGCTAGGCCTGCTATGGCCCAATCCTGGTTGAAGGTAGGCCAACACATAAGTTTGTGTTGTGGGTCAATTTGTCATCTTATTCTGTTTGCTTCTCATTACTGGTAATTGTAGACATCAAACCGTAACACAGTGAGAGTGATAAAGTGTGGTGGTGATGAGGTAGCTTTACAATTGGCACTGAAAAGGCTACTAAATTTGGAGTATCAGCTGGCCTGTCTCAGGGTCTGCCCATAGTCTGTCGTGCAAACCCAAAAGGTAGTACTTGATTACTTTACAAGTAAGCAGATACTGCCTTTTAGCTCACACACCACAACTGTGCTACAGCCGCACACTGTGGTCTATGGTGAATCCACAATTAATAATTTCTACCGATGAGCGTCATGGCGAACTTCCGACCAATTACTCCACTGCCAACTTACAATGCGCTAAGGGTGTAGTTTGTGAAGCAGTGCCTGCAAAACCTCTGTGCCATTACTTCCGCTTGAAAGCACTGCTCGCCGCCGTGCACACACACTGTCATGAACGCTGTGTTGCTTTTCAATATTGCTCCCCGTTCCATTCAAAATGTTCTTTTTGGTTGATACTAGTTTTCTTTCTGTACTGTCCCTTTATAGCCACAATTAACGGTCAATGGAAGTCTAGAAGACCATGAAATTCAATTTGAATGATTTGGTTGTATACTTAGTGGCATGGTCAGGCATTTTACACCACAACATAGATTATCAATGAGGTGCTTGCTTCCTTAGTGACATGGTCATGCTTTGCTCAGGCTTTTTACAGCACAACTTAGATTATCAATGATGTGGTTGAATCTTTAGTGGCATGACCAGGCAGGCATTCATAACAGCACAGCATGATACACTTTTTGAAAGATTTATTTGGCGTTTGAATGCATGACCATGTACTTTCATTCATGGCTACACAATGAGACTTGACATTGTCATGTAAACATACATAGAGTTGAGTCATGTGGACGTTTCACCTTTGGATCCTAGTCACAGCTGAGTCATGTGAGGTTTGACCTTGGGATCCTGGTCAGAGATGAGTCATGTGGACGTTTGACCCTTGGATCCTGGTCACAGTTGAGTCATGTGGACGTTTGACCTTGGGATCCTGGTCACAGTTGAGTCATGTGGACGTTTGACCTTGGGATCCTGGTCACAACTGAGTCATGTGAACGTTTGACCTTGGGATCCTGGTCACAGATGAGTGGTGTGGACGTTTGACCTTGGGATCCTGGTCAGAGCTGAGTCATGTGGACGTTTGAACTTGGGATCCTGGTCACAGCTGAGTCACGTGGACGTTTGACCTTGGGATGTTAGTCACAATTGAGTCATGTGAACGTTTGACCTTGGGATCCTGGTCGCAGCTGAGTCATGTGGACGTTTGACCTTGGAATCCTGGTCACAGCTGAGTCATGTGGACGTTTGACCTTGGGATCCTGCTCCGTCCAGACGTCAACCAGATACACTGCTCCCTGGTCAGGCTCTGTCCATCAACGGCCCAATGCTCACACAATGCTGGGATAACTTGTAAGGCGTTGGCCTGATTTTAATCAAGCTGTGTCATTGACTCTTAGGCTTAAAATATTGTATTGTGGTTGAAAGCAAAAAGGCAGTATCTGCTTACTTGTAAAGTAAGCAAATACGACCTTTTGGCTTTGCATGGCAAAGTGAGTCTGATAAGTGGATAAATATTTTATTGAGTACTACATCATATTTGAATATTTGTATGCAATTCATTTCTGTTGTAATCAGGTAATAAGCAATCATTATTTGCCACATTTTATGAGTTATTATGTACCCGAATATGGCAAGGTGTTTATTATCAAATAATATAGCACTATAACATTATTATGTATTAACATGTTTATCCATCGATGTCCATATTATTAAGAGCTTATTAACTACTTATTATTTAGTAATTAAAACAATCATGCACACATTTCCATTTCGTCTGCATTTTAAATGCACATTCACCACCCATTATGTTCATTTTACATGCATCTTACATTTATGTCACGATGTGTATTTTGTCATCAATATAATATCCACATGTCCGTTTGACATGCTTTATTCATTTATTTCTACTTCATTATTTGTGTATTTAACCTAATATCATACATTTGTTTCCACATGTTTATTTCACTTTAATTTTTCACATTAGTGCATGCATGTGAAAATAAATTGGCATTCAAGTTAAATGACATGCAGTATTTATTGAGCAACTATCGCTAATCAATTAATCAAAAAAGAAAACACCATGGGATATTTCACTAATGAAATTATGCTAAATCGTCGCATGTCATCAGCATAGTGACCCAGATTGAAATATCAATTTAGAAATGATCAAATACTGTGTGAACATCAAAGAAGGAGATCAGGCTGAAAACAGAAGACAACAATAAATATCGACTATTCCTTCAGGGACAATTAGAACTAATTGCTACTTTAACTACCTTTGTGTTTTCTGATGGCGGACTGCCACCGAGACTGCCATCCGGGGACTACATGACCTTGCCAGTAGGCTACTAACTGGGCACACGACGTTGATTCAACGTCGAATCAAAGTCAAGGACATTGATGCAAAGTTGCGTGTCCAGTGGGTTGACCTACGATGGCCCAATCCTGGCTGAGCTTATGCCAACACATAAGACATTAAGTTTGTGTTGTAGGTTTATTTGTCATCTTATTCTGTTTGCTACTCATTACTGGTAATGGTCGACATCAAACCGTAATACTGAGAGTGATAAAGTGTGGTGGTGATGAGGTAGCTTTACCATTGACACTGAAAAGGCTACTAAATTAGGAGTATCAGCTGGCCTGTCTCGGAGGCCGACCGCAGTCTGTAGTGCAAACCTAAAGAGCAGCATCTGCGCACTTTACAAGTAGGCAGATATTGCCTTTTGGTATTGCACACCACAACTGTGCTACAGCCGCACACTGTGGTCTATGGTGAATCCACAATTAATGATTTCTACCGATGTGCGTCAGGGCGATCTTCCGACCAATTACTCTACCGCCAACTTACAATGCGCTCAGGATGTAGTTTGTGAAGCAGTGGCTGCAGAACGTCCATGCCATTACTTCCGCTTGACAGCCCCGCTCGCCACCATGCAGACACACTGTCACGAACGCTGTGTTGTTTTTCAATATTGCACCCTGTTCCATTCAAAATGGTTTAGCTCTTTTGGTTGAGAGCAGTTTGCTTTCCCGTACTGCCCCTTTATATACCACAATTAGCGGTCAATGGAAGGCTAGAAGACCATAAAATTCAATATAAATGATGTGGTTTTATCCTTAGTGGCATGGTCAGGCATTTTACAGCACAGCATAGATTATCAATGATATATTTGCAACCTTAGTGGCATGATCAGGCATTGGCCAGGCTTTTTACAGCACAGCATAGATTATCATATAAATGATGTGGTTGAATTTTTAGTGGCATGACCAGGCAGGGATTCATAACAGCACAACATGATACTCTTTTTGAAAGATCTCCGTGACCGAGAGGTAGCGTGCTCGGCCTCAGACCGCCAGGGCGCGAATTTCGAATCCTGTGTCTGGAGGACAGTGTCATCTCAATCATCTCCCCATCCTCAGGGGGTTCTCCTGGCCCAGTTTAGCCTATATGTGCACAAAGGTGGCCTAAAACCCATTTTGAAAGGTTTCCATCCGGAACGTGATTTATTTGACGCTTGAATGCATGACCATGTATTTTCATTCATGGCCACATGAAGGGACTGGACATTGTCATCAACATGAATAGAGCTGAGTCATATGGCCGTTTTTTGTCCTTGGGTTCTTGGTCACAACTGAGTCATGTGGACGTTTGGCTCTGGGATCCTGGTCACAGCTGAGTCAGGTGGACGTTTGACCTTGGGATCCTGGTCACTGGGGGACAGAAGCGTGGATACAGACACATTTGCTAGGGTACATAGCAATGCTCGGACTGTACATCCTCTAGGATGTACAGTCCGAGCATTGCTATGTACCCTAGCAAATGTGTCTGTATCCACGCTTCTGTTCCCCAGTGATCCTGGTCACAACTGAGTCATGTGGACGTTTTACCTTGAGATCCTGGTCACAGCTGAGTCATGTGGACGTTTGGCCTTGGGATCCTGGTCTCAGCTGAGTCATGTGGACGTTTGACCTTGGGATCCTTGGCCGTCCAGACGTAAACTAAGGACACTGCCCAATGCTCACACACTGCTGGGATAACTTGTATGTTGTGTTGGCTTGACGTTAATCAAGCTGTGTCAGTGACTCTTAGGCTTGTAATATTGTACGGTGCTGCAAATCAAAAAGGCAGTATCTGCTTACATGTAAAGTAAGCAGATACTGCTTTCTGGCTTTGCGCATCAGAGTGGATCTGATTGGTCGAAATCCAGAACGACCTGTATCTATACCGCAATTCAGAGACAAAAGACAGTAGCTGTTCACTTGAAAATACACCATTTGATGCTTGTAGCCATCGCCCGGCAGTATAGGTGGTTTTCCCCCAATGTGTTCAGTGACTCCCATCGGACTTCACAGTCAGAGTATCTCTAATAACACTGTGAAAACCCATTATCACAATGACAAGGCTGGTTAGTTAAGCAATAATGCTACCCACGACATAATTTTGTTTGTTACCAGGTGACATTTTCATGTTTTCCAACTTCAATTCGTTATTTTTGTAAAGTAAATATTTTGTTGGATACAACATCACAATATAATATTTGTATACAATTAAAATATCTTGTAATCAGGTGATCTTTACTCATTATTTGCCGCATTATGGGAATCCTTATGTACTAGAATATGGGATAGTTTAATGTCGAGTAATAACTTTATAACAAAATAACATTAAACAGTAATATATTTAACATGCATTTATCAATGCTCAAATTAATAATAACATATCCTTGGCGAAATTATTTTTTAATTAAAATAATCATGCACAATTCGAATTCGTCTGCATGTTAAATGCATATGCATCATCCAAAATGTTAATTTTACACGAAGCTTACATTTATGTCGCTATGTGTATTTTGCCATCTATGTAATATCGACATGTGTATTCAATATGCTTGATTCATTTATTTCTACTTGTAAGTATTGTTTGTGTATTTAACATAATATCATACATTTACTTTCACATGTTTTCTTCATAAATTTATTTTTCACATGTGTGCATGCAGGTAAAAATAAATTGACTTTGAAGTAAAATAATATGTAGTATTCATTAAGCAAATATCGTGAATCAATCATTTAAAAAAGAATACACCAAGTTTATTTCACAAATGAAATTCTGTTAATTCTTCGCCTGTCTTCAACATAGTGACCCAGATCGAAAATATGAATTTAGAAATGTTTAAATACTTGTGTGAATCACAAAGAAAGAGATCAGGCCGAAATAAGAAGACAACAATAAATTTCGACGTTTACTTCTAGGACAATTAGGAATAATTGCTACGCTAACTACCTTTGTTTTTTCTTCAGGCAGAGTGCCATAGAGACTGCCATACTGGGGAGTCCATAACCTTGCCAGTAGACTACTCACTCGACACACGACGTTGTTCTGACGTTGAATTAACGCCATTGACGTTGATTCGAAGTTGTCATAGCATCTTGGTACAGTGGGTAAGCTCTGGGGTAGGCCTACGATGGCCCAATCCTAACTTAGGCCAACGCATAAGACGTTGAGTTTGTGTTGTGGGTCAATTTGTCATCTTATTCTGTTTGCTACTCATTACTGGTAATAGTCGACATCAAACCGTAACACTGTGAGAGTGATAAAGTGTGGTGGTGATGAGGTAGCTTTATCATTGACACTGAAAACAATACTAAATTAGGCGTATCAGCTGGCCTGTTTCAGAGGCCGACCAAAGTCTGTCGTGCAAACCCAAAAGGCCGCATCTGCTCACTTTACAAGTAAGCAGATACAGCCTTTTGGTTTTGAAAGCAGATGCTGTCCTAGAGTCGTGTGTGGTCCATGGTGAATCCACAATTAATGATTTCTACTGATGAGTGTCAGGGCGAACTTCCGACCAATTACTCTACCGTCAACTTACAATGCGCTCAGGATGTAGTATAGTTTGTGAGGCAGTTACTGCAGAACCTCGGTGCGATTACTTCCGCTTGACAGCACCGCTCGCTACCGTGCTCACGAACGCTGTATTGTTTTCAATATTGCTCCCCGTTCCCTTCGAAATGGTTTACTTGTTTTGGGTTGACAATAGTTTACTTTTCCGTACTGTCCCTTTATAGCCAAAATTAATAGTCAATCAATATGTAGAAGACCAAGAGATTCAATATCAATGACGTGCTTGTATTTTTAGTGGCATGGCAAGGCATTGGTCAGGCTTTTTACAGCACAACATAAATTATCAATGATGTGGTTGTATCCTCAGTGGCATTAGTCAGGCATTTTACAGCACAACATAGATTATCAATGATGCACTTGCATCCTCAGTTGCATGGTGAGGCGTTTGACAGCACAACTTAATGCAGTTTGTGAAAGGTTTCCATCCAGGAAGTGATTTATTTGGCGTTTGAATGCCTGATCATGTACCTTCATTCATGGCTACACGAAGAGACTGGACATTGTCATGTGAACATAAAAAAAAGAGCTGAGTCATGTGGACGTTTGGCCTTGGGATCCTGGACACAGTCGAGTCCTGTGGACGTTTCACCTTGAGATTCTGGTCACAGTTGAGTCATGTGGTCGTTTGACCTTGGGATCCTGGTCACAGTTGAGTCATGTCGACTTTTGACCTTGAGATCCTGCTCACAGCTGAGTCATGTGGACGTTTGACTTTGGGATCCTGGTCACAGCTGAGTCAGGTGGACATTTGACCTTGGGATCTTGGTCACAGCTGAGTCAGGTGAACGTTTGACCTTGGGATCTTGGTCACAGATGAGTCAGGTTGACGTTTGACCTTGGGATCCTGGTCACAGCTGAGTCATGTGGACATTTGACCTTTGAATCCTGGTCACAGCTGAGTCATGAGGACGTTTGACCTTGGGATCCTGGTCACGGCAGAGTCATGTGAACATTTGACCTTGGGATCCTGGTCACAGCTGAATCATGTGGACGTTTTACCTTGGGATCCTTGTCTCAGTTGAGTCATGGGGACGCCTGTCCTTGGGATCCTGTCCGTCCAAATGTCAACTAGATACACTGCTCCCTGGTCAGGCTCTGTCCATCAATGGCCCAATGCTCACACAAAGCTGGGATAACTTGTAAGGCGTTGGCCTGACGCTATCAAGCTGCGCCGGTGACTCTTAGGTATGCCCCATTTTAGAGTGTTGCAAGGCAAAAGTATCTGCTTACTTGTAAAGTAAACAGATACTGCCTTTTAGTTTTGCACGGCAGAGTGGATCCGACTGGTCGATATCCAGAAGGGCCTGTATCTATACTGCACTGTAAAGGTAAAGGCAGTATTTGATTGCTGGAAAAGTAAGCAGTTGATGCCTTTAGCCAGAGCCCGGCAGTACAGGTGATTGTCTTCCAATGTGTTCACTGAATCCCATCAGACTTTACAGTCAAAGTATCTTCTAATAACACTGAAAACTCATTACAACAATGACAAGACTGGTTAGGTAAACAATAATGTCACCCACGACCTTATTTTGTTTAATAATAGGTGACATTTTCATGCTTGTGAATTATACTTGCCTTACTTGAATGTCATTGATAGCACTATTAATATAAAAACAATTGCTTAATTTAGAATTGGAGTGATCAGTATTTTAATTCATAAATCCAGATTCATCACCAGTGCACAGTCCGTATGCCCCTTATCCAATGAGTATGAGTAAGATGAAGTACAATTTTTAATACATTATCCAGTGTACTATGACCTACGCCAGAAATATTGTGTTTTCCAGAAAATATACCTTCAAATGATGCCTTAGTTAAAGTGATAACGGAGCGCAATGAACCGCTGGTTAAAAATTAGGTCTTTATAATATTTACTAGGCCTATGCTTTCAAGCGAGGAAATGAGCAGATATCTGGAACTGTTGTTGTAAATATCTAGTATTACTGTGTACACTTTATATTTTATTACTGATCTGTATAGTTTTGTTCGGGCCGATTGCCTACCAAATACATTTACTTGTATTCGTATTCAAATTATAATTCCCTATTTTTGTTCCTAAATACAATTTTTGTTGAGTAGAACATCACATTCGAATATTTGTATACAATTTAGTTTTCTAGTAATTAGGTGATAATTACTCATTATTTGCCACATGATGGGGATCATAATGTACCAGAATATGGAAAGGTTTTTATTATCAAATAATAACTTTATAACACTGTAACATTATAATATATTAACATCATTATCTATCGATGTCCATATTATAAAGGAATTATTAAATAAGTATTATTTATATGGTAATTAAAACAATCATGCACAATTGATTTTCGTCTGCACGCTTAATACACATTTATTGTCTATTATGTTCATTTTACATGCATCTTACATTTATGTCGCCATGTGTATTTTGTCATCTATGTAATAGCAACATGTGTACTTAACAGGCTCTATTCATTTATATCCACTTTATTATTTGTGTATGTTAAATACACAAATAATAAAGTGGATATAAATGAATATTATTATCATACATTTTGTTTCCACATGTTTATTTAGCATTTATTTTTCACATGAGGGCATGCAAGTGAAAATAAATTGATATTAAAGTTAAATGACATGCAGTATTCATTGAGCAATTAACATTCATCAATTAATCAAAAAAGAAAACACCATGGGTTATTTCACAAATGAAATTATGTTAAATCTTCGCCTATCATCAACATAGGGACCCAGATTGAAAATATTAATTTAGAAATGATCAAAGGCTTGTGTGAACGAAAAGGGATGAGATCAGGCTGAAAACAGAATAGAACAATAAATATCGACGTTTCCTTCAGGGACATTTAGGACTAATTGCTACTCAAACTACCTCTGTGTTTTCTTGAGGCGGACTGCCACCGAGACTGCCATCCGGGGACTGCATGACATTGCCAGTAGGCTACACACTGGACACATGACGTTGTTGTGACGTTAAATCAACGCTATTGACGTTAAATCAACGTCGTTGACGTTGATTCAGAGTTGCAATAACGCTGTGTGTCCATTGGCTAAGTTCTGGGCTCGGCCTGCGATGGCCCAATCCTGGCTGAAGTTAGGCCAACACATAAGGCATTGAGTTTGTGTTGTGTGTTTATTTGTCGTCTTATTGTGTTTGCCTCTCATTACTGGTAATGGTCGACATCAAACCGTAACACTGTGAGAGTGATAAAGTGTGGTGGTGATGAGGTAGCTTTATCATTGGCATGGAAAAGGCTACTAAATTAGACATATCAGCTGACCAAGTCTGTCGTGCAAAACCAAAAGGCCGCATCTGCTTACTTTACAAGTAAGCAGATACTGCCTTTTTGGTTTTGCAGAGCAGATGCTGCCCTAGAACCGCACACTGTGGTCTATGATGAATCCACAATTAATGATTTCTACCGATTAGCGTCAGGGTGAACTTTCGACCAATTACTCTACCACCAACTTACAATGCGGTCAGTGTGTAGTTTGTGAAGCAGTGACTGCAGAACGTCCATGCCATTACTTCCGCTTGACAGCCCCACTCGCCACCGAGCAGACACACTGTCACGAACGCTATGTTGCTTTTTAATATTGCTCCCCGTTCCATTCAAAATGTTTACTTGTTTTTGGTTGATACTCGTTTCCTTTCCGTACTGTCTCTTTATAGCCACAATTACCGGTCAATGGAAGTCTAGAAGACCATGAAATGCAATATGAATGTTGTGGTTGTATACCTAGTGGCATGGTCCGGCATTTTACAGCACAGCATAGATTATCAATGATGTGCTTGAATCTTTAGTGGCATGACCAGGCAGGCATTCATAACAGCACAACATGATACACTTTTTAAAAGGTTTCTATCCAGAACGTGATTTATATGGCGTTTGAATGCATGACCATGTACTTTTATTTATTGCTACACGAAGAGACTGGACATTGTCATGTGAGCATGAATAGAGCTGAGTCATGTGGACGTTCAACCTTGGGTTCCTGCTTCGTCCAGACGTCAACTAGACCTCAACTAGATACACTGTTCCCGGTCAGACTCTTCCATCCACGGCCCAATGATCACATATTGATAGGATAACTTGTAAGGCGTTGGCGTAAAACTAATCAAGCTGTGCCAGTGACTCTTAGGCTTGCCCCATTTTACAGTGTTGCATGGCAAAAAGTATCTGCTCACTTGTAATGTAAACAGATACTGCCTTTTAGCTTTGCACGGCAGAGTGGATCCGACTGGTCGATATCCAGAAAGGCCTGTATCTATACTGCAATGTAAAGGCAAAGGCAGTATCTGCTTACTGGAAAAGTAAGCAGTTGATGCCTTTAGCCACAGCCCGGCGGTACAGGTGATTGTCTTCCAATGTGTTCACTGAATCCCATCAGCCTTTACAGTCAGAGTATCCTCTGATAAAACTGTGAAAACTCATTACCACAATGACAAGACTGGTCAGTTTAACAATCACCCACGACCTTATTTTGTTTAATAATAGGTGACATTTTCATGTTTGTGAATTATAATTGCCTTACTTGAATGTAATTGATAGCACTATTAATATAAAAACAATTGCTTATTTTAGAATTAGAGTGATCAGTATTTCAATTCATAAATCCAGATTCATCACCAGTGCACAGTCCGTATGCCCCTTATCCAATGAGTATGAGTAAGATGAAGTACACTTTGTATTACATTGTCCAGTATACTATCACCTACGCCAGATATAGTTGTGTTTTCCAGAAAATATACCTTCAAATAATGCCTTAGTTATAGTGATTATGGAAGGCAATAAACCGCTAGTGATACAAAAATTAGGTCTTTATAATATTTACTATGCTTTAAAACGAAGAAATAACCAGATATCTGGGACTGTTGTTGTAAATATCTAGCATTACTGTGTACATATTGTATTACTGATGGGGGCTAATTGCCTATCAAATACAATTATTTGTATTCGTATTTGAATTATAACTCATTATTTTTGTTCTTAAATAAATATTTTGTTGAGTAGAACATCACATTTGAATATTTGTATATAATTTAGTTCTCTAGTAATCAGGTAATAATTACTCATTATTTACCACATCATGGGGATCATTATGTACCAGAATATGGCAAGGTGTTTATTATCAAATAATAACTTTATAACACTGTAACATTATAATATATTAACATGTTTATCCATGTATGTCCATATTACTATTGACTTATTAAATAATTATTATTTATCTGGTAATTAAAACAATCATGCACAATTTATTTTCCTCTGCATGCTAAATGCACATTCATTGTCCATTGTGTTCATTTTACATGCATCTTACATTTGTGACGCCATGTGTATTTTGTCATCTATGTAATATCGACATGTATATTTAACATGTTTTATTCATTTATATCTACTTTTTTACTTGTGTATTTAACATAATATCATTCTTTTGTTTTCACATTTTTTTTTAACATTTACTTCTCACATCTGTGCATGCAAGTGAAAATATATTGACATTCAAATTGAATGACATGCAGTATTCATTGAGCAACTAACATTCATCAATTAAAAAAAAAACACCATGGGTTATTTCACAAATGAAATCATGTTAAATCTTCGCCTGTCATCAACATAGTGACCCATATTGAAAATATCAATTTAGAAATGATCGAAGACATGTGTGAATGACAAAGAAGGGGATCAGGCTGAAAACAGAAGAGAACAATAAATATCGACGTTTCCTTCAGGGACAATTAGGACTAATTGCTACTCGAACTACCTCTGTGTTTTCTTGAGGCGGACTGCCATCGAGCCTGCCATCCAGGGACTGCATGACCTTGCCACTAGGCTGCCCACTGGACACACAACGTTGTTTTGACAATAAATCAACGCTATTGACGTTGAATCAACGTCATTGACGTTGATTCTAAGTTGCAATAACGTCGTGTGTTCAGTGGGTTGGCCTACGATGGCCCAATCCTGTCTGAAGTTAGGCCAACACATAAAACGTTAAGTTTGTGGTATGGATCAATTTGTCATTTTATTATGTTTGCTACTCATTACTGGTAATGGTCGACATCAAACCGTAACACTGTAAAAGTGAAAAAGTGTGGTGGTTATGGGGTAGCTTTATCATTGGCACGGTAAAGGCTACTAAATTAGGCTTACAAGTAAGCAGATACTTCATTTTGGTTTTGCAGAGCAGATGCTGTCCTAGAGCCGCACGCTGTGGTCTATGATGAATCCACAATTAAAGATTTCTACAGATGAGCGTCAGTGCGAGCTTCCGACCAATTACTCTACCACCGACTTACAATGCGCTCAGTGTGCAGTTTGTGAAGCAGTGACTGCAAAACCTCTGTGCCATTACTTCCGCTCGACAGTACTGCTCGCCACCGTGCAGACACACTGTCACGAACGCTGTATTGTTTTCAATATTGCTCCCCGTTCCATTCAAAATGGTTTACTTGTTTTGGGTTGACAATAGTTCACTTTCCCGTACTGTCCCTTTACAGCCAAAATTAATAGTCCATCAATATGTAGAAGACCAAGAGATTCAATATCAATGACGTGCTTGTATCTTTAGTGGCATGGCAAGGCATTGGTCAGGCTTTTTACAGCACAACATAAATTATCAATGATGTGATTGTATCCTCAGTGGCATTAGTCAGGCATTTTACAGCACAACATAGATTATCAATGATGCACTTGCATCCTTAGTTGCATGATGAGGCGTTTGACAGCACAACTTAATGCAGTTTGTGAAAGGTTTCCATCCAGAAAGTGATTTATTTGGCGTTTGAATGCCTGATCATGTACCTTCATTCATGGCTACACGAAGAGACTGGACATTGTCATGTGAACATAAAAAAGGTCTGAGTCATGTGGACGTTTGGCCTTGGGATCCTGGACACAGCTGAGTCATGTGGACGTTTGACCTTGGGATCCTGGTCACAGTTGAGTCATGTGGACGTTTGACCTTGAGATCCTGGTCACAGTTGAGTCATGTGGACGTTTGACCTTGGGATCCTGGTCACAGTTGAGTCATGTCGACTTTTGACCTTGAGATCCTGCTCACAGCTGAGTCAGGTGAACGTTTGACCTTGGGATCTTGGTCACAGATGAGTCAGGTTGACGTTTGACCTTGGGATCCTGGTCACAGCTGAGTCATGTGGACATTTGACATTTGAATCCTGGTCACAGCTGAGTCATGTGGACGTTTGACCTTGGGATCCTGGTCACGGCTGAGTCATGTAAACAATGGATCTTGGGATCCTGGTCACAGCTGGGTCATGTGGACGTTTTACCTTGGGATCCTTGTCTCAGTTGAGTCATGGGGACGCTTGTCCTTGGGATCCTGTCCGTCCAGATGTCAACTAGATACACTGCTCCCTGGTCAGGCTCTGTCCATCAATGGCCCAATGCTCACACAAAGCTGGGATAACTTGTAAGGCGTTGGCCTGACGCTATCAAGCTGCGCCGGTGACTCCTAGGTATGCCCCATTTCAGAGTGTTGCAAGGCAAAAGTATCTGCTAACTTGTAAAGTGAACAGATACTGCCTTTTAGTTTTGCACGGCAGAGTGGATCCGACTGGTCGATATCCAGAAGGGCCTGTATCTATACTGCAATATAAAGGTAAAGGCAGTATCTGCTTACTGGAAAAGTAAGCAGTTGATGCCTTTAGCCACAGCCCGGCAGTACAGGTGATTGTCTTCCAATGTGTTCACTGAATCCCATCAGCCTTTACAGTCAGAGTATCCTCTAATAACACTGAAAACTCATTACAACAATGACAAGACTGGTTAGGTAAACAATAATGTCACCCACGACCTTATTTTGTTTAATAATAGGTGACATTTTCATGCTTGTGAATTATACTTGCCTTACTTGAATGTAATTGATAGCACTATTAATATAAAAACAATTGCTAATTTTAGAATTGGAGTGATCAGTATTTTAATTCATAAATCCAGATTCATCACCAGTGCACAGTCCGTATGCCCCTTATCCAATGAGTATGAGTAAGATGAAGTACACTTTTTATTACATTGTCCAGTATACTATGACCTACGCCAGATATAGTTGTGTTTTCCAGAAAATATACCTTCAAATAATGCCTTAGTTATTGTGATTATGGAAGGCAATAAACCGCTCGCGATACAAAAATTAGGTCTTTATAACATTTACTATGCTTTAAAACGAAGAAATAACCAGATATCTGGGACTGTTGTTGTAAATATCTAGCATTACTGTGTACATATTGTATTACTGATGGGGGCTAATTGCCTACCAAAAACATTTATTTGTTTTCGTATTTGAATTATAATTCATTATTTTTGTTTTTAAATAAATATTTTGTTGAGTAGAACATCACATTTGAATATTTGTATATAATTCAGTTCTCTAGTAATCAGGTAATAATTACCCAGTATTTGCCACATCATGGGGATCATTATGTACCAGAATATGGCAAGGTGTTTATTACCAAATAATAACTTTATAACACTGTAACATTATAATATATTAACATGCTTATCCATGTATGTCCATATTACTATTGACTTATTAAATAATTATTATTTATCTGGTAATTAAAACAATCATGCACAATTTATTTTCCTCTGCATGCTAAATGCACATTCATTGTCCATTGTGTTCATTTTACATGCATCTTACATTTGTGTCGCCATGTGTATTTTGTCATCTATGTAATATCGACATGTATATTTAACATGTTTTATTCATTTATATCTACTTTTTTATTTGTGTATTTAACATAATATCATACTTTTGTTTTCACATGCTTTTTTACCATTTACTTCTCACATCTGTGCATGCAAGTGAAAATATATTGACATTCAAGTTGAATGACATGCAGTATTCATTGAGCAACTAACATTCATCAATTAATCAAAAATAAAACACCATTGGTTATTTCACAAATGAAATCATGTTAAATCTTCGCCTGTCATCAACATAGTGACCCATATTGAAAATATCAATTTAGAAATGAGCAAAGACATGTGTGAATGACAAAGAAGGGGAGCAGGCTGAAAACAGAAGAGAACAATAAATATCGACGTTTCCTTCAGGGACAATTAGGACTAATTGCTACTCGAACTACCTCTGTGTTTTCTTGAGGCGGACTGCCATCGAGCCTGCCATCCAGGGACTGCATGACCTTGCCACTAGGCTGCCCACTGGACACACGACGTTGTTTTGACATTAAATCAACGCTATTGACGTTGAATCAACGTCATTGACGTTGATTCAAAGTTGCAATAAAATCGTGTGTTCAGTGGGTTGGCCTACGATGGCCCAATCCTGTTTGAAGTTAGGCCAACACATAAAACGTTTTGTGGTATGGATCAATTTGTCATCTTATTATGTTTGCTACTCATTACTGGTAATGGTCGACATCAAACCGTAACACTGTGAGAGTGATAAAGTGTGGTGGTTATGGGGTGGCTTTATCATTGGCACGGTAAAGGCTACTAAATTAGGCTTACAAGTAAGCAGATACTTCATTTTGGTTTTGCAGAGCAGATGCTGTCCTAGAGCCGCACGCTGTGGTCTATGATGAATCCACATTTAAAGATTTCTACAGATGAGCGTCAGTGCGAACTTCCGACCAATTACTCTACCACCGACTTACAATGCGCTCAGTGTGCAGTTTGTGAAGCAGTGACTGCAAAACCTCTGTGCCATTACTTCCGCTCGACAGCACTGCTCGCCACCGTGCAGACACACTGTCACGAACACTGTGTTGTTTTTCCATATTGCTCCCCGTTCCATTCAAAATGGTTTTCTTGTTTTAGGTTGATAGTAGCTTACTTTTCTCTACTCTCCTTTTATAACTGAAATTAATAGTCAATGAATATGTAGAATACCATGAGATTCAATATCAATCATGCGCTTGCATCCTTAGTGGCATGGCCAGGCATTAGTCAGGCTTTTTACAACACAGCATAGATTATCAATGATGTGGTTGAATCTTTAGTGGCATGACCAGGCAGGCATTCATAACAGCACAACATGATACACTTTTTAAAAGGTTCCCATCCAGAGCGTGATTTATTACATGTACTGTTATTTATGGCTACACGAAGAGACTGGACATTGTCATGTGAGCATAAATAAAGCTGAGTCATGTGGACGTTCGACCTTGGGTTCCTGCTTCGTCCAGACGTCAACTAGACCTCAACTAGATACACTGTTCCCGGTCAGACTCTGTCCATCCACGGCCCAGTGATCACACAATGCTGGGATAACTTGTAAGGCGTTGGCCTGAAACTAATCACCAGGTCGAAAATATCAATTTACGAATGTTCAAATACTTGTGTGAATGAGAAAGAAGATCAGGTTATTGTTGTTTTTCAATATTTCGCCCCGTTCTATTCAAAAT
Organism: Flabesymbios commensalis; assembly: GCA_964017125.1. NCBI lineage: Eukaryota > Metazoa > Annelida > Polychaeta > Terebellida > Flabelligeridae > Flabesymbios > Flabesymbios commensalis. The sequence continues at coordinate 14,992,498 of OZ024916.1, forward strand.
GGTTTAGTTGTTTTGGTTGAGAGCAGTTTGCTTTTCTGTACTGCCCCTTTATATACCACAATTAGCGGTCAATGGAAGGCTAGAAGACCACGAAATTCAATATGAATGATGTGGTTTTATCCTTAGTGGCATGGTCAGGCATTTTACAGCACAACATAGATTATCAATTATGTACTTGCATGATGGCATGATCAGGCATTGGCCAGGCTTTTTACAGCACAGCATAGATTATCATATCAATGATGTGGTTGAATCTTTAGTGGCATGACCAGGCAGGCATTCATAACAGCACAACATGATACACTTTTTGAAAGGTCCCCATCCGGAACGTGATTTATTTGACATTCGAATGCATGACCATGTATTTTCATTCATGGCTACATGAAGAGACTGGACATAGTCATCAACATGAATAGAGTCATATGGCCGTTTGTCCGTGGGTTTTCTGGTCACAACTGAGTCCTGTGGACGTTTGACCTTGGGATCCTGGTCACAACTGAGTCATGTGGACGTTTGTACATAGGATCCTGGTCACTGTTGAGTCATGTGGACGTTTGACCTTGGGATCTGGGTCACAGCTGAGTCATGTGGACGTTTTACCTTGGGATCGTTGGCCGTCCAGACGTCAACTAAGGACACAGCTCCCTAGCATAGCTATTTCCATCTACGGCCCAATGCTCACACACTGCTGGGATAACTTGTAAGGTCTTGACGTTAATCAAGCTGGGCCAGTGACTCTTAGGCTTGTAATAGTGTACGGAGCTGGAAAGCAAAAAGGCAGTATCTGCTTACATGTAAAGTAAGCAGATACTGCTTTTTGGCTTTGCGCAGCAGAGTGGATCTGACTGTTCGATATCCAGAACGACCTGTATCTATACCGCAAATCAAAGACAAAAGGCAGTAACTGTTCACTTGAAAAGTAAGCAATTGATGCGTTTAGCCATTGCCCGGCAGTATAGGTGGTTGTCTTCCAATGTGTCCAGTGAATCCCATCGAGCTTCACAGTCAGAGTAGGCCGCTATCTCTAATAACACTGTGATAACCCATTATCACAATGACAAGGCTGGTTAGTTAAACAATAAGGCTACCCACGACATTATTTTGTTTAATAATAGGTGAATTTTTCCTATTTTCCAACTTCAATTCGTTATTTTTATATTAAGTAAATATTTTGTTGGATACAAGATCACATTGAAATATTTGTATACAATTCAAATATCTTGTAATGAGGTAATCATTACTCTTTATTTGCCGCATTTTGGGAATCATTATGTACTAGAATATGGAAGTGTTTAATATCGAGTAATAACTTTATAACACATTAACATTAAAATATATTTAACATGCTTATCCATCAATGCTCATATTAATTATAACAAATCCTTTGCCAAATTATTGTTTAATTAAAATAAGCATGTACAATATGTTTGCATTTTAAATGCATATGCATCATCCATTATGTTCATTTTACACGAAGCTTACATTTATGTCGCCATGTGTATTTTGTCATCTATGTAATATCGATGTATGTGTATTCAACATGCTTTATTCATTTAATTCTACTTGTTAGTATTGTTTGTGTATTTAACATAATATCACACATTTACTTTCACATGTTCTCTTAATTAAAATTTTTCACATGTGTGCATGCAAGTGAAAATTTATTGACCTTCAAGTAAAATAACATGTAGTATTCATTGAGCAAATGAAACTATGTTAAATCTTCGCCTGTCATCAACATAGTGACCTAGTTTGAAAATATACATTTACGAATGTTCAAATACTTGTATGAATGACAAAGAAGATCAGGCTGGAAACAGAAGAGAACAATAAATATTGACGTTTCCTTCAAGGATAATCAGGAATAATTGCTACGCTAACTACCTTTGTTTTTTCTTGAGGCAGAGTGCCATAGAGACTGCTATTCCAGGCAGTACATGACCTTGCCAGTAGGCTACTCACTCGCCACACGACGCTGTTCTGACGTGAAATTAACGTCATTGACGTTGATTCAAAGTCGTTATTACATCGTATGTCCAGTGGGTAGGCTCTGGGGTAGGCCTACGATGGCCCAATCCTAGTTTAACTTAGGCCAACGCATAAGACGTTGAGTTTGTGTTGTGGGTCAATTTGTCATCTTATTCTGTTTGCTACTCATTACTGGTAATGGTCGACATCAAACTGTAGCACTGTGAGAGTGATAAAGTGTGGGGGTGATGAGGTGGCTTTATCATTGGCACTGAAAAGGCTACTAAATTAGGCATATCAGCTGGCCTGTCTCAGGGTCTGCCCACAGTCTCTGGTGCAAACTCAAAAGGCAGTATCTACTTACTTTGCAAGTAAGCAGATACTGCCTTTTGGCTTTGCACACTACACTCATGCTACAGCCGCACACTGTAGTCTATGGTGAATCCACAATTAATGATTTCTAGAGATGAGCGTCATCGCGGACTTCCGACCAATTACTCCACCGCCAACTTACAATGTGCTTAGTGTGTAGTTTGTGAAGCAGTGACTGCAAAACCTCGGTGACATTACTTCCGCTTGACAGCATCGCTCGCTACCGTGCAGACACACTGTCACGAATGCTGTATTGTTTTCAATATTGCACCCCGTTCCATTCAAAATGGTTTAGTTGTTTTGATTGAGGGCAGTTTGCTTTTCCGTACTGTCCATTTATAGCCACAATAACGGACAATGGAAGGCTAGAAGACCACGAAATTCAATATGAATGATGTGGTTTTATCCTTAATGGCATGGTCAGGCATTTTATAGCACAACATAGATTATCAATGATGTACTTGCATCCTTAGTGGCAAGATCAGGTATTTTCATTCATGGCTACACACAGAGACTGGACATTGTCATGTGAACATACATAGAGTTGAGTCAGGTGGACGTTTGATCTTGTGATCCTGGTCACAGCTGAGTTGTGTGGACGTTTAACCTTGGGATCCTGGTCACTGCTGAGTCATGTGGACGTTTTACGTTGGGATCCTGGTCACAGCTGAGTCAGGTGGACGTTCGACCTTGAGATCCTGCTTCGTCCAGAAGTCACCTAGATACACCACTCTCTGGCATGGCTCTGTCCATCAACGGCCCAATCCTCACACAATGCTGGGATAACTTGTAAGGCGTTGGCTTGACGTTAATCAAACTGTGCCAGTGATTCTTAGGCTTGTGATATTTCACAGTACTGCAAAGCTATAAGGCAGTAAATGCTGAGTCATGTGGACGTTTGACTTTGGGGTCCGGGTCAAAGATGAGTCATGTTGACGTTTGACCTTGGGATCCTAGTCACAGCTGAGTCATGTGGACGTTTGACCTTTGAATCCTGGTCACAGTTGAGTCATGTGGACGTTTGACCTTTGAATCCTGGTCACAGTTGAGTCATGTGGACGTTGACCTTGGGATTCTGATCACAGCTGAGTCATGTGGTCGTTTGACCTTGGGATCTTGGTCACAGCTGAGTCAGGTGAACGTCTGACCTTGGCATCCTGGTTACAGCTGAGTCAGGTGGACGTTTGACCTTGGGATCCTGCTCCGTCCAGACGTCAACCAGATACACTGCTCCCTGGTCAGGCTCTGTCTTTCAACGGCCCAATGCTCACACAATGCTGGCATAACTTGTAAGGCGTTGGCCTGATTTTAATCAAGCTGTGTCATTGACTCTTAGGCTTTAAATATTGTATTGTGGTTGAAAGCAAAAAGGCAGTATCTGCTTAGGCCTACTTGTAAAATAAGCAGATAGTGCCTTTTGGCTTTGCACGGCAGAGTGGATCTGATAAGTGGATAAATATTTTATGACTACAACATCATATTTGAATATTTTTATGCAATTCAGTCCTGTTGTAATCAGGTAATAATCAGTCATTATTTGCCACATTTTAGGAGTTAATATGTACCAGAATATGGCAAGGTGTTTATTATCAAATAATATCGCACTATAACATTATAATGTATTAGCATGTTTATCCATCGATGTCCATATTATTAAAAACTTATTAATTATTATTTGGTAATTAAAACAATCATGCACACAATTTATTTTCGTCTGCATGTTAAATGCACATTCACCATCCATTATGTTCATTTTAAATGCATCTTACATTTATGTCACGATGTGTATTTTGTCATCAATATATTATCCACATGTGTATTTAACATGCTTTATTCATTTATTTCCACTTCATTATTTGTGTATTTAACATAATATCATACATTTGTTTCCACATGGTAATTTTACTTTTATTTTTCACATGCGTGCATGCAAGTAAATATAAATTGGCATTCAAGTTGAATGACATGCAGTATTTATTGAGCAACTATCGTTAATCAATTAATCAAAAAAAATACCATGGGATATTTCACAAATGAAGTTATGTTAAATCGTCGCATGTCATCACCATGGTGACCCAGATTGAAATATCAATTTAGAAATGATCAAATACTGTGTGAACGTCAAAGAAGGAGATCAGGCTGAAAACAGAAGACAACAATAAATATCGACTATTCCTTCAGGGACAATTAGGACTAATTGCTACTCTAACTACCTTTGTGTTTTCTTATGGCGGACTGCCACCGAGACTGCCATCCGGGGACTACATGACCTTGCCAGTAGGCTACTCACTGGGCACACGACGTTGTTGCGACATTGATTCAACGTCGAATCAAAGTCAAGGACATTGATGCAAAGTTGCGTGTCCAGTGGGTTGACCTACAATGGCCCAATCCTGGCTGAGCTTATGCCAACACATAAGACATTAAGTTTTTGTTGTAGGTTTTTTTGTCATCTTATTCTGTTTGCTACTCATTACTGGTAATGGTCGACATCAAACCGTAATACTGAGAGTGATAAAGTGTGGTGGTGATGAGGTAGCTTTATCATTGACACTGAAAAGGCTACTAAATTAGAAGTATCAGCTGGCCTGTCTCGGAGGCCGACCGCAGTCTGTAGTGCAAACCTAAAGGGCAGCATCTGCCTACTTTACAAGTAGGCAGATACTGCCTTTTGGTATTGCACACCACAACTGTGCTACAGCCGCACACTGTGGTCTATGGTGAATCCACAATTAATGATTTCTACCGATGTGCGTCAGGGCGATCTTCCGACCAATTACTCTACCGCCAACTTACAATGCGCTCAGGATGTAGTTTGTGAAGCAGTGACTGCAGAACGTCCATGCCATTACTTCCGCTGACAGCCCCGCTCGCCACCGTGCAGACACACTGTCACGAACGCTGTGTTGTTTTTCAATATTGCACCCTGTTCCATTCAAAATGGTTTAGCGGTCAATGGAAGGCTAGAAGACCATAAAATTCAATATGAATGATGTGGTTTTATCCTTAGTGGCATGGTCAGGCATTTTACAGCACAGCATAGATTATCAATGATATATTTGCAACCTTAGTGGCATGATCAGGCATTGGCCAGGCTTTTTACAGCACAGCATAGATTATCATATAAATGATGTGGTTGAATTTTTAGTGGCATGACCAGGCAGGGATTCATAACAGCACAACATGATACTCTTTTTGAAAGGTCTCCGTGACCGAGAGGTAGCGTGCTCGGCCTCAGACCGCCAGGGCGCGAATTTCGAATCCTGTGTCTGGAGGACAGTGTCATCTCAATCATCTCACCATCCTCAGGGGGTTCTCCTGGCCCAGTTTAGCCTATATGTGCACAAAGGTGGCCTAAAACCTGATTCATTTCATTTTGAAAGGTTTCCATCCGGAACGTGATTTATTTGACGCTTGAATGCATGAACATGTATTTTCATTCATGGCCACATGAAGGGACTGGACATTGTCGTCAACATGAATTGAGCAGAGTCATATGGCCGTTTTTTGTCCTTGGGTTCTTGGTCACACCTGCGTCATGTGGACGTTCGGCTCTGGGATCCTGGTCACAGCTGAGTCAGGTGGACGTTTGACCTTGGGATCCTGGTCACAACTGAGTCATGTGGATGTTTGACCTTGAGATCCTGGTCACAGCTGAGTCATGTTGACGTTTGGCCTTGGGATCCTGGTCTCAGCTGAGTCATGTGGACGTTTGACCTTGGGATCCTTGGCCGTCCAGACGTAAACTAAGGACACTGCTCCCTAGCATATCTCTGTCCATCAACGGCCCAATGCTCACACACTGCTGGGATAACTTGTATGTTGTGTTGGCTTGACGTTAATCAAACTGTATCAGTGACTCTTAGGCTTGTAATATTGTACGGTGCTGCAAATCAAAAAGGCAGTATCTGCTTACATGCAAAGTAATCAGATACTGCTTTCTGGCTTTGCGCATCAGAGTGGATCTGATTGGTCGATATCCAGAACGACCTGTATCTATACCGCAATTCAGAGACAAAAGACAGTAGCTGTTCACTTGAAAATTAACCAGTTGATGCTTGTAGCCATCGCCCGGTAGTATAGGTGGTTTTCCTCTAATGTGTTCAGTGACTCCCATCGGACTTCACAGTCAGAGTATCTCTAATAACAATGTGAAAACCCATTATCACAATGACAAGGCTGGTTAGTTAAGCAATAATGCTACCCACGACATAATTTTGTTTATTACCAGGTGACATTTTCATGTTTGTCAACTTCAATTCGTTATTTTTTGTAAAATAAATATTTTGTTGGATACAACATCACAATGTAATATTTGTATACAATTCAAATATCTTGTAATCAGATGATCTTTACTCATTATTTGTCGCATTATTGGAATCCTTATTTACTAGAATATGGAATAGTTTAATGTCGAGTAATAACTTTATAACAAAATAACATTAAACAGTAATATATTTAACATGCATTTATCAATGCTCAAATTAATAATAACATATCCTTGGTCAAATTATGTTTTAATTAAAATAATCATGCACAACTCGAATTCGTCTGCATGTTTAATGCATATGCATCATCCATAATGTTAATTTTACACGAAGCTTACATTTATGTCGCTATGTGTATTTTGCCATCTATGTAATATCGACATGTGTATTCAATATGCTTTATTCATTTATTTCTACTTGTAAGTATTGTTTGTGTATTTAACATAATATCATACATTTACTTTCACATGTTTTCTTAATAAATTTATTTCTCACATGTGTGCATACAAGTGAAAATAAATTGACTTTGAAGTAAAATAATATGTAGTATTCATTAAGCAAATATCGTGAATCAATCATTTAAAAAAGAATACACCAAGTTTATTTCACAAATGAAATTTTGTTAATTCTCGGCCTGTCTTCAACATGGTGACCCAGATTGAAAATATGAATTTAGGAATGTTTAAATACTTGAATCAAAAAGAAAGAGATCAGGCCGAAATAAGAAGACAACAATAAATTTTGACGTTTTCTTCTAGGACAATTAGGAATAATTGCTACGCTAACTACCTTTGTTTTTTCTTCAGGCAGAGTTCCATAGAGACTGCCATTCTGGGGAGTCCATTGCCTTGCCAGGAGGCTACTCACTCGACACACGACGCTGTTCTGGGGTTGAATTAACGTCATTGGCGTTAATTCGAAGTTGTCATAACATCTTGGTCCAGTGAGTAAGCTCTGGGGTAGGCCTACGATGGCCCAATCCAAGTTAAACTTAGGCCAACGCATAAGACGTTGAGTTTGTGTTGTGGGTCAATTTGTCATCTTATTCTGATTGCTACTTATTACTGGTAATAGTCGACATCAAACTGTAACACTGAGAGAGTGATAAAGTGTGGGGGTGATGAGGTGGCTTTATCATTGACACTGAAAAGGATACTAAATTAGGCGTATCAGCTGGCCTGTTTCAGAGGCCTACCAAAGTCTGTCGTGCAAACCCAAAAGGCCGCATCTGCTCACTTTACAAATAAGCAGATACAGCCTTTTGGTTTTGAAAGCAGATGCTGTCCTAGAGCCGCGCACTGTGGTCTATGGTGAATCCACAATTAATGATTTCTACAGATGAGTGTCAGGGCGAACTTCCGTCCAATTACTCTACCGTCAACTTACAATGCGCTCAGGATGTAGTAGAGTTTGTGAAGCAGTTACTGCAGAACCTCGGTGCCATTACTTCTGCTTGACAGCACCGCTCGCTACCGTACAGACACTTTCACGAACGCTGTATTGTTTTCAATATTGCTCCCCGTTCCATTCAAAATGGTTTACTTGTTTTGGGTTGACAATAGTTTACTTTTCCGTACTGTCCCTTTATAGCCAAAATTAATAGTCAATCAATATGTAGAAGACCAAGAGGTGCAATATCAATGACGTGCTTGTATCTTTAGTGGCATGGCAAGGCATTTGTCAGGCTTTTTACAGCACAACATAAATTATCAATGATGTGGTTGTATCCTCAGTGGCATTAGTCAGGCATTTTACAGCACAACATAGATTATCAATGATGCACTTGCATCCTTAGTTGCATGGTGAGGCGTTTGACAGCACAACTTAATGCAGTTTGTGAAAGGTTTCCATCCAGAAAGTGATTTATTTGGCGTTTGAATGCATGATCATGTACCTTCATTCATGGCTACACGAAGAGACTGGACATTGTCATGTGAACATGAAAAAGAGCTGAGTCATGTGGACGTTTGGCCTTGGGATCCTGGACACAGTCGAGTCCTGTGGACGTTTGACCTTGAGATCCTGGTCACAGTTGAGTCATGTGGACGTTTGACCTTGGGATCCTGGTCACAGTTGAGTCATGTCGACTTTTGACCTTGAGATCCTGCTCACAGCTGAATCAGGTGGACATTTGACCTTGGGATCTTGGTCACAGCTGAGTCAGGTGAACGTTTGACCTTGGGATCTTGGTCACAGATGAGTCAGGTTGACGTTTGACCTTGGGATCCTGGTCACAGCTGAGTCATGTGGACATTTGACCATTGAATCCTGGTCACAGCTGAGTCATGTGGACGTTTGACCTTGGGATCCTGGTCACGGCTGAGTCATGTGAACATTTGACCTTGGGATCCTGGTCACAGCTGAATCATGTGGACGTTTTACCTTGGGATCCTTGTCTCAGTTGAGTCATGGGGACGCTTGTCCTTGGGATCTTGTCCGTCCAGATGTCAAGTAGATACACTGCTCCCTGGTCAGGCTCTGTCCATCAATGGCCCAATGCTCACACAAAGCTGGGATAACTTGTAAGGCGTTGGCCTGACGCTATCAAGCTGCGCCGGTGACTCTTAGGTATGCCCCATTTTAGAGTGTTGCAAGGCAAAAGTATCTGCTTACTTGTAAAGTAAACAGATCCTGCCTTTTAGTTTTGCACGGCAGAGTGGATCCGACTGGTCGATATCCAGAAGGGCCTGTATCTATACTGCAATGTAAAGGTGAAGGCAGTATCTGATTGCTGGAAAAGTAAGCAGTTGATGCATTTAGCCACAGCCCGGCGATACAGGTGATTGTCTTCCAATGTGCTCACTGAATCCCATCAGACTTTACAGTCAGAGTATCCTCTAATAACACTGAAAACTACCACAATGACAAGACTGGTTAGGTAAACAATAATGTCACCCACGACCTTATTTTGTTTAATAATAGGTGACATTTTCATGCTTGTGAATTATACTTGCCTTACTTGAATGTCATTGATAGCACTATTAATATAAAACAATTGCTTAATTTAGAATTGGAGTGATCAGTATTTTAATTCATAGATCCAGATTCATCACCAGTGCACAGTCTGTATGTCCCTTATCCAATGAGTATGAGTAAGATGAAGTACACTTTTTAATACATTATCCAGTGTACTATGACCTACGCCAGATATAGTTGTGTTTTCCAGAAAATATACCTTCAAATGATGCCTTAGTTAAAGTGATTACGGAACGCAATAAACCGCTGGTTAAAAATTAGGTCTTTATAATATTTACTAGGCCTATGCTTTCAAGCGAGGAAATGAGCAGATATCTGGAACTGTTGTTGTAAATATCTAGCATTACTGTGTACACTTTATATTTTATTACTGATCTGTATAGTTTTGTTCGGGCCGATTGCCTACCAAATACATTTATTTGTATTCGTATTCGAATTATAATTCCCTATTTTTGTTCCTAAATACATTTTTTGTTGAGTAGAACATCACATTCGAATATTTGTATACAATTTAGTTTTCTAGTAATTAGGTAATGATTAATCATTATTTGCCACATGATGGGGATCATAATGTACCAGAATATGGAAAGGTTTTTATTATCAAATAATAACATTATAACACTGTAACATTATAATATATTAACATCATTATCCATCGATGTCCATATTACAAAGGACTTAAAAAATAAGTATTATTTATATGTTAATTCAAACAATCATGCACAATTGATTTTCGTCTGCACGCTAAATACACATTCATTGTCTATTATGTTCATTTTACATGCATCTTACATTTATGTCGCCATGTGTATTTTGTCATCTATGTAATAGCGACATGTGTACTTAACAGGCTCTATTCATTTATATCCACTTTATTATTTGTGTATTTAACATATTATCATACATTTTGTTTCCACGTGTTTATTTAACATTTATTTTTCACATGAGGGCATGCAAGTGAAAATAAATTGATATTAAAGTTAAATGACATGCAGTATTCATTGAGCAATTAACACTCATCAATTAATCAAAAAAGAAAACACCATGGGTTATTTCACAAATGAAATTATGTTAAATCTTCGCCTATCATCAACATCGTGCCCCAGATTAAAAATATTAATTTAGAAATGATAAAAGGCTTGTGTGAACGAAAAGGGATGAGATCAGGCTGAAAACAGAATAGAACAATAAATATCGACGTTTCCTTCAGGGACAATTAGGACTAATTGCTACTCAAACTACCTCTGTGTTTTCTTGAGGCGGACTGCCACCGAGACTGCCATCCGGGGACTGCATGACCTTGCCAGTAGGCTACACACTGGACACATGACGTTGTTGTGACTTTAAATCAACGCTATTGACGTTAAATCAACGTCATTGACGTTGATTCAGAGTTGCAATAACGCTGTGTGTCCATTGGCTAAGTTCTGGGCTCGGCCTGCGATGGCCCAATCCTGGCTGAAGTTAGGCCAACACATAAGGCATTGAGTTTGTGTTGTGTGTTTATTTGTCATCTTATTGTGTTTGCCTCTCATTACTGGTAATGGTCGACATCAAACCGTAACACTGTGAAAGTGATAAAGTGTGGTGGTTATGAGGTAGCTTTATTATTGGCACGGAAAGGCTACTAAATTAGGAGTATCAGCTGGCGTGTCTCAGAGGCCACCCGCAGATGTACAAACCCAAAAAGCAGTATCTGCATACTTTACAAGTAAGCAGATACTGCCTTTTGGCTTTGCAAACCACAACTGTGCTACAGCCGCACACTGCGGTCTATGGTGAATCCACAATTAATGATTTCTACCGATTAGCGTCAGGGTGAACTTTTGACCAATTACTCCACCGCCAACTTACAATGCGATCAGTGTGTAGTTTGTGAAGCAGTGACTGCAGGACGTCCATGCCATTACTTCCGCTTGACAGCCCCACTCGCCACGGAGCAGACACACTGTCACGAATGCTGTGTTGCTTTTTAATATTGCTCCCCGTTCCATTCAAAATGTTTACTTGTTTTTGGTTGATACTAGTTTCCTTTCCGTACTGTCTCTTTATAGCCACAATTAACGGTCAATGGAAGTCTAGAAGACCATGAAATGCAATATGAATGATGTGGTTGTATACCTAGTGGCATGGTCCGGCATTGTACAGCACAGCATAGATTATCAATGATGTGCTTGAATCTCTAGTGCCATGACCAGGCAGGCATTCATAACAGCACAACATGATACACTTTTTAAAAGGTTTCCATCCAGAACGTGATTTATATGGCGTTTGAATGCATGACCATGTACTTTTATTTATTGCTACACGAAGAGACTGGACATTGTCATGTGAGCATAAATAGAGCTGAGTCATGTGGACGTTCGACCTTGGGTTCCTGCTTCGTCCAGACGTCAACTAGACCTCAACTAGATACACTGTTCCCGGTCAGACTCTTCCATCCACGGCCCAATGATCACATATTGATAGGATAACTTGTAAGGCGTTGGTGTGAAACTAATCAAGCTGTGCCAGTGAATCTTAGGCTTGCCCAATTTTACAGTGTTGCATGGCAAAAAGTATCTGTTTACTTGTAAAGTAAACAGATACTGCCTTTTAGCTTTGCACGGCAGAGTGGATCCGACTGGTCGATATCCAGAAAGGCCTGTATCTATACTGCAATGTAAAGGCAAAGGCAGTATCTGCTTACTGGAAAAGTAAGCAGTTGATGCCTTTAGCCACAGCCCGGCGGTACAGGTGATTGTCTTCCAATGTGTTCACTGAATCCCATCAGCCTTTACAGTCAGAGTATCCTCTGATAAAACTGTGAAAACTCATTACCACAATGACAAGACTGGTTAGTTTAACAATCACCCACGACCTTATTTTGTTTAATAATATGTAACATTTTCATGTTTGTGAATTATAATTGCCTTACTTGAATGTAATTGATAGCACTATTAATATAAAAACAATTGCTTATTTTAGAATTGGAGTGATCAGTATTTTAATTCATAGATCCATATCCATCACCAATGCACAGTCTGTATGTCCCTTATCCAATGAGTATGAGTAAGATGAAGTACACTTTTTAATACATTATCCAGTGTACTATGACCTACGCCAGATATAGTTGTGTTTTCCAGAAAATATACCTTCAAATAATGCCTTAGTTATAGTGATTATGGAAGGCAATAAACCGCTAGTGATACAAAAAATTAGGTCTTTATAATATTTACTATGCTTTAAAACGAAGAAATAACCAGATATCTGGAAATGTTGTTGTAAATATCTAGCATTACTGTGTACATATTGTATTACTGATAGGGGCTAATTGCCTACCAAATACATTTATTTGTATTCGTATTTGAATTATAATTCATTATTTTTTTTCTTAAATATATATTTTGTTGACTAGAACATCACATTCGAATATTTATATATAATTTAGTTCTCTAGTAATCAGGTAATAATTACTCATTATTTGCCACATCATGGGGAGCATTATGTACCAGAATATGGCAAGGTGTTTATTACCAAATAATAACTTTATAGCACTGTAACATTATAATATATTAACATGTTTATCCATGTATGTCCATATTACTATTGACTTATTAAATAATTATTATTTATCTGGTAATTAAAACAATCATGCACAATTTATTTTCCTTTGCATGCTAAATGCACATTCATTGTCCATTGTGTTCATTTTACATGCATCTTACATTTGTGTCGCCATGTGTATTTTGTCATCTATGTAATATCGACATGTATATTTAACATGTTTTATTCATTTATATCTACTTTTTTACTTGTGTATTTAACATAATATCATACTTTTGTTTTCACATGTTTTTTTAACATTCACATCAACTAACATTCATCAATTAATCAAAAAAAACACCATGGGTTATTTCACAAATGAAATCATGTTAAATATTCGCCTGTCATCAACATAGTGACCCATATTGAAAATATCAATTTAGAAATGATCGAAGACATGTGTGAATGACAAAGAAGGGGATCAGGCTGAAAACAGAAGAGAACAATAAATATCGACGTTTCCTTCAGGGACAATTAGGACTAATTGCTACTCGAACTACCTCTGTGTTTTCTTGAGGCGGACTGCCATCGAGCCTGCCATCCAGGGACTGCATGACCTTGCCACTAGGCTGCCCACTGGACACACGAAGTTGTTTTGACATTAAATCAACGCTATTGACGTTGAATCAACGTCATTGACGTTGATTCAAAGTTGCAATAAAATCGTGTGTTCAGTGGGTTGGCCTACGATGGCTCAATCCTGTTTGAAGTTAGGCCAACACATAAAACGTTTTGTGGTATGGATCAATTTGTCATCTTATTATGTTTGCTACTCATTACTGGTAATGGTCGACGTCAAACCGTAATACTGTGAGAGTGATAAAGTGTGGTGGTTATGGGGTAGCTTTATCATTGGCACGGTAAAGGCTACTAAATTAGGCTTACAAGTAAGCAGATACTTCATTTTGGTTTTGCAGAGCAGATGCTGTCCTAGAGCCGCACGCTGTGGTCTATGATGAATCCACAATTAAAGATTTCTACAGATGAGCGTCAGTGCGAACTTCCGACCAATTACTCTACAACCGACTTACAATGCGCTCAGTGTGCAGTTTGTGAAGCAGTGACTGCAAAACCTCTGTGCCATTACTTCCGCTCGACAGCACTGCTCGCCACCGTGCAGACACACTGTCACGAACACTGTGTTGTTTTTCCATATTGCTCCCCGTTCCATTCAAAATGGTTTTCTTGTTTTGGGTTGATAGTAGCTTACTTTCTCTACTCTCCTTTTATAACTGAAATTAATAGTCAATGAATATGTAGAATACCATGAGATTCAATATCAATGATGCGCTTGCATCCTTAGTGGCATGACCAGGCATTAGTCAGGCTTTTTACAACACAGCATAGATTATCAATGATGTGGTTGAATCTTTAGTGGCATGACCAGGCAGGCATTCATAACAGCACAACATGATACACTTTCTAAAAGGTTTCCATCCAGAACGTGATTTATTTGGCGTTTGAATGCATGACCATGTACTTTTATTTATGGCTACACGAAGAGACTGGACATTGTCATGTGAGTATAAATAGAGCTGAGTCATGTGGACGTTCGACCTTGGGTTCCTGCTCCGTCCAGACGTCAACTAGACCTCAACTGGATACACTGTTCCCAGTCGGACTCTGTCCATCCACGGCCCAATGCTCACACAATGCTGGGATAACTTGTAAGGCGTTGGCCTGATTTTAATCAAGCTGTGTCATTGACTCTTAGGCTTTAAATATTGTATTGTGGTTGAAAGCAAAAAGGCAGTATCTGCTTAGGCCTACTTGTAAAATAAGCAGATAGTGCCTTTTGGCTTTGCACGGCAGAGTGGATCTGATAAGTGGATAAATATTTTATGACTACAACATCATACTTGAATATTTTTATGCAATTCAGTCCTGTTGTAATCAGGTAATAATCTGTCATTATTTGCCACATTTTAGGAGTTAATATGTACCAGAATATGGCAAGGTGTTTATTATCAAATAATATTGCACTATAACATTATTATGTATTAACATGTTTATCCATCGATGTCCATGTTATTAAAAACTTATTAATTATTATTTGGTAATTAAAACAATCATGCACACAATTTATTTTCGTCTGCATGTTAAATGCACATTCACCATCCATTATGTTCATTTTAAATGCATCTTACATTTATGTCACGATATGTATTTTGTCATCAATATATTATCCACTGTGTATTTAACATGCTTTATTCATTTATTTCTACTTCATTATTTGTGTATTTAACATAATATCATACATTTGTAAATTGGCATTCAAGTTAAATGACATGCAGTATTTATTGAGCAACTATCGTTAATCAATTAATCAAAAAAAATACCATGGGATATTTCACAAATAAAGTTATGTTAAATCGTCGCATGTCATCACCATGGTGATCCAGATTGAAATATCAATTTAGGAATGATCAAATACTGTGTGAACGTCAAAGAAGGAGATCAGGCTGAAAACAGAAGACAACAATAAATATCAACTATTCCTTCAGGGACAATTAGGACTAATTGCTACTCTAACTACCTTTGTGTTTTCTTATGGCGGACTGCCACCGAGACTGCCATCCGGGGACTACATGACCTCGCCAGTAGACTACTCACTGGGCACACGACGTTGTTATGACATTGATTCAACGTCGAATCAACGTCAAGGACATTGATGCAAAGTTAAGTGTCCAGTGGGTTGACCTACGATGGCCCAATCCTGGCTGAACTTATGCCAACACATAAGACGTTTAGTTTGTGTTGAAGGTCTATTTGTCATCTTATTCTGTTTGCGTCTTATCGGAACACTGTGAGAGTGATAAGGTGAGGTGGTGATGAGGTAGCTTTATCATTGACACTGAAAAGGCTACTGAATTAGGAGTATCAGCTGGCCTGTCTCAGAGGCCGACCGCAGTCTGTAGTGCAAACCTAAAGAGCAGCATCTGCTTACTTTACAAGTAAGCAGATGCTGCCTTTTGGCTTTAAAAACCACAACTGTGCTACAGCCGCACACTGAGGTCTATAGTGAATACACAATTAATGATTTTTACAGATGAGCGTCAGGGCGATCTTCCGACCAATTACTCCACTGCCAACTTACAATGCGCTCAGGATGTAGTTTGTGAAGCAGTGACTGCAGAACCTCGGAACCATTACTTCCGCTTGACAGCACCGCTCGCCACCGTGCAGACACACTGTCACGAACACTGTGTTGCTTTTCGATATTGCTCCCCGTTCCATTCAAAATGGTTTACTTGTTTTGGGTTGATACTAGTTTACTTTTCTCTACTCTCCCTTCATAACCAAAATTAATAGTCAATAAATATCTAGAAGACCATGAGATTCAATATCAATGATGCGCTTGCATCCTTGGTGGCATGACCAGACATTGGTCATGCTTTATACAGCAAAACATTATCAATGATGTGCTTGTTTCCTTAGCTGCATGGTCAGGCATTGGTCAGACTTCTTACGCACAACATAGATTATCAATTAGGTGATTTTATCCTTAGTCGCATTAGTCAGGCATTTTACAGCACAACATAGATTATCAATGATGTAATTGCATCCTTACTTGAGGCATTGGTGAGGCTTTTTACAGCACAACATAGATTATCAATGATGTACTTGCATCCTTACTTGAGGCATTTGTGAGGCTTTTTACAGCACAACATAGATCATCAATGATGTACTTGCATCCTTACTTGAGGCATTGGTGAGGCTTTTTACAGCACAACATAGATCATCAATGATGTACTTGCATCCTTACTTGAGGCATTGGTGAGGCTTTTTACAGCACAACATAGATTATCAATGATGTACTTGCATCCTTACTTGAGGCATTGGTGAGGCTTTTTACAGCACAACATAGATCATCAATGATGTACTTGCATCCTTACTTGAGGCATTGGTGAGGCTTTTTACAGCACAACATAGATCATCAATGATGTACTTGCATCCTTACTTGAGGCATTGGTGAGGCTTTTTACAGCACAACATAGATTATCAATGATGTACTTGCATCCTTACTTGAGGCATTGGTGAGGCTTTTTACAGCACAACATAGATTATCAATGATGTGCTTGCATCCTTACTTGAGGCATTGGTGAGGCTTTTTACAGCACAACATAGATTATCAATGATGTACTTGCATCCTTACTTGAGGCATTGGTGAGGCTTTTTACAGCACAACATAGATTATCAATGATGTACTTGCATCCTTACTTGAGGCATTGGTGAGGCTTTTTACAGCACAACATAGATCATCAATGATGTACTTGCATCCTTACTTGAGGCATTGGTGAGGCTTTTTACAGCACAACATAGATCATCAATGATGTACTTGCATCCTTACTTGAGGCATTGGTGAGGCTTTTTACAGCACAACATAGATTATCAATGATGTACTTGCATCCTTACTTGAGGCATTGGTGAGGCTTTTTACAGCACAACATAGATTATCAATGATGTGCTTGCATCCTTACTTGAGGCATTGGTGAGGCTTTTTACAGCACAACATAGATTATCAATGATGTACTTGCATCCTTACTTGAGGCATTGGTGAGGCTTTTTACAGCACAACATAGATTATCAATGATGTACTTGCATCCTTACTTGAGGCATTGGTGAGGCTTTTTACAGCACAACATAGATCATCAATGATGTACTTGCATATTTAGTGGCTTAGTCAGGCAGGCATTTAGCAGCACAACAATATGTAGTTTTTGAAAGGCCTCCATCCAGAATGTGACTTATTTGGCGTTTGAATGCATGATCATGTACGTTCATTCATGGCTACACGAAGAGGCTGGACATTGTCATGTGAACATAAATAAAGCTGAGTCATGTAGACGTTCGGCCTTGAGCTCCTGCTCCGTCCAGACGTCAACTAGATCCACTGCTCCCTGGTCATGCTATGTCCACCAACGGCCCAATGCTCACATAATGCTGAGATAACTTGTAAGGCGTTGGCCTGACGTTAATCAAGTTGTGTCAGTGGCTCTTAGGCTTCTAATATTTTACAGTGGTGCAAAGCTAAAAGGCAGTATATGCTTACTTGTAAAGTAAGCAGGTACTACCTTTTTGGTTTGCAGGGCAGAGTGGTCGATATCCAGAAGGATCTGTATCTATACTGCAACGTGAAGTCAAAAGGCATGAACTTCCTACTGGGAAAGTAAGCAGTTGATGCATTTAGCCACAACCCGGCAGGATAGATGGTTGTCCTCCAATGTGTTCACTGAATCCCATCGGACTTAACAGTCAGAGTATCCTCTAATAACACTGTGAAAACTCATTACCACAATGACAAGGCTGGTTAGTTAAGCAATAATGTCACTCACGATATTATTTTGTTTAATAGGTGACATTTTCATGTTTGTGAATAATAATTGCCTTAGCTCAATGTCATTGATAGCACCAATAATAGAAAAATACTAGCTTATTTTAGAATGGGAGTGAACAGTATTCTACATCATAGATCTAGATTTATAACCAATACACGGTCCGCATGTCCTTTATGCAATGAGTATGAGGAAGATGAAGTACATATTTTATTAAATTGCCCAGTATACTATGACCTACCCCAGAAATATGTGTGTGTTCTAGAAAATGCACCTCCAAATGATGCCTTATTCAAAGTGATTATGGAGCACAATAAACCGCTGATGATACAAAAATTAAGTCTTTATATTTACTATGCTTTAAAACGAAGAGATGACCACATAAGTTGTACTACTGTTGTAAATATATAGCATTATTGTGTACACTTTATATTTTATTACTGATCTGTATAGTTTTGTTCGGGCCAATTGCCTAATAAATACATTGATTCGTATTCGAATTATAAATCATTATTTTCGTTTTTAAATAAACATTTTGTCGAGTACAACATCACATTTTAATATTTGTATATAATTCACTTCTCTTGTAATCAGGTAATGATTCCTCATTGTTTGCCACATTATGGGGATTATTATGTATCAGAATATGGCAAAGTGTTTATTATCGAATAATAACTTTATAACACGATAACATCATAATATAATAACATGTTTATTCATCAATGTCCATATTAATAATAACTCATCATAAGCCACATTATTTGGTAATTAAAATGATCATACACAATTCCTTTTCTTCTGCATGTTAAATACACATACATCGTCCTTTCTGTTTATTTTACATGAAGCTTTTTTACATGAAACTAAATTGGCATGCAAGTTAAATACTGTGGTTCATTCATTGTGTTTTACAATGTATATTAAATATACATTTATTTATTTATTTCTACATGTGTAAATACAGATGAAAAATATTAACATGCATGTTAAATAAGATGCATCATTCATGTATTTCCACATGGGGATCGACTTTAAACGGCTGAATCTGACGTGTGTGGACGTCAGATTCTGACGTCTAAAGTCGATCCCCGCACTGCAAGAGTAAAAATATTTATAATAGTCGTAGACCAATAACATAGGTTTTTAAAAAACCCTTTGATGTCCATGGTTTATACAAAATATTTCAGCACTTTAAGGATTAACATGCATTGTTCATTTCTTCTTGTACATATGTTCACCATCGCGTGATTCTCTGTCTGGATCACTGCAAATTCATCATTTCAAAAACATTGATAAAGGACTTGGCATTCCCTGTGGTTATCTCGTCCACAGATGCATCAAAAAAGGCTATCCCCTGTAAATGACGAATCAGCCGCGATGCCTGACCAGCGTATTTATGATTGTAGTCTTTGATGTGACTGGCTTCCCCGAGGATAGAGATCTGACGAGAGTCAGTGATCTGTACGCAACACAATATCTGCAGCTCAGTCCCATTTTTCATTGCATAGCTTTTCATCGTATGTATGTATCGTATATATAAACTTTCATTATATCGTATATTGCAAGTATTGATTATTGAAACATATCGGGCTTTATTTTTGCTTATTACCATTCACAAAAAGCAAAAAAGAGCAAAGATATAACATTTCAACTAAGAAAATCGAACAGTTTGATTCCCAGATTGGATGGCAATTAAATAGATATTTTGAAGCACGATTTGTTGTGATTGTTAACCATCCTCTTATCTCAATTGCCTGTTATCTTACTTAGCCCTTATACCGCCGGTGCCGCATATATTCGGGTGTTCATTTTTTATTAGCACATCAAGTACCACCTTTTGAACATGTCAAAGATTAAATGTGACATCAATCAGCCATATTTGAAAACAAATGACCTCCATCTTGTCAAATCTGAATAATTTTCACTCGCTTGAATTTGTGGATCGCGTCAGCGAAACACAACTTCAAGTAGGTGAAAATTCCAATTGAAAAATTTGGCGGGTAAAGGGTTATTCAATGTAAAACGATGCTGTCCTCAGAGGTAGGGAATAATTTTACATGTGGGGATTCATCGAGGCAGTTCTCGTAAAATTTATTGCTTTTCAAATAATATTCAGTTGTGGCAATTATTTTGTTTTATTCAGTGAACACAGGTGACGCGTTAGGGCTGTTCCAGCAAAAATCTCCACATGGACGGCAAGCGGGTTTTTTTCGGGGACGGTGATAGTTGTGATATGCTGACAATAACTATATCCGAGGTGGTGGTTCACTGATAGTTTACCGTATGTATATATGAACAATGAGGAAATTTAGGGGGAATCCGGACTCTGTGGTGGCGCAAGGACAAAGATTACCCGGATGAGCAATTTTACTAGAAGCGCCCTTAGACTATTATAATAATTCATCCGAAATGCTAGTTGATCAACTCCGACATGGCAGCTCTAGGATGAAACTGCAAGTATAGGTGTTATGTAGAGTGTGACTGTACATTAGACCCTTAGACCTTGTGCCCACCTGTACCCCCCCCCCCTGGGTATTTTTGTGGACCATATTTTTTTGGACCTCATTATGTACCACGTTACTTTCAGGTGGTCTGCATATTGTTTAGCATAGGACTCCAGAGGTCATCGAAGTATGGTACCCTTGACCCTTAGATGTGTGACACCTAGAAGAGACCAATTATAGTGATATCATCCTTATTGTCTTGTATAGTAAGTTTACACTTTTACTACATATTTTATTTTTGACAATGGCTCCCTTAGCTTTTGCCAGTTATAACGCTAATGGTCATGCCGCAGATAGACTTGCATATATGGATAAGTTAATGCTCACTGACGACGTGCTACATCTACAAGAACATTGGCTCATGAACAGTAGAATATCCAGCCTTGAATCCTCTCTTCATAATGTACATGTACATGGTGTCTCATCAGTGCCTGATAACGAAATAATCACGGGTCGCCCGTATGGCGGTACTGCTATTATATGGAATAAAGATTTCAAATGTAAAATTACACCAATATCATTGTCAACTGTAAGAGCTTGTGCGGTTATAATTAATGTACACAATATTGATGTACTGCTATGTAGCGTTTATATGCCCACTGATACCACATATGATCAAGAAAATGTTTATATATATAATGATGTTCTTAATGACATTGTGAGAGCCAGTATGGAGCATGACTGTCATAAAATTATTTTAGGTGATGATTTAAATACACTGTCTCTGACAGAATTCATGACTAA
This sequence comes from Flabesymbios commensalis, assembly GCA_964017125.1. Taxonomy (NCBI): domain Eukaryota; kingdom Metazoa; phylum Annelida; class Polychaeta; order Terebellida; family Flabelligeridae; genus Flabesymbios; species Flabesymbios commensalis. Next base: position 15,014,251 of record OZ024916.1, read on the forward strand.
TCAATATATGAAACGTGGTCTCTCTCATGTATTATCAGAGGTAGATTATACATATAGGAGTAAAATTAATGACGAATGTTCTACACTAGATCACTTTATCATGACCGAAAACATTTTTATTCCTGTTAATAAAATGTATTATAATCAGCAGCATGTCCACACGGGTAGCTCTAGGCCTACTCCCTAGTGGAATAAGGCCAACACTAACGATATTAACTCATATATTTGCTTCGAAATATAATAAATTACTCAACTCTGTGCCATCCCCAGAGCCTGAAATGGTGGCATTACATAATGACATAAAGACGTCAATAAAGGAGCGGTGTTGTCCTCAATCAGCTGATCATGAGGTCACCTGCCAATACAAACACACAATAGACATTAACGACGTCGCCCAGGCAGCGACACATATCAAACTCGGTAAGTCAGACGGACATGTCGGCCACTGCAGTGATCACACTACATATGCTTCTGGAAAATTATTTATATTTATATCTTTGTTGTTTAATTCAATGTTTATGCACGGGTATGCACCACATAATATGTTAATTTCCACTATTGTACCGATTCCCAAGAACAGAAAAAAGTCTATTAATGACAGTGATAATTACAGAGGAATTGCACTGAGTAGTGTCCTGGGCAAAGTTTTAGATTGGGTAATCCTGAAACGTTATGAAAAGGCCCTAAAAACTTCTGATATGCAATTCGGTTTAAAAAAAACACAGTACCACACAGTGCACGTTTTCTATGCAGGAAACTATTCAATATTACACCAATAGTGGAGGACCTGTATATTTGTTATTGTTGGATGCCTCAAAGGCTTTTGATAGAATACAATTTGTAAAAAAATTCAAATGTTTAATAGAACGAGATATATGTCCTTTAATTGCAAGACTTATTGCAGCTATTTTTATAAATCAGCAAGTACGAGTTAAATGGGGTAACCATTTTTCCAAACCTTTTGTCACCAGCAACGGTGTTAAACAAGGTGGAGTGTTATCACCAGTATTATTTACATTGTATATTGATAAATTGTTGAATCGTTTGCGTCAATCAAAGTAAGAATGTTATGTCGGAGATATTTTTATGGGCGCGTTTGCTTATCTATCCTAAATTTGGAATGTATGGTGTCATTTTGTTCGACGCTGCGCGTACGATGCATTGGTGCTGCGCTGGTGGGGTGCTGGCACAACGGCTTAAAGGGACTGGCCCAGGCTAAAATCATCAAAAAATCGGTGATTTTATTTAGGCTTCTGAATATGACCATATGATGTCCATAGACTAGAACTGCAAAAAAATTTAAATTTTTCTGCTGCGCATTCACCAGTTAGGCTAGTTATAGAGACGAAATTCCTGATTTCTAATTATTGACAACCATGTCAAAAAAAGAAAATGCGGGAATTTCGTCTCTATATCTAGCCTAGCTGGTGAATGCGCAGCACAAAAATTATAAAAATTTGCAGTTCTAGCCTATATACCTATATACATGTTTACATCATATGGTCATATTAGGAACCCGAAATAAAATCACCGATTTTTTGATAATTTTAGCATGGACCAGTCCCTTTAAACGTTGGTTCAGCATGGCACCAGCGGTGTCTAGTCGCGTCGTGCTCACAGTGTTGACCAGGGTGGATTGTATCTACACCTTCCTCATTCATAGACCTTTTAATCGCTGTGTGACGTTTAATAATTTTTTTATTTTTTTATTTTTCAATTTAAAGCTGCATAACTGTTTTGTTTATTTCATTCAGACGATTTATCCATGGAGAATGGTGTTTTATTTTTTTATTTTACTGCTCCGGTTACTGAGTTATTAAGGATTTAAGTTTGTTGTTTTTTTAAATTGTTGCCCCACCAAAGCAAGCCTGATCACAGCGGAGTAAGACATACTGTCTATATAATCAGGACATTAAAAGTACCAAGTGGCAGATAACCGTCATCATAAAAAAAAGAGTGGAAGACTTTTAAAATTATTGTTATTTTTTAAGTGATCATAGATACATTTCACAGTACAACGTGTATTGTCTCATATCAGTTAGACATATCTAGAAGTTATTACTTTGTGTGATATGGAGGATATCTGCATGTAATGTCATGTTTAATATCGGTACCGGTATGGAGAATGTCGCTCACTTGAAAAATTGAACTCTATTTCGGTAAGGTGCTTTTAAGTGTGGGCCAGCATCTGAGCCTTTGGCCCGCCATTAAGACGCTCTCCCCAGACCGTGAGAAATTGTACTCGGAATTGACATCAAATTCAGTGATGTAAATCATCGTTTTCGCTCTTTGGATTTTCGTCATTTTCTTGAAAAACATTTGCATTTTTTTATTAGGTATCTCATAGACATTTCAAAATATAGTCAAAATGCTACTAGACAATATCGGACTTTATTTTATTTTATCGTAAATCATCACATACAGTGATACATACAGATACATCGCGCTATGCGGAAAAATAAAATAATATTTAAAAACATCAAACTTTACTGTAACCGATTTGACCCAGTATCCACCATCTAGATCTGCGGCTGGTGATGGGGGCTTTGTATCTCAGCTAACACGAGGCATTGATCCAATGGCAGAATAATGTCGGCCCATCGTCTGCGGTACTGGCCCAACATTATGCCGATTCAGTTCAACGTGTGTGTTTGCTATTAAGGGGGTGGGTTCGTGCTGGCCAATGTAACATTATATTGGCCCATAACCTCACCGTTATTACATGAATATTGTACACACACCGAATCACTACTTAATAATAACTACTGTGAGCAGGTTTGTTTTGGTGGGGCAACAATTTAAAAAAAAAAAAACTTAAATCCTGATTAACTCAGTAACCAGAGCGGTAAAATAAAAAAATAAAACACCATTCTCCATGGATTATTCGTTTGAATAAAATAAACAAAACAGTTATGCAGCTTTAACAATTTTAACTTAGCTCATACATGCTATATTACGCATGTCACGTATTATGTATTATGTCTTGAACATTTTAATATTTTAACGCCTAAACTTCCTCAGTTAGGCCTAGATTTATTGTGATCTTCTTTTTATTTTTTTTCCTTTTACTGCTATGAGTGGAGGTGAACAGGTTCTCTACCACCCATGCATGTCACCATGTGTTGTAAAAAAATACATTTTATAATTTTAGATAATTAATCATGTTCTTGTCTCTCGTAAGTCTAAATGACTGGTCCCTTTTTTATTGTTTGTGATATTGTATAATTGTATATGTGATGGGAGTGAGACATAAATAAACAATTCTGTCTGTCTGTCTGTCTGCTTATGCAGATGACGTAGCACTACTGGCGCCGACTATTATGTCACTTAATAAACTAATCAATGTATGTGTATCATTTGCTAGAGAATATCATGTATTATTTAATCCTATAAAAAGTAAACTTATAGCTTTTAATTGTGCTACCACTAAAAATATTTATGTAACTTTTGATGGTGAAAAAATTCAGATAATTTTTAAAGATGTTCACCTAGGTAA